>CM031608.1:17722542-17789750 GCA_018398815.1 Conus ventricosus
ATTTTCCTTCTCTTTACTTGTGTTGTTGTCAATTTTATGAAATTGTTTCTCTCATTTTCCTTCTCTTTACTTGTGTTGTTGTCAATTTTATGAAATTGTTTCTCTCATTTTCCTTCTCTTTACTTGTGTTGTTGTCAATTTTATGAAATTGTTTCTCTCATTTTCCTTCTCTTTACTTGTGTTGTTGTCAATTTTATGAAATTGTTTCTCTTTTTCTTTTCTCTTTCCTTTCTTTATATTTACATTTTCTTTTACTGTAATCACATAATTGATTTTTTTTTAAATCTGCAAACTGATCATAGTTGGTGACGACATGATGAGGAACACTTCATGACATAGCATTTTGACCAGGTCTTACAGTTTTCTCTGAGTCAGACCTAGAGAAAGTCGACCGTGGTCACCATGGAGATATGGTTCATGTCAGGGAAGAGCAGGCTGGGAGGTTGCGGGTTCAATCCTGCTTAGAGCTGAATGTGCTATGGGCTGACATAGCAAGACAGGACAACACAGTCACGTTTCATCTGCATAATTCATGTGTCTGAGAATGTTGCATACACGTTTTCTGATCTGACCAAGACTGCAACTGTCTATATCTTTTGGGCATGGTTGACTGGGATATTTTACAAAAAGAAATCCTTTCGTGTAATCGTTGACCAGAAATAGGCAGAAGGGATCGTTGACCAGAAATAGGCAAAAGGGAATTCTTAACATCATCTTCATCATCAGTTTTACTCTCATTGAAAATCCCTCCCCCCCAAAAAAAAAGGGGGGGGGGGGGGATAAAAATTCTTAGATTGGATGTCCCATCATGCCCTGGTCTCGTAGTGGCCTCAGGTTTTATTTCCTCTGCAATCTCATGGTGAGCTTGTGTCAAAAAATAAAAAATAAAAATTGTAGGTACTAGCAAGTTCACGGGTACTGTCATTGGATGGCCATAGTCACAGCCCTCAGAGGGCGACGTCCAATCACACTGGATCCACGACCAAGCTGTGTTGTCGGTATGAAGCTTGAACGGGTCATGCCCTGCATGCGTTGGATGGATCCACGACCAAGCTGTGTTGTCGGTATGAAGCTTGAACGGGTCATGCCCTGCATGCATTGGATGGATCCACGACCAAGCTGTGTTGTCGGTATGAAGCTTGAACGGGTCTTGCCCTGCATACGTTGGATCAGAACAGGCGTGGCCAAACCCACCACAGTGACTTGGCCTCAGTGCAGCGTCTTCTCTGGTGGGTAACCTTTAGATGATATGAATGTTCCCTGTAGGGCGCTGTTGCCAAGACAGTGAAGGGACAGCTGGCTGTGACTGTATACAGTGGCTGTGTCTGTGTACAGTGGCTGTGACTATATACAGTGGCTGTGTCTGTGTACAGTGGCCGTGACTGTACAGTGGTTGTGACTGTGTACAGTGACTGTGTACAGTGGCTGTGACTGTGTACAGTGGCTGTGACTGTGCAGTGGCTGTGACTGTGTACAGTGGCTGTGACTGTGTGCAGTGGCTGTGACTGTGTACAGTGGCTGTGACTGTGTACAGTGACTGTGTACAGTGGCTGTGACTGTGTACAGTGGCTGTGACTGTGTACAGTGGCTGTGACTGTGTACAGTGACTGTGTACAGTGGCTGTGACTGTGTACAGTGGCTGTGACTGTGTACAGTGACTGTGTACAGTGGCTGTGACTGTGCAGTGGCTGTGACTGTGTACAGTGGCTGTGACTGTGTACAGTGGCTGTGACTGTACAGAGGTTGTGACTGTGTACAGTGACTGTGTACAGTGGCTGTGACTGTGTGCTGTGGCTGTGACTGTGTACAGTGGCTGTGTACAGTGGCTGTGTGCAGTGGCTGTGACTGTACAGTGGCTGTGACTGTACAGTGGCCGTGACTGTGTACAGTGGCTGTGACTGCGTACAGTGGCTGTGACTGTGTATAGTGGCCGTGACTGTGTACAGTGGCTGTGACTGTATAGTGGCCATGACTGTGTACAGTGGCTGTGTGTACAGTGGCTGTGACTGTGTACAGTGGCTGTGACTGTGTACAGTGGCTGTGACTGTGTACAGTGGCTGTGACTGTATAGTGGCCGTGACTGTGTACAGTGGCTGTGACTGTGTACAGTGGCCGTGACTGTGTGCAGTGGCTGTGACTGTGTACGGTGGTTGTGACTGTGCAGTGGCTGTGACTGTACAGTGGCTGTGACTGTGTATAGTGGCCGTGACTGTGTACAGTGGCTGTGACTGCGGTGGTTGTGACTGTGCAGTAGTTGTGACTGTACGTTGGTTTTGACTGTGTACAGTGGCTGTGACTGTGTACTGTGACTGTGCAGTGGCTGTGACTGTGTGAAGTGGCTGTGACTGTGTACAGTGGCTGTGACTGTGTGCAGTGGCTGTGACTGTGTACAGTGGCTGTGACTGTGCAGTGGCTGTGACTGTGTGCAGTGGCTGTGACTGCGTACAGTGGCTGTGACTGCGGTGGTTGTGACTGTGCAGTAGTTGTGACTGTATGTTGGTTGTGACTGTGTACTGTGACTGTGCAGTGGCTGTGACTGTGTGCAGTGGCTGTGACTGTTACAGTGGCTGTGACTGCGGTGGTTGTGACTGTGCAGTAGTTGTGACTGTACGTTGGTTGTGACTGTGTACAGTGGCTGTGACTGTGTACAGCGGCTGTGACTGTGTACAGTGGCTGTGATGTGTAATGAGCCCAAATGAGCATTGAGGGACCACTGCCACCAGGCTGCAGGGAAGCTAAGACAACAAAAGAAAAGAAAGAAAGGAAAGCAAAACAAAGCATACATTTCAGGCCATTAACTTAACTTTAAACCCCGAGTCTGACTGAAATGTCTCCCTGTTTGGTGCTGTTGATGTCGTGTCCATTTGATGTGTGATTTGAGAAGCCTTCAGGACGGTGTCCACATCCATGTTTCCCTGGGTCTGTGGTGTGCAGAGAAGTTCCGTCGCTCGTTGCTGCCAGTGCAGAAGGAACTGATGTGGAGGAGCCCGGTGTTCCTGTATCCCTCTCCTGCCCCGGCAGGGCCTCGTGCCGCCCTTCGCTCTGGAGCAGGTCCGCCCTGTCAACAACTTCAGCGGGCATGAGGAACTGTGAGTACTGGTCCCGCTGAGCTCTGTGTACCTGCACCATCCTTACTCTGCCGCTGTAGACCAGGCACAGGTGCTCTCCTCCTCCCATAGCGGAGTGTCAGTGTGGTTTACTCTTACTTCGCACGGTTTGCTTCCTCAGCTAGATGGCCTGTCTAGATGTCCTGTCTAGATGGCCAAATCTGCTGAATTCGTTGGATTTTCTGCAAACTGTAGTTACAAAAACAAACAAACAAAAAAAAGAAAAGAAAAGAGAGAGGGAAAAAAGGGGAAAGTTTTTCCCAACACATGGCACCGCAACAGCAGAAGAGGTCTGTGGTCTTTTCATGAACTTGAAAAGGAATGATGAAGCAATTGGATGAAGTGTGATGAGACAACAGTGACAGCGAAGGCTTTTAACACCTCTTAAAAAAAGTGATTCTGATACTGAAATTCTTGAAGTGGAATATGTCTTTGGTTTCATGTTTGTTTCCGTGTTATTTTCAGTTCTTTTTAAAAAAAAAAAGAAAAAAAAAAAGGTCAGTTGGAGTGCCCGAGTGTCATATGTGGACATGAATAAGTTGAAAATTTTCATGGCACAGTTTATGATTATGGTCTAAAAAATAGAGGTAGCAATGCACCCTAATTTTTTTTTTTTTTTTTTTTTTTTTCTTTTTTTTTCTTTTTTTTTTCCAAATATTTTATTCGAGTAACAGAGGAGGTACATATGCGCAGAAAGAGGACAGTGCGCAGAGACTTTCATACGTACATTAAACTTACTAATGGTACATGAATATTTCTTACTACTGTGAAAAGTGGAACAAAAGATAATTATAAAATACACTTACACATTAACACACATGAACATACCCATATTCATATATGAACATACACACGCTCATACACACACACACATTACATCATTTTACAGAGTGAGACTAAGCCTTAAACAATGCATCATGAAACAATTGCACTCAGCAGCTCAGAGTGACCTATTTGTATACAAGCATACATCCTTACATAATTATCCATCACTATACATCATCAAGAATACATTGATAAGGGTACCACTTCTTAAAGAAATCTGCAAGCTTCATTTCCTTTGAAAAGGTGTATTTCTCAACTATATAATTGTGTTTCAAATCTTTCAGAAAGTGTATTACATTTGGTTTGATCTTATTTATCCTGCATTTGTAAATAAAGTATTTTGCTAATAGATTAATCCGATCAAAAGTGTCATCCGTTTTTGTTTGGTCATCATTCCCGAACAAAACAAGTTCTATGTTGAATTTTAACTGAAAACATTGTTCGCATTTCTCTCTTAAAATCTTCTCCAGGTCCCTCCAAAAACATTGTGAAACCTCACAGAACCATAAATAATGTCTGGCTGAATCTTTCTCTTTTCTGCAAAAGTGCATTTGTCACAATTTGTAATTCTCATTTTCTTCAAAATATTGTTGTTAACTAAAATATTATAACACAATTTAATTTGAAACCACCTTAATCTGATTTCCTTTATTTGTTTTATTTGTTTTAGTGTTCTCTCCCAGTCCACATATATATTTAGTATTTGCTCCCACTTTGCAAAAGCATTTATATCATATATAATGATTGGCTCTAGCAAGACATCATAGAAAGTTTTTGAACCTTTTTTAACATTTGCTATTATTTTTTGTGCATTTGTTCTTTCATTGCATTCACTATCTTTTATTTTGATATTATTTGCAGCAAGGAAGCTTTTAACTGATTGAACACAACTCATGTGTTCTAAATAATTTACACTAATAGTATACTTTTCGCTGAAAGCTTTATAACTTAAAAAGCATCCCTTTTCATCAACCACATCTCTTACTAGGAATATACTTTTGCGTGTCCATTTTCTAAAGAAAAATGTACTATTATCAATTTTAAACTTATCGTTATCAAACAAAGGTTCTGCTAATACTTCTTGTGCTTCTTTTACAGACACGTGTTTACAGAAATTTGCATAAGCTGTGAACACATCCTTCCAAAATTTGTTACAATTATTCTTAAGTAATCTCGAAGGCCCACACTGTTCTAATGATTCTATCTCAGGGCAATCCGTAAACAGTATTTTTTTCCATTTGGATGTTCCTGTGAGGATCTTTTTCATCCATGTCATTTTTAAGGCCTGTACAAACACCCGTATTTCAGGAACACCTAGGCCACCATTTTCAGTGTGCTGAACCGAGTATTTTCTTTTAATCTTATCTGGCTTATTATCCCATATAAATTTGAAACACAAGTTTTGTAGCTGTGTTATTATCTTTTCTGGAGGGTTTGGGAGGAGAATCCATAAGTAAATAAGTTTTGAGAGTACGAGAGACTTAAGTACAGCGATTCTACCAAGGGGTGTACAAATTCGTTTGGACCAAATTTTAAATAGATTTTTCACTTCTACTAATTTGTCCGCTGTATTAATTTCAGTCATTTTTGACAAGTCATTCGTGAACCATATACCTAAAAGTTTATATTTGGGGGGATTCCATTTCATATTTTTTTCTTTTAAGTATTTGTTCTCTGAATATTTCTTTTGACCTAGCCACACATTAACAGTTTTTCCATAATGAAGTTTTAGTCCTGCAATTTCTTCGAACTCCTCAAGAGATCTGAACAGATTTTCATAGGATTCCCTATCTCCGTTCAGTGTAAATGACGTGTCATCTGCGAATTGATTTATTTTAAAAGTAGAGTCATGGATTGTAATACCTTTTATACTTTTATCTTCTCTTATTTTGTGAGCTAGAATTTCTGAACACAAAACAAAAAGGTAGGGTGAAATAGGATCTCCTTGACGACATCCTCTCTGTACTTCAAAGCTTCCAGATACATGTCCGTTTACCATGATATATGATTTTATATTTTTATAGAATGTGGTTATCCATTTACATATATCATCGCCAAAACCAAAAACGTTCAGGACTTTATTCATGTATTTCCAATTTATTGAATCGAACGCTTTCTCGAAGTCTATTGACACTAATAAACCTGGAAGGTTGTTTTTTTCTAAGTAATATATGATGTCGTATATTGTTCTTAAATTGTCTCCTATATACCTTCCTGGAATAAAGCCTGTCTGATCTTCTTTTATCAATTTATGTAGGGTGTACTTTATTCGGTTGGCTATGCATGTTGATCCTATTTTATATGACACATTTAATAGTGATATGGGTCTCCAATTTTGTAAATATTCTTTTGGCTTTTCTCCTTTTGGTAGGCAAATAATGATTCCTTCTCTCTGAGTAATGGACAGCTCTCCTTTTATAAAACCTTCATTTAAAGATCGAACAACAAAGTCTCCTATGTCTTTCCAAAAAATTTAAAAAATTTACAGTCATCCCATCAGTACCAGGACTCTTGTCATTCTGCATTCCTTTCAGTGCTTCTGAAGCTTCTTGTCTAGTTATTTGTCCCTCTAGTTGTTTGGATTCAGCTTCTTCAAGCTTTGGTAAATTTCCAGCATATCTACCAATGTCTATGTTTTTTGTACTTCTTTCTTTATATAAGTTTTCATAATAGGTCTTAGTTACATCTAATATTTCGTCTGTTTCTGTTATTATATTTCCTTGGTCTGTTACTAATTTTAACATTTGTTTGCTGACAAAATGATGCTTCTCAAGATTGCAGAAATATTTAGATATCTTTTCCCCCTCTGATGCCCATCTTGCTTTGGATCGAATGGCGATCCCTTCCATTTTCTCCTTTCTTAACTGTATCAGTTCATCTTTTTTCTCTTGAAGTTCCCTTGGTTTATTGTTAGTTAGCAAATCTGTTTCAAGCGTTTGTATTTCTGATTCCAACTTTTTTTCTTTTTCCCTTAGTTCTCTCTTTTTTCTTTATGCCGAAAGTTACTGTTTTAGCTCTTATTTCCATAATTAAAACATCCAAAAATAGTTGATCACTTACTGTGAACTGAATTTCATCCATCGGAATCTTGTTTATGTTTTCCCGTGAGTATGGGGATACTGCGTACTGAAGTTTTATGTTTTCAATTGTTTGTTTAATTAATTCTACATAATTTTTGTCCTTTAGTAAAGCTGAATTAAATTTCCAAAATGTTTTCTTTTTATTTTCCACTTTGGAGTTGAAGTGAATCGTTATTAAGGAATGGTCGCTTCTATAGCCATAAAGGATATCTACATCTTTTATCTTGTTGATAAGGCTATCAGTTAACAAGAAAAAATCTAGTCGACTCTGCTGTAAGGGGGTTGGCCTTCTCCATGTGTATTTCAGGACTTCCGGATTGAATTCTCTCCAAATGTCTACAAGTTCGAGATCATTCATCATCTCAAGTACTGTTTCTTGTGGGTTTTGGATTGTTCACTGTTTTGTAGTTGTAATAATCTAGGTTAGGATTTAATACCAAATTCCAGTCCCCACCTATTATATTAGCAATACCCATCTCATCAATTTGTTCTTAATTTCATCAAAGAAATCAGGCGTGTCTTTGTTAGGTCCATATATATTAACCAACAGAATTTCTAGGTCTATTCTTTTTAATGCAAGAAGTATATAATTGCCATGGGTATCTTTTACAGTTTTCAGAATTTTGAATTCAAAATTATTATTGAACAAAACGGCTACTCCTCTTGATCTAGAATTATTTGACGAAAAAACACATTCATAGCCCCATTCAGTTCTTACTTGTCTTTCCATTTTTGTAGTGAAATGCGTATCCTGTAAGAAATATATAGAGTATTGTTTTTGTCCAAGATGTTGAAAGACATCTCTTCTCTTTTGATAAGAACCTAGTCCCTGGCAATTCAAGGAAGAAATGATAAGACTGTTCATATTTGTAACAGAGTTTTTAACGAAAATAAATCACTGCATATTGGACAAGCATCATAATATCTATTCATGACAAATGTTCCATCCGAACAACAACTTTCTGTTATCTTGAAAAAAAAACTATTCACCAAATACCATTCCATTCCATCACATTCGAAAAGGTCAGGGTTTAAAAAGGTCACAAAAAAGGTCACAAAATGACATACCTTCACATTTCTCAAGTGCATCATGGTAACACACAAACCAAGCAAGCAATAATAAACATATTTCGCATATGAAGCCCAATGCTCAAGTTCTCTTGACAAAAGGAAAAAAATACAAACATACATACAATGAATACACATCATTCGAACAATTTTTGGAAGAGTATTGAAACAGGGGGTGCGGGCGGGGTGGGGGTGGGGGGGTTATGGGAAGGAGGGGCTGATTTGGGGCCAATTAAGTGTTCGAGAAGTCCACTAAGCATGGGGTGGCAGTGCAACCAAGTGTCAGTGCTGGTGAACTATTGCATTATAATTCACTGTGTTTTAAAACATTCTGTACATTTACAAATTGACCATCAATGCATCATATCTCATGGCAAAAATGTGATACATACATAGATTGATATAACAGGAAGAACCAACGTCATCCACACACTATTTTCCGTATAACCAGAAAGTCGGCAATACTGACAGGTGATAATCATCAAGTCGAAATCCCTAGCGGATAGCAAAAGGCTGTTGTGTTAACGAGTACTACTGAATATTAGTCTTTTAACTACTGGTGACCAACACATGCCCCAGCTGCATATCCGGAGATAAACTTTTCTTTTTCTCTCTCTCCTCTCTCTCTCTCTCTCTTCTCTCTCTCTCTCTCTCTCTCTCTCTCTCTCCTCTCTCTCTCCTTCTTCTCCTCTTTTCCTTTCCAGACTCTACCAGATATTTTAAGTGCACAAGCATGTCAAAAAAGTTCACCACACAATGCCAGCATGAAAGTGCATGTATCAATATCCACATTAAAGGGAAAAAAAAAAAAAAAAAAAAAAGACGCTTTCTGACTTTGCCAAACCTGTCAGAGAAAACCAGAACACAAGGGTATGACCTCAAGTGCAGAATGTTCACAATGTATACAATTCTGGCTCAGAAACAATTACATTCATAACAGTCACCATTGTAATTCAACAACATCTGATCCATCATCATATATTCAATAATGGTCTCTGTGGCATAGTCACCATCACAATTTAACAACTGGTCCATCATCACATGCTCAACAACCAGAGTCCCTACTTCCATCCTCATTATGAAAACACTTGACAAAATGATTTACCCCTGAAAGAGATAAACATCAAATTCCATCACAATGCATGATACAGGTAAAGGGCATACTTCTTACTCGGAATGCAAGCAAGAAAGGATATTGAAAGGAGGGGTAGTGGTCCGAAAGAAACTCTTATCTGTGTTAATAATACAGCATCATCGAAAACTAGCATATGTCTACAAATACATCAGACCATGTCAGCCCTTTCTTCTTTTCCATTTAAGGGTAATCACCCAATGATGGTTTCCTTCTGAAATGAAGCATCACAAATAATGGCAAGAGATGATACGAGTGAACAATACCATCGAAACTCATCAAAACAAATTAACTGTAGTCGTAGTAGTAGCAACACAGTAATAACTAAACAGGTTATGATCTCACAAAATAACAACAACATACATCATCATCATAAACAATTGACATCAAGATCCCTTGATTGGAAAAGAAAAAACAAACAATAACAAAAAATATGGGGGAGGGAGGGGGTAATATATGGGGTGGGTTGGTAAAGTCAAAAATAAGTAGATGGGGGGGGGGGGGGGGGTATTGACTCAGACAGGCTTTAAAAAAAAAAAAAAAAAAAAAAAAAGGTCATGAATTGTCACAAAATGCCACCTACCTACAGGAGAGGGAGGGCGGGGCTGTCTTGAGGCCAATTAATTGTTCGAGAAGTCACTAAGCATGGGGTGGCAGATGCACCCTAATTTTGAACAGAACATTTCAATGTTGCATTGGTCCATGGAATATGGGGTAGGCGAGAAGACAGTGCTGTCTTTTAACAACCAGTCTGTCTACCCACCATTTTCCCGTAACTTCTGATCTCCTCATTTAGGGTGACTGTACTTTTCATTTCTATGCTGATTATGTTGGAAAGGTTGAGTGCAAAGATGTTCTCTTTCGAACCATTCAGCTTCTGCACTCTCCACTCGCAATGTGCTTCATAATGAGCCCCTCCCCCCCACCCCCCCCCCCCCCCACCCACCCTTCTGCTGAGCTTAAAAGTGTGTTTTTTTTCTCTCTTCTTGCATCAAGTTTGACAGGTACAAACAATAGCTGACTGCGATGGGGGACAGTTATGGAGAACAAGAAAAACTGCTCTCACCTTGAGAACGTTTGTGTGATCTGTGGCTTCTTACAGGGCTGCATGAAGAGAGGATAGAGGTAAGAACTGGAACTGATCCGCTCGTGTCGGCACAAATTGTGTGCAATGATGGAGAAGGGGAGAAGGACCCTGGACTTAAACCAAGCCAGATGTAGCCAAGGCTGAAGGGCAGGTACGAAGGTCTTGTGGGGAGAGACGCTGGGCTGTGTCACACCTTGGAGTTGATACTGAACCAGTGTAGCTGGGAGAGAGTAGGTGTCTCGCTGGCCAAAACTGGCGGACCATCATGATAGCTTATGTGACTTGGGTTGTAAACGACTTGAGCTGGAAGGTTTGAGAGGGGCATTTAAAGTGAACGACGCTTGAAGAGCTATTGGCAACAGGAAGAGCAAATGTGGGATTCTGCATCTGAAGCAGACGGAATGGAGGACTATTGAAGAGATTCCATACTGCATGACAGCAGAGCCTAATGCTGGAGAGAGAGAGCGAGAGACGCTGATAACGCACAACTGGCAGACATTTACAGACAAAATTCTTCCCAGAATGAAGAGATAAAGAAGCTTCCTCAACTGAAACAAAAGTGAGCTTGAGAGGATCCAAGAGTGTTAAAAAAAAGAAAAAAAAACACCAAACTCCGAAGAACAGAGGGAGTGTTATCGTACCAAGGAATAGAAAAAACAACAACTGAACTATGTATGAATTTGGCGCAGTGAAGTTAACTCGCTAAAAATGACCTATCATATTGCCTGACTGAGTATGGAGGTGAGGTTAGCTCCCTGTTCTCCCAGCCTTTTGGTTTTTTTTCCTTAAATACTGATTAGTATGGCAATGTTCCATGCCAAGTGGCAACAAATCATTTGTTTGGACAGGTTTTGAGAAAATGTACAATTGGTTGTACACTGGAAGACTTCACCCCTTCTCTTCCAGTTTGTTGATGCTGCTTACAGAGCATAGTGACCTGTTTTCTCCTACACCGGGCTGTAGATCCTGGGCATAGAGCATAGTGACCTGTTTTCTCCTACACCGGGCTGTAGATCCTGGGCATAGAGCAGAGTGACCTCATCACTCTTTGAGGTTTTATATCCAGGGCATAAACCCCTCCCCTCTCGGGCTGTTGGTCTTGACACTGAGCAAAGTAGCCTCCAGGTTGTTAATCCTAAGCATAGAGCAGTTCTCTATATGGTGACCTCTTCCCTCCTTTTTCAGGCAGTTGATCCTGGGCATAGAGCAGTTTTCTATATATGCTGACCTCTTCCCTTATCTTTCAGGCAGTTGATCCTGAGCATAGAGCAGTTCTATATAGTGACCTCTTCCCTCCTTTTTCAGGTTGTTGATCCTGAGCATAGAGCAGTTCTATATAGTGACCTCTTCCCTCCTTTTTCAGGCAGTGGATCTTGGGCGTAGAGCAGTTCTATATATGGTCACCTCTTCCCTCCTTTTTCAGGCAGTGGATCTTGGGCATAGAGCAGTTCTATATATGGTCACCTCTTCCCTCCTTTTCAGGTTGTTGATCTTGGGCATAGAGCAGTTCTATATATGGTCACCTCTTCCTTCCTGTTACAGGATTTTGATCTTAGGCTTAGAGCAGTTGTATGTATGATCTCTTCCCTCCTGTTACAGGTTGTTGATCCTGGCATAGAGCAGTTCAAGCACCTGGGCATTGATCCCTGCTTCCAGTGGATCCACAAGCTTCTCATACCCTGCAAGTCTGTGCGACAGATCAAAAAGCGCTTTAAACCGCAGCATCAAACTGCCCACAACGAAGAACAACGTGGTGACGGTAAGGATGGACGGAGTCAGTGTGGAAGAATGGGCTGTTGTGATTTCGCTGGGTTGGTTGGCTGCCTGGTTTATTAAGAAAGATCTTTTTTTTTGTGGGGTGGGCTTGGGGGGAGGGGAGGAAGCTGTTACATGTGATTAGAATATACGGCTGAAGTGGCATGAAAAGAAAAGTTTGGACGGGTCTTCTGTGGTAAATATATACAAGGGTTACTGTGTACTGCTCCTCTTTGGGGGCTCTAGAAGACATGAAGAGCGTAAGCAGGTGTCTCTTAACTTTTATCACGCCATTGGCGCACTGATGTACCGAGGTGTCTTTGTGCCGATACAGCTGCAGGTGCACTTGTGTGGCCATTGAGGAGTAGAGTAAGTAGTAAGCTTGTAGCCGATTGGATTAAAAGAACCGATCAGAATAAATCAATCCCACAATGCAGCAGGCTTTAGACTTCTTCCTTCCTGCATGAGCGCCATATTCCGTGTGGTTTGTTTACTGTGAATTTTCGAACTTTGTCGAAGTTTTAGAGTAAAATTTCAACGTGGACACTGGCGATTAGCAATTCTTGCAGGAGATGTTTTTCGACTCAGATTCTGATGAAAAGTTTTTAGGGTTTAATTGTGAAGATATTGAGAATGTTGTGGCAGAGTGGGAATGCGATGATGCAGCTGAAGGGGAACTGAGTGACGATAGCAAGACCTTGTGCACTCAAGGGCTCCATGACTCGTAAACACCCATTAGGCATGTCATTTTTTTTTTCATAATGAAAGCACACACAAAACATGTAATGGTTGGTATCAGCATATTCTGTATTCATTCCTCTACATTCACGTGAAATTTCATAACTGTACAAACAATAGAAAAGAAATTACAGCAATTTGAAGTAGGTAGGTGTGCAGATTCTTCAGTCACCCAAAAGAATATGACTGCAGGCAGACGTTTCAGCTGACGATTGTGGCTTGCTAAAGGTTAACTCGGTGACATCATGACACAACAGCACTCCGATCATTCTTGCTAAAGGTTAACTCAGTGACATCATGACACAACAGCACTGCTATCATTCTTGCTAAAGGTTAACTCGGTGACATCATGACACAACAGCACTGCTATCATTCTTGCTAAAGGTTAACTCGGTGACATCATGACACAACAGCACTGCGATCATTCTTGCTAAAGGTTAACTCGGTGACATCATGACACAACAGCACTGCGATCATTCTTGCTAAAGGTTAACTCAGTGACATCATGACACAACAGCACTGCTATCATTCTGCTCATTAATTTGAGTTGTGATAATGCAGGCCGTAGTTTTCTATGCACAGTTTTCTTCCCCGAAGATGGAGTATGGCTGCCTTAATGGCAGAATAAAAAATGGTCATGCACACAAAATTCCACTCCCTTTGTTGGGTAGATGGGATTAATACTTGCCTGTCCATGTAGGGAGTGTCCGCAGGAGTATCAGCCTGCATACGCAGAAGAAGAAGAAGAATATGCACAGATTTCTCGTCTGTTTGCTGTGCTGTGCGTGTGATCGTGACTTTGTGACATAATCTGTCTGAATGCATTGTTTGGCAATATGGCAACTTTGCAAAGAGCTGAGAAGAAATTCAATGGTGGGGAATTCTTTAAGCACAGTTTCAAACATGACAAAGATCTGACAAAAGATGTCTTCTTTGAGGCTATTTAACTCCCTGAAGTTTATTGCAATGTTTTAATGAAAAATTACAAGTAAATGTGGAAAGCTTTCAAAATTCCTGGGTAACAGATACAAGTAGATACATAAATAGATACTACCACATATTGTAATTAAGCAGTTGATTTCTCCATGGCTCTTGTTGAGACCTTTGTATTAAAACAACATCAAGAGAATGGAATAGTATTCAGTTTTTGCTTGTTTTGTTGTGTTTTGTTTTGTATGTGTTTTGGCTTTGCTGTTGCCTTTTTTTATATTTTTTTAATTTGAATTACTGCTTCTTTCACAACTGTTTTTTCTGTGTTTCAGAAATACAAGATGAATGGTGAAGTTCCCGAAATTCCCAGAGATGATGAGACATTTTCTGTGGATATGGTGAAAGCGCCATGCGACCAGCCTTTGAGTCTGCTGCCAACATGGTGCAAGGTATTGGTCCCTTCCCCTCTTCCTATGCATTGGTGTTGTGTGTGTGTGTGTGTTGTGTGTGTGTGTGAATTGTGTGTGTGTGTGTGTGTGTGTGTGTTGGTGTGTGTGTGTGTGTGTGTGTGTGTGTGTGTGTGTAGTGTGTGTGTGTTTATTTATGTGTGTGAATTGTGTGTATGTGTGTGTGTCATGTGTGTGTGTGTGAATTGTGTGTGTGTGTATATGTGTGTGTGTGTTTATGTGTGTGTGTGTATATGTGTGTGTGTGTTTATGTGTGTGTGGTGATGATGGAGTGACAAATCAAACAAAGGCAGCCTCTCTGGATGGACCGTTCCCTCACTTCTGAATGCAGGTGATTCTGTTTGAAACAAAAAAAAGAAGATAAATATCCTTCACCATTTCGGGAACAAAGTTGACAATGGGCGTTTGCTGTTGAAGGCAACAGTGAATGAACGGTGGCAAATATTTACAGGTTTTTTGCGATGAAGACTCTCTTATCGTGGTGTAGAATTTCCAGTGTCTTCCGAGTTACATATGCGGCATTCATATGTACACAGCATGCGTTCCAGTGTGAATGTAGTTGTTGCATCACGTATTACACCATGTCAGTCTGGTTCTGACCAGACACCTTGCACTGCTGGACTAATTTTGGGGCTAAGTCAGTGCTCTGATAGGAGGGTGTGTCAGCCTGTCTGCTAGCCCTATCAGGGTTCCCCCCTCCCTTCAGTATGGGCTGGCACCTGTCCCGTCATTCCTGTGGGTCAGGAACTGCTGAGCAACATGCAAACTGTTTCTCTATTTCTTGCCTATCATTTTTTCTTGACCTTTTTGTGGCTTAAGCCATTCTCTCCTTTCTACTTAACCACCTTTGAGCTAAAAGCAGTGTATAAACGAGGGTTGCCTGCCAGAACCCAGTATCTCATATACATATATTTTAAGAGAGATACTGGGTTCTGGGAGTCAACCCTCGTGTATTTGACTTGGTGTTGGTAATCAACCGTTTTCATTCAGCTCATTCTCTCGTGTTGACTTGTGTTTATATCCTCCCTTTCACTGTTTCAGTTTTGTCCGGTGGTGATCTCAGTGTTGACATGCCTTGTTGCTGTGGGTCGGGGATGGAATTGTTGCGTAGCTGTCAGACCAGTGTCGGAGCCACAGGACCCAGTCCTGCTGTTGTGCTCAGCAGTGTGTCCCCATGCATTCTCTCCTACCCACCCTGTCAAAGACAGTCAGGGGGGCCATTCTGGAGGGGCCATGACTGATCACAAACATATGCTTTGATAACAATTCTCAGTGAGCCCGCCAAAAACAAGGACAAACAAGATACAAGACAAAACACGACGCGTTTCAAGCTTTTAGGTCTTCTTCAGGCGAGATAAAAACATTCAGGACAGTGAAAACAAAGAACAAGCAATCACTTTTCATTCAACGCCCATTTTTGCGTGTGTGTAAGATGAATGGGTACATGCGAGTGTTAAGACTTGTCTCGTTCAAAGAACAAGGTCAGAGTGGGGTTCCCCCATCTGCCCCACCCCATCAGTGCTCAGGGACTGTACAGCTTGCAAATCATGTTGCGGCAGGTATGCAGGATTCATGACGATGCCAAGAAGAGGAGACAGGCCCAGGAGGAAAAGTTCAAGAAGGGAATGGAAGAGAGCAGGAGGAGACACGAGGAAAAGAGGCGGAAACGAAACAGGAGACTGGACGCTGCGTACAAGACAGGACGAAAAAGAACAGCTAATACAGTGAGGATAAGCAGGAGGTGGAGTAGAGGGAGGGTCCTGGAGAGTTTGGGGGGCGGGGAGAGGGCAGGCGGGAGAGAGTGAGTGTGTTGACTGGCGAAAGTCACGGGCACAGAACTACAAATTAAATAGAAATGGTTTTGAACAATTTATTTACTTATTATGGGCTTGTCCCGAAATAAGAATCTTAAAGATGTTATAATTATCTTTTTCAGCACATCCTAAATGACAGAGTAACGCTTCTTTCCAATGCATATTTAGTGATGAGAAACGGGCGCAACAATGATAAGCTGGGTTGACATAAAGAATTTGAGCCCAAACGATGGTTGTCTGCAACTTATGAGAACAGACAACACGTTGTCTGAGCTTAAAATATGGTCAAAACAGCCTGGATTTACCAGTGGTTTAGCAGGCAAAGCAACCTGTTGGCTAGGCCTATAGCCAAACAAAATTGGCTGCAATTGGGTTCTTTTTTTTTTTCGGTTTGTTATCAACACAGAAACTGTTGTATTTCTTGTTGATACAGAGTTTTGAAACACATGTATTGCTCCATCAAAACAAGTGATCACACTAGGATATTGCTAAAGTTTTGATTTCACTGTCTGTGACTCCTTGTTATCACCAATCAGTCGTTCAACTCTGCATGAGGTTGTAGTCGTGTGGAATTTTTTTTAAAGATGTTTTGAAATTGAGATGTTTGATGTAGACCCATAGTGATAAACTACTCACAGAAGCATATGCCATAGAGTGAAACTATTTGAATTTTTATTTAAAGTCAAAATAAAAATGCGCACTTATGTTTTATGAAGACTGACCGACAAAGGACAATGAAATACAGAGATGAAATGTTGATTTGTTTCAAAGGAAATTTCATGCCAGCAACCATGCGAATATATCAGAACCGAAGAAAGATTTCCCTTGTGTGTGCACCTCCCCCCCCCCCCCCCCCACTCCTACCATCTTTGCCCATCTATCTCAGTATGCAAGAGAGAATGGGAGCACTGAAAAGCGGCCAGAAAAAAATAATTTAAGCAAACGAAAACACAAAATGAAATTTAGCTTGCAAAGTTGCTGGTCCGACGGCGGGGAATTCAGTGCAACTTTCCTGATGGAGAAGCACCAGTAGTCCGTGGATAGCGTGGTCAGCGTCAGTGAAGAGTGCTTGTAACCCTTTGTGTCTGACACTGAAGCCTGAGTCCTTCAGTGGTGTAAGTGCTTGTGAGAACAGGTATGAAAGAAAAACTCTGAGTAGCTGATCTTTTTCCCTTCGTTGTCTGTTTGCAATCGTTTTCCACCGCTGTTTTCTGGCAGCTTATCAGTCGGTCACGGCATATGCGTTATTTTTGTCTTTGCATTTCCATTTCGTGTGATGAAGCGAATTGAGTGTATGTGGACTAGATGCAAATGAAAAGATTCATGCTGGATTCATGTGAATATGTTTTTGTGCGGCAGGACAGGAGATCGGGGATGGAGGTGGCGACAGAAAGCGACTTGGATGGTTTCTCAGAACCACCAGCCAAAGTACCCAGGCGTTCCCTTGATGAAAGGTACACACACTTTTCTTCATACATACCTGTCCAATCAAATGCCTTTTCTCTTACTATGTGGAACATCAGAAATCCCCCCCCCCCCCCCCCCCCCCCAAATTATGTGGAGAGCGTGGACCTCGCTGTACTGAACCTACAGGAATACATGAGTGGTCTCCCTTGAATGACACATCCTCAACTTGCTTAACTCCAATACAAATCAGTTTTCTCCTTTTCCTGGTTGTGGACGCACCTACCTGTTAAAGCACTTGAACATGGATCAGCAGAAATGCCCCCCTGAGTTAGCCTTATTTCTCTCAACCAGACAACACCTTCCTGGTCAGAAAATTTGGGAGAACTTCCATGCCTTGCATCTTCTCTTCAGTCTCCTTCACTGCAAGACCCCTTGGCACAGTCCAGCAAGACTGGTGTTTCTTCTCCCCCAATCATCAGAGTCTGTCATTCCTGTTGACAAGTGGTTTCTTCCATGACCAGCATGGAACCAGTGTCTTCTGCACTGGCTGCTCTCTATTGGCTCCTGCAGCTTGTATGAGTGTTGGCCGTCTTCAACATGGCGCTCCACGTTTTCTCTTCAGTGCGATGGTCAGCCAGGTCTGGCAAGGGTGGTGACCGACACTCCATGCTCCGCTGTGGTCAGCCAGGTCTGGCAAGGGTGGTGACCGACACTCCATGCTCCGCTGCTTCAGTCACGGTCCCAGGTGGGGCTGAGGTAGGCCAGTATCTCCCCCCAGCACGCTCTTCTGCCCCATCTCCCCGGGTAAGCAGTTTTGGAAGAGCGGCTGTCTTCTTTTCCTCCATGACGACGTCAGAGGAAGAGGACCCATGCGAACGGCACTGGTGTGGAGTACAACCTGACCAGCATCACTCCAAGGGGGGGTTACTCGTTTCTGGTAATGTGAGCCAGGAGAGCAGGTTGCACTCGGACCAGTTTCGAGGTAGTATGTGGTATGGATGCATGCAAACGGGAGTCGGACGATTGAGAGGATTTTGATCATGCTGATGAAGATATGAGTACATGTATTTTGATGATGAAGTCATTTCTTCTTCTTTTGAGTTCACTCTCTTGAGAGCTGCAACCAATATTGCTTGGGTCAGTTTCAATAACAGCCTTTCTGATTCTCTTGCCCCTGTCTTTTAGACGACTCAGCTTTGTTCCTCCCTCTTTGAGAAACCAGTACTGAAGATTCCGATTCTGTACCTCGTGTTTCTAGGGAGGGGTGCAGTATCGTGAATTCATGAAGGTTTTTTTTCTCAACGCTCATTCCACTCGTTACCATGTGCCATCAGTTTAAGCTTTTATCCAGAAACATTCTGCTCCCCACATGATCTTTTTTGGGGGGTGGGGGTGGGGTGGGGGGGATTCCTGATGTTCCACGCAGTAGGAGAAAAGGCCTTTGTTTGGACATGTAAGTACATCATAAAACTACTTTAGGCAGGAAAAATCCTTTTCATCAGGCTTTGAATTACCGACATTTGAGTTACATGTTCAGTGAGCTGCTACAAATGCGAAAGACTTGGTCTTAAAATGATAACTATGAAATGTAAGACCTTTTAACAAGTTGACGAAAGACACAAATTAAGGTATTTATGGGAAATAATCAGACAAGTTATTATTCTGTGTGTGTGTGTGTGTGTGTGAGTGTGAGTGGTGGTGGTGATGGTGTGAGTGTGAATGTGTGTGTGGTGTTTGTTGTTAGTTGCTGCGTGTATGTACATGTGTACCTGCCATTTTCACTCTGGTTTAGATGGCTCTCCTCCATGCTTTTTCCAGGAGCAGACCATCGGGTGGAGAACAGTCAGACTCTTACAGATCAGCTCCCGTTTCCTTGCCATCCTGTGATACATCCAGTGCCATCATCACCCCCTACAACGTCGGTATTCCCCTCCATCTTGCCTAGGTCCTCCTAGTCGGCGCTGCTCTTGCCATAGTTTTTATTTTAATCGATCGAAAATATTGTGACCCCAAACTCCACGTCTTGCTGTAAAACAACCCATTTTCCTATGGAAACTACTTGTATAGAGTTTAGGGGATAAATATGCCTGGATGTATATAAATTTCCATTGTTTTGTAATGTAAAATTGAGGTACCTTTCTTAGTCAACAATGCTCAAAGCATTGAATGTCCAGTGCACACTTCGTTCCAACTTACACATTACATGAGCATGTAAGCACTTGCCTTTATACATTGCATTTTATAGTCTGTGAAGTCTGTGCCATGTGTGATATTTTCAATATTGGGCAAAACATGACTGTCAACACTGATCCGAGTATGACATGGATCACAACTGATATTTTTTCTCCAGGTATCGGTTTTTCATTACTTTGTTTCTTGTTCAAGTTTTACTCTGAAAATATTTTTCTCAATTTTTTTTACAGTACATGTTTTTGAAGCAATTGTTAGATTAGCCCCCCAATGTGGATCTTCGGTACAAAGTTTTGCACATAGTCATGGATGCACACTTGATTGTTTTATATGAGCGCTCTGTGTTCCAGTCTGTCATATTTATGATGAAATTGATTTAGTCATGAAATTAAAGGATGCATCTTTCTTTTTACCAAACATGCTGTTTCTGGAAGCTGCAGTGCTACACTTTCTTCTCTTTTCCACCATACCTTTCCATTTGAGATGATGGAGTGATTTGAGCTGGTTAACCCTTTCACTTTTGATTGCAATATGGTTGAGGTTCAGGGGTCATGGGGAAAGACGGCAAACTTGAACTACAGGAAAGTGGGGAATAACTCAAAACTTAAAGCATTACAAAGAGAAGAGTTGAAGATATTACAAATAAGTGAAAAGATTCAGCAGCCGCCGTGGCAAAGTGGTTAGCATCACGGTCTCCCGGCTGGGAGGTCATAGGTTCGATTCCCATCAGAGTCATGTGGGATTTTTCTGCCCCTACCAGCTCCTACCCAGAATTGAGTTTACTATGGGCTCAGTTGGGAAGACTGGGACCACATAGTCGAGTTTCATCCCCTTAATGGATACGTCTGTGAGAGTGTTGCTCAAATTTCCTGACCAACACTGCAAGTGTCTGTATCTCTTGGGCCTAGTTGATGCCGGGATGTATTATGAAAGAAAGCATACAGTACAAGCAGTCAAGCAGTCTCAGACCAGTATGGAAATTCGTAGCATTGTCTTTATCATCCTCATTCTCATTGATCAGCATTAAAAAAAAGGGTTAAAAGAGTCACAGGGCAGGAAAAAGGGAGGTTATGTTTACAAGGAGATAGACCAACCGCCGTGGCGAAGTGGTTAGCGTCACGGACTCCTGGCTTGGAGGTCGTGGGTTCGAATCCCATCAGAGTCATGTGGGTTTTTCTGCCCCGACCAGCTCCTACCCAGAGTTGAGTTTGCTGCGGACTCAGTTGGGAAGACTGGGACCACACAGTCGAGTTTCATCCACTTAATGGATGCGTTTCTGAGAGTGTTGCTCAAATTTCCTGACCAACACTGCAGGTGCCTGTATCTCTCAGGCCTGGTTGACGCCGGGATATATTATGAAAGGAAGCATAGAGTACAGCCCTGTAGTTTCAGACCGAAATGGAAATCCGTATCATCATCTTAATCATCCTCATTCTCATCAATCAGCATTAAAAAAAATGTCTCAAGTTCTGTGGCCCTTCATGCCCTGCTCTCATGGTGACCTCAGTTTCGATGTCCTCTCCACGTCTGTGGCCTTGGTTTGGTTCCATCGGGGTCACCGGTATCGGCAAGTACGTGGGGGCTGTCGTTGGACGGACGTGGTGGCGCCCTCCGGAGGGAGAGCTCACTCACGCCGGCTCCGCGACTAAGCAATTATTGTCGTCAGTAGGGGGCTTAGTAAGTGGTGGCCTGCGTATGTTAGATCAAAACAGGCGCCACTGAACACCACCGAAGTGACTCGGCAGCAGTGCAGTGTCTCCTCCGGTGGGTTGCCTCTTGACGACTTGACATTGACTGCTCCCTGGGGATTGCCGGTGCCGGGGCTGCGGCGGGGCTGTGGCTGTGGACGGGGTGTCGGAATGAGCAGCGTGGGTGCACTGCCTCTGAGGTGGCGCAGAGGTTGGGACAGAAAAAAAAAAAAATGTTTACAAGGAGATTACGGATGGATTCATCAATAGTGTGTTTTCTGTGTTTTGCAGAAAAGCAGATCCGGGAGCAGGTCGGGGGAGGCAGTGATAGAAGGCAGCTCCAGCTGTGTCTCTGAGCCACCCGCCAGTGCACCCAGGTAACCCAATGACTTGGTGACTGAAAGATACACATTTTTTTCTCATTCTTACCTGTCCAAATAAATGACTTATTCCCAGCTGGCGTGGAACACTGCTATTTTTTCAGAATCCCCTTCCCCTCCCCCAAATAAAATTTAAAGAGCAGGGAGCTAACTTTGCCTCAATTTCTACACAGCCAGAGTGACTGCCCTTAGTTCACATCATTGCACCATTTTAGAGCTAGCTCAGTTTTCTCCTTTTCCCTTGTAGAGGAACACACCTGTTTTAGCTTTCTGATTTATCAGCCTCCATTCTTGATAGTTATGGATTCCCACAGGTAGGTGTTGAGGTTGGCTATCCCTTCTGAAGCGGAGGCTTCCCATTTTTTGGCTTTTTGGCAGGAAAATTGTTGAAAGTTGCATTATATCACGTCTTCATTACAACAGCGTTTGTCGTCTTCATCGTTCGTCTTGGCATCTCGCAAGTGGACTGTGAAACTGCTACTTCAACGGCTTTCCGTATTTGCTCCGCTCACTGAAAATGGTGTTCTTTTGACAACTCTGATAAGACTTGCGTCTCTTTTGCGCATTGTTCTCCGGTCATGCCTTGCAGCTTGTGGGAAAATCGTTCGGGCACTACATGGTGTTCAGTGTTTGATGTCAGCATGGGTGTCAATTCCAATGACAGTCCGTCAGTTGTGGCAAGTAAGTCGATCGCCACAGCCTGCCACACCCATTCAGATCTCTGGGCCAGCAGAGACAAGTCATTGTCTCCCTCTGATCCCTTCTGCACTCGTGACCCCTCTCCACCCTGTGAGTGACGAGGAGCTGTTGAGCAATGGGAACCACAGGGGTGCCTACTGAATGTGCACACCACCCATGTTGCACGCACTTTGAAAATTGCCAGACAGGTGTTTGTCCAAGGAATTTTATTTCTAAAAGTAGTTTTGCGATATACTTACCTGTCCGAACACCAGGACACCCCATCCCCCCACCTCCCTGCTATGTCGGGAAAAGGTGCTAAAACTGAGCTAGTTGTAACATGGCGCAATGTTGTGAACTCAGTAAGGGCAATCACTCTAGCTAGCTCTTCCAGTGCTATTTTGGGGGGGGGGGGGGGGGGTGATCCCAATAAATGGTGTTATTCCATGTGTGTGCGTGTGCGCGCACACACACGTGTGTAGTGTGTGTCTGTCTGTGGCATGTGTGTTATTGTTCCAGTGGTTTCAGCGACTCTCATTTGTGCTTTTTCCAGGTGCAGACCATCACATGGAGAGCAGTCAGACCTTTCCAGGTCAGCTCCTCTTTCCTTGCCAACCAGCGAAAAGCCCACTGCCATCATCACCCCCTCCAACATCTATGTCCCCCTCCATTTCGGGGATATCCTCAAGGTCAGCACAGCGGTTGCCCAAGGTCAGCTGACGGCCAGTCAGCTGGACGATCATGGCCAGGTGTCAGGTTCTACAGTTCCCCATGATGGTGGACCACCTGGTCAGCAAGGGCCACAACTGGAGGACAGGACAGCGACTGGTGCCCCCGAACAGCCCTGCGGTAGTCACCTGTCAGCAGCCAGCCTTCATTCTGAGCAAGGAAGGACGCAAAAGTTGTGTCAGAAGAATGCTTTTGGCCGAGACGACTTGTTTCACAGTGGGTACCTCCAAGTGTTCTCACAGACAGTTTCCCCAGGAGACTTTCCAGGCCAGCAGAACAGGCCAGTGTTTCTGATGACAGAGCAGACTCCACACGCACCAGACCAGGCAGATGAGGGTCGGGTGGACCATCTGTCTGTTTCAAATCCCCCTGTACTCAAAACCACGACAATGGCAGAGACAAACGCGGAGAGGAGCACAGAATTGAGTCTAAGTACCCAGGTTTCACCTCTCAGCTCGGAGGCATCTCAAAGTCTGATGCACACGCTTGTGACTTCCGATTTGCCATCCGACCAGGGTTTGTCAATGCATCAGGTTCTTTTGACTGGTCGGCAGGAGTCTGGTTCTGTTGGCATGAACCAAGGAGTTGGTCCACTAGACAATCCACAGGAAGTCGTCTCCAGGAACAGTTTTGAAATTTGTGACGAGAGAGGTCCAGCGCCAGTTTTAAATCCATCCAACATCACTTTTGAGAGAGAAATGAGTATGGGCCTGGTGGAGTGCGCTGGAACCCAGAATGGCCCTGCATGTTCACCAGCCGTCAAACAAGTGCCTTTTGTTGGAGCTGGGGACAGTCTCCTGAGACTGAACAGAACCAGACCGGACGCTGCTGGCACTGAAATGGATCAGACGTTGGGAGCAGTGAAGAAACCTCTGGCTGGCAGCTGTGGAACATTGGCTGTACAGGTGGTGTCTGACAGCTGTGGAACATTGGCTGGACAGGTGGTGTCTGACAGTTGTGGAACATTGGCTGGACAGGTGGTGTCTGACAGTTGTGGAACATTGGCTGGACAGGTGGTGTCTGACAGTTGTGGAACATTGGCTGGACAGGTGGTGTCTGACAGTTGTGGAACATTGGCTGGACAGGTGGTGTCTGACAGTTGTCGAACATTGGCTGGACAGGTGGTGTCTGACAGTTGTGGAACATTGGCTGGACAGGTGGTGCCTGGCAGTTGTGGAACATTGACTGGACAGGTGGTGTCTGAATCAGGTGATACACTCAGCGCAGCTTGTCCAGACAGTGCAGCAGAAGACATTCTACCTGAATCAAGTATGGAGGAACGGAGTCATGTGAGGGGAAAGGCATCTTACCAGCCCACAGCTAGAGATCAACACGTAATAGAATGTAGATCCTCATCCATGGTTCAGAAAACGATAGAAGAAAAATCCCCAAGTGTGGAACTAATAGATGACCAATCCCAGTCTGCGGAAGAAAATAGGACTCAAGCCAAATCCTCGTCTGTGAAACAGATTGATCCAAAAGATAGATGCCCATCTGCACAAGACAATGTAGGGGATGAGAGAGCTTTGAGTATGGAAAAAAGTGCAGCAACAAGCAAATTCTTATCTGTTGAGCAATGCGCTACAAAAAAGAAATCTTTGTCTGTAGACCAGACAGCAGCTGATAACAGAGCTCCGTTGATTGAACAGAGCTATACAGAAGACATACCGATACCACTATCTGTGGTACAGCACACTACAGCAGTAGACATACTGTCCTGTGTAGAGCAGAGGAACACACTGGCAGAAAATAGGTCATTGCCATCAGTGGGAACAGGTATGCCTTTATCAGAAGGCAGATCGCCATCTCCAAAACAGAAAAGGACAGAAGCATCATCCCCATCTTTAGAACGTAACGTAGGGGGGAGCACTTCACATCTTGAGCAGAGTTCCAGTGAAGGGACAACCACTTCAGTGCCATGTCAGCCTGAGGATCCCAAACCTGGTTGTAGCTGGCACGATCCTTCTCCACAGACCAGCCACCTCAGCACGGACGAAACATGCACGATTCAGAGGACTCCAGATTCCCCAGTCATGCCCTGTGTGAGAAGAGGTGACAATGGTGTGGACATTCAGCTGACCACGCTTCAGCAAACCATCCAGAACTTGTTTGGGGGTTGTCACAGCGACAGTGAAGAGCGTGAAAGGTCATCCACAGAAAGGAGATCTCCCTCTCAGTCTGGATCTCCCAGTGTTGACAGTGCCAGGGTCAAGGTCGTGTCTCAGAGCCATGGGTCTAGCATCAATGGCACAGCGCCAGAAGTGAGCATCACCGTGAATGTGGTATGCTCCTCCTGCTGTACAACAGTGAGGTCTTCCCGTTGGGAAGACTTGTCCCAGAATCCCAGCAGTACTACACCGGGGTGGGAGGAGGAGCAGAAGGACCCCCACAGGAGGAGAATGTGCCAGTGTGCAGAGGCAGCTCCAGTGAACACACTCTCCCCTGTGCTTGATGATTCTGTTTCATCGACATCAGGTATGGGGGAGAATTCTGACAGTGTGGAGCTGGCCTGTGATGAATCAGCAGTGAAAGAACACACGGAACACGTAGGCTGGAACGAACATGAAGCACATGGAAATCAGAATGAAAAACAGGAACATCTAAATCAGAAAATAGAACAGGAACATCCAAATGAGAATGAAGAACAGGCACATCCAAATCAGAATGAAGAACAGGAACATCCAAATGTGGATGAAGAACAGGAACATCCAAATGTGAATGGAGAACAGGAACATCCAATTGTGAATGGAGAACAGGAACATCCAGATCAGAATGAAGAACAGGAGCATCCAAATCAGTATGAAGAACAGGAACATCCAAATCAGAATGAAGAACAGGAGCATCCAAATCAGAATGAAGAACAGGAACATCCAAATGAGAATGAAGAACAGGAACATCCAAATGAGAATGAAGAACAGGAACATCCAAATGAGAATGAAGAACAGAAACATCCAAATCAGAATGAAGAACAGGAGCATCCAAATCAGAATGAAGAACAGGAGCATCCAAGTCAGAATGAAGAACAGGAACATCCAAGTCAGAATGAAGAACAGGAGCATCCAAATCAGAATGAAGAACAGGAGCATCCAAATCAGAATGAAGAACAGGAGCATCCAAATCAGAATGAAGAACAGGAACATCCAAATCAGAATGAAGAACAGGAACATCCAAATCAGAATGAAGAACAGGAGCATCCAAATCAGAATGAAGAACAGGAGCATCCAAATCAGAATGAAGAACAGGAACATCCAAATCAGAATGAAGAACAGGAACATCCAAATCAGAATGAAGAACAGGAACATCCAAATCAGAATGAAGAACAGGAACATCGAACTGAGAAAGAAGAACAGGAACATCCAAATCAGAATGAAGAACAGGAACATGCAAATCAGAATGAACAAGAACAGCTAAGTAAGAATAAACTAGAGGAATATTTAGATCAACATGAACGAAAATATCCTGATCAGACTATACAAGAGGAGCATCGACATCGGAATAAGCAAGAAGAACAGTCAGGTTGGAATGAGCGAGAGGAACAGTCAGGTCGGAATGAACAAGAGGAACATTTACATCAGAATAAAGAACATTTTGATCAGAATGAAGAAGAACATTTAGATCAGAATGAACAAGAAGAACGTTTAGAACAGTACGAAGAAGAACAGTTAGGTCAGAACAAGCAAGCAGAGCATCCATATCAGAACGAGCGTGAGAAATGTCAGAATGAACAAGATGAACAGCCAAATCAGAAGGAACAAGACGAACAGCCAGGTCAGAGTGAACAAGATGAACAGCCAGGTCAGAGTGAACAAGATGAACAGCCAGGTCAGACTGAACAACGCCAGCAGTGCACAGAGCCGGCGTCTGAAGACAGGACCAGCCCCCTGTTGAAGCTGCATCACACTGTCCATCTCAGGGACACACTCCCCCAAGTCCTGTTGTGGAAATAAAGGTTGAAGACCTGAGCGCAGAAGTACCGAAACAATCTCCACGGAATGAACCTATCTACTTGGTCAGAGTGGCTGCAGCGGGGAAGAGAGAGAGTAAGGCTGCAGGCCACAGACTTCCAGAACCTCACAAGTATTTGAATCCATCTGCAGTCCCTGCACTGGTGTGTCCCGATGGATCAAGTGTCGGTGAACCACAGGCACGCAGACGGAGAACTTCATACATGTCTAGGACCAGCAGCAGTGAACTGACCACAGGGGAAAATCCTCAAACCCATAAACAGGGTTTGCAAGAATTCCTTTCATTGAAGAACCCACCGGCATCTATGAACAGAATGACCCAGACAGATCCATCTGTGTCTGAAATCCTTGCAGTGAACAGTGTGCAGTTGTCAAACACTTGTGAACCAAAAGCCCCGTCTGTGGAACGTCGGCATGCACTGAAGCCCAGCGTTCCTCAAAACTCGAAAGTGAAAAGTAGGGGTGGTAGTAGGACCAGCAAATCTCTAGACTCAACTGTGAAAACTGGACGTGCTTGCAAGACTAGCAGATCTCAAGACTCAACTGTGAAAAGTGGACGTGCTTGCAAGACTAGCAGATCTCAAGACTCTACTGTGAAAAGTGGACGTGCTTGCAAGACTAGCAGATCTCAAGACTCAACTGTGAAAAGTGGACGTGCTTGCAAGACTAGCAGATCTCAAGACTCAACTGTGAAAAGTGGACGTGCTTGCAAGACTAGCAGATCTCAAGACTCTACTGTGAAAAGTCGATGTACATCGAGGAAGAAGAAAACTCCAGCCCTGGTTGTGAAATTTCCTTCCCTGTCTAAGATCAAAACATCTCAGAATGTTGACATGAAAGTTACATCCAAGTCAAGGACCAGAAAATTTCTGTCCCAAGCTATGAACAGTCTTCATCCTGCGACTGTGCGTTCCCAGTGTTCTGATTCAGTGATGATCTCGCCCACGAGACGTCAGTGTGTGAGAATTCTTCCTAAATCAGCAGCATCTAATGGCGCAGCCCTCCTTGGGGGGTCACCTGTTGTTAGAACAAGTCAGAAGAAACGAACACCAGGTAAGAATAGACAAAAGGAACAGCAAGGCCAGAATTTAAGTCGGAATAAAGGGAAGAACCATTCAGGTCAGCATGTAGAAGAGCACGGTTCAGATCAGAAAAAAGAACACAGTTCAGATCAGAAAGAAGAGCACAGTTCAGATCAGAAAAAGCAAAGGGACCATCCAGGTAAACACTGTGTTGCGTGCTGCACCGCCACAGCGTCACCCCGGGTATCACGCCGCCGTGCAAGGCGTCGTGATCCTGAGGTCCCTGTGGCCACTACTTCACTGTCTGCTACCTCAGGTTCTGCCTTCAGCATGAATACCTCCCGTCGAAAATCCAGTGCAAGATCTGGTATACATGTGTCACAATCTGCATCTGGGCAAAGCTGCCTTGTTTCACCTGTAGCATCCAAAGTTTGGACACCTGATACCACACTGCCATCATTACGCACCACAAAGTCTTCTCATCTGATTGTTCGTACCAGTTCTGTAGCTAAAACATCCACAGTTGAAGCATGCTCCTCCCCTGTGATGAGTGGCCACCCTGGCAGAACTGTTGGTGGTAAAGGCCTGGTCAATGTCAGGACCGTTCCCCCAGGGCAAACCCCTCCCATTAGGCATAAACATTGGACATGCAATGGTCCACCCTCCATGGACCACCCTTCTGATGCCCGTTGCCTTGTGGGTCCTCCACCATCAGAGGGATCGAGGGGTACATACCCATTGGATGAGAATCAAGATTCAGGATTCTCTTCACAGAACTGTCAAACCACACCTGTTCAGAATGAAGAAACTGATGCTGCAGGTGTTGCAGATGCAGTTCTGCCTCCTGAAATGAACATTGCAACCGTTTTCTCTGGTGACATGAAGGGAAAAGAGAAAGCATGGGCTGGTGACAGTGTAGGTATAAGCGAAGAGTCTGTTGATGAGGGTCCTATGGCTACGAAAACTCAGCCACTGGCGAGGGTTGAATCCGCTTCTGGTAGCAGCCAGCTTGCCAGTGGGGTTAGTGGACCTTCATCAGAGGCATTGCGGGAAACCAGCAGTGAGCGCCCTTGCGCTGATTCTTCAGCTGTCACCAACCCTGTGGGGTCTGCACCTCCAATTAAGGAGGAAACAGATGTAGACTGGCCCACGCTACCCGTGCCTCCTGCTGCAGACAGAGCTGGGCTGCCTGTGTCTTGTGTGAATCCTACTGTGACCACTTCATGTCGACGTCTTTCCAGTCCTGACATTGCCGGAGAGCAGTCTCAGCCAAGCACCAAAGGGAGTCAGTCAGGCATGGCTGACAAGCCGTGTGCCACCGTCCCATGCAGCAAAGAGCTTCCAGATCCATCTGAAGAGGACACAAGTCTTCCCACCATCTCTTCACCCATGGGGAAGATCCAGCGGGGAAGTTTTGCAGGTCTGTTACGGGTGTCCAGGTCTTCCAGTTTGGGGAGATCAGGTGAGGATGTGATGCCTGATTCTGGAGCTGGTTCATCACCTTCATCATGTCAAAGGACGGTGGTCCAAAAGGAGGAACACACTCAACGCCGAGCTGTGAGGAAGGACAGCATGCCACTGCCTTGCCCATGCCTCTGATGTCGGATGACACCATGAATGACCTGTTCAGCCAGATGAGGGAGACTGGGACGCGGGGCTGTGTCTCTGTGTCCTTGGGGTTCTCGGACAACGCTGTCTTGGCACAGGATGTGGCTGAGGTAGGACAGCGATGAATGCTGGGAAAGTTTTAGTCTCCACATTTTATGCTTCTCAATAATGCAGTTGTTTTTTTTTCAAAATCAGTTCACTTTTAAATATTGTTCGTTTCATTTTCATAGATTTATTCTTCTTTCAGCTCTGAAAAAAAGAATGACATAGGAGTTGACTGACAATGTGTGTGCGTCGCTGTGTGTGTGCATGTGTGTGTCTGTGTGTGTGATTATTTTATTGTGTATGCTGTTGTGCTTGGTTATATTTATCACCTTTTTTTTTTATAGTGAATGCATCTTTCACAGTTTCAGCATAACAGCCGACATTTTCTCACATATTCGCTCTGAGTGCACTTTTACTGTGTTATGTATTACGATGTGTGTGAATGTGCGCATGGTGCACGTATTGCGCTTACAGGGTGTGTGTGTTTGTACATGTATCTGTGTAGTGTGTGTTTGCTCATGTCTGGGTTAAAAGAAGAAAAGAAAAAGAGGAGAACTGTTCAAAGAGACACTTTAAAGTAAACAGAATTCCCCTGGTCTGTGCCGTGCAGCGGGCCCTGCCAGAGGGTGGCTCCAGTCACACAGAGCGGCAGAGTCCCCCAGTGGACAAGGAGCACACAGACAGGGCAGCACAGGACGCTGCAGCCTCATCCTCCAGCTTCAGCACTGCCGGGGAAAATCAGCAGCACGGAGAGACCAACGAACAGGACATCAAATGGACGAAGTAGGAATTATACCACTGAAAGTGGTTTTACGATATACATACCTGTCCAAACAAATGCCTTATCCCCACTTGGCATGGAACGCAATATTATCAGGATCAAAATAAAATAAAACAAAAACAAAACAAACGAAAAGAACATTAGGGGAGCAGGGAGCTAACTTCGCCCCAGTCGCCAGGTAGGCGAGTCAGAGTGATTGCCCCCAGTGAGTTCACAACATTGCGCCAGGTGCGGACTAGCTCGGTTTTTGTCCCTTTCACCAACCAACTATGCGGGAAGGAGGAAGGATGTCCTATAGTTGCGACAGGTAAGTATGTCATAAATGATAAAACTAACCAACCGCTGTGGCAAAGTGGAAAACAACGCAGACTGATGCCTGGGAGGTTGTGGGTTCGATTCCCATCAGAGACATTTATTTGTGGGAATTTTCTGTCCCGACCAGCTTCTACCCAAAGTTGAGTTTGCTACGGGCTTAGTTGGGAAGACTGGGAGTGGGACCACAGAGTGGTGTTTCATCCACTTCATGGATGTGTGCTTGAGAGAGCTGCTCCTGTTTCATGACCAACACTACAGGTGTCTGTATTTCTCAGGTCTGGTTGACGCTGGGATATATTATGAAAGTACGCACAGAGTACAGCCCTGTCATGCAGTCTCAGACCAGAATGGAAATCTGCAGCATCATTTTTATCATTCTCATCCTGATCGATAAACATTTTAAAAAAAGAAGTCTGAAAATCCTGTGGCCTTTCATGCCCTGCTGTAATAGTGACCTCGGTTTCGATTGCCTCTCCATGTCTATGGCCTTGAATTGATTCTGTCATGGTCGCAGGTATGGGTAAAGTCATGAGGATTGTCACTGGATGAACGGGGTGGTGCCCTCTGGAGGGAGAACTCATTCAAGCTGGCTCTGCAACATCTTCATGGCCTTCCCCTATCAATGAAAAAATCTAAGCATCAGAAGTGATGGCCTCCCACTGAAGAAGAAGGGCTGCAAGAAGCAGGAGAAATACTAGGATTGTGAAGCCTCAGAGACCTTGGGAAGGGAAATTCAGAAATGGTGAAGGGTCCTGGACAGGAGTTTGCTTCAAAGAAACCCTAGTTTTGTCCCCTTCCTTCTTTTTCTTCTACCATTATTGTACATCAATGTATGAACCAAACAGTGAACCAGTGAGATAGAGACATGAGATGAGAAGAAATGGTTAGGCTGGTGCACTGAACTCGCCGCCCGTCTTATGTTTTGACTGATGACATCACTGCTGGAATGGAATACTCTATCTTATTATTTGGCAGATAGTTATTTGACAATCAGGAAGTGTCATGACTCGGCTCAAAAACAGCATGTATGGCTTCGTAGCAGGATCAGGTCAAACAACAAAAGAAAACTGTTGAACTTTGGTTTGGTCAAACAGTCCACAAGTGTGGGAATGGATTAGCGCGTTTGACGTGCACTGCCACATGCCTAATTTCAGTGAGAGGGAGATGTTCAGAATAAAAGGCATTCCATGTGTCAACCAGCAAAGAGTTGTTTTTTGTTTTGTTTTTTTAATAGAAGGCACACTTCAGATTAATGAATAAACATGTTCTGAAACTGTGACACTACTGGACAGAACATATGAATCACTTCATCTGAAACAGTCCTGAAGAAAAAGATGACATCATGTGAACCCCCCTGTGACTGTAGTGTGAGGGAGAGGTAGGAGGGGAGAAGGATCAAAATACGAAGCGGGGAGAGTGTCGTGATTTACCGACCAAGCATCATCAACAGTAATCTTAGTGAGCGAAAATTCTGAACTCAACACAGGAAATCATCAGTATTCAAAACCTCTTCTTCCTCATCTCGGACGTTCTCCTACATTCGCACCGAACGTTCCTTCATTTTGATCGTCAGAGGTTGCCCCATCCTCCCAGCCACAAATTCTGAACTCAACACAGGAACATCATCAGTATTCAGAACCTCTTCTTCCTCATCTCAGACGTTCTCCTACATTCGCACCGAACGTTCCTTCATTTTGATCGTCAGAGGTTGCCCCATCCTCCCAGCCACAAACCAAGACTTGCCCAATTGCGATCAAGGACCTCTTTTCGGTTAAACTTCTCACAATCCAAACTTGTGCAACAACGGGGGCATGCGTCTTCCACAGCCCACCCAGGTAATATTCCTCAGCCACTCCTCTTCCATGACAGGGGTTAAGAGTGTGGAACACGCTGTCTCCACTGGCCTTGGAACCAGTGCTGAATACGTATGGCTAGGAGAGGCAGCCAACTGTTGCCCAAACTGGCAGACCGTCTTCAAATTGACACGAGCGTTGAAACTGCACGCCATATGTCATGTAGCACCCGACTGAACGTCGCATCAAACAAGAATGGGGAACACAGGTCTCGTGTAAATCTTTGAGAGAGCACCACTTACGACAAGAGGAGCAAATATGAGAAGGCGTTGAAGTCAAAGCTTTAAGAGCAGACTTGGGCGAAGCCAAGGTGAGCAACGAAGGGGATGACTGTTGCAGACAAGCAGCAATGGACCGTAACTTAAAGGAATTATCAGTCCAAATTCCTCATCATGAATCTGATAAAGAAGCTTCTTCTCCCTCCAAGAAAAAGGCTAATTAGAGCTGTTGTTTGTTGGAATCCATGTTGTATTGAAGATCGAAAATCGTGGAGCAGAAAAAGCCATGTTCCTCCTCCGTGGAAAAAAAGAAAGTGGGGGGGGGGGGGGGGGGGGGGGGTCCTGATTAAAATGGCGTTCTATGCCAGATGGGGACCAGGTATTTGTTTGGACAAGTAAGTGTGAAAAAAAAAACTTGTTTCAAAGCAGTTTTCCTTCTCTTAGGTCTGTTATGCCTCCTAGTCCTACTGTTGCTAGCAACAATTCAGACAGGCCCGATTTGTTGTTGAAACCAAGATTGTTGCTGGAGACCCCAAATTGTTGCCAGTGGTATTTGATGCTGACAAATTGCTTCAGTCGAAGTGGTCCAGGTTAGCCTGAAGAGGTGTAGGCCTAAACTGCTTTATCAACTTGTTGTGGGCTTTATCAACAGCTTACTTACAAAATCTGAAGCTTCGTGGGTGGCTATTTTGCTTGATGTGAAACTTCTGTCATTGCTCCCACATTTGTAGAAGCTGGTGTGTCAGTGAAGTTTTGCTGAAAAATACGTATATTGTAAGACATGAACAGACTGTATATGTGTGTGTGTGCATAGAGTGGTGTGGAGGGGCGCATTATGATTTCTCTGTCTGACTCTATCGTTTTTTTGTGGGGGGGGTGGGGTTGGAGGGGTGTGTGTCATGTACTCTGTCATTTCAGGGAAACTATTCCAGACACTAACAGTTTTTACCAAAAGACATTTGCTGGTAAAGATGCTGACTCTTCAGTGCAGCGTAGACATGGAAAAAGCTTTGGATGCGTAGAGTTTGTTTGGATGGGCCAGGTGGTTTATGTCGGTGGCTGTGTGTTTTATTCCAGAATCCAGTAAACTGCCCCATGCATCATTTTGACCATAGATGGTAATTGCTGGTTCAATGCTGTTTTCATGCTCCTTCTTTGGCAGTTGTTTCTGATGTGGTATATTTTTGGCAGTGGAAGTCATTTATCAAAATAATGAACTCATCAGTGCATATTTTGGTAACATTTATTGAAATGTTTTTTTTTTTTTATTATGCATTTATGATACACCACTACAAAGAAACCAATTAATAGTCAAAACAAATTTTATGAAAAGGAAAGAAATCGATAAACAAGCAAAAATGTTTGCTTTGTATCACAAGTTGTCTTTCATTGCATTCTATTTTTATAGCTTGTAACAACAACTAAAACAACTATGATAGTAAGGATGATCACAAGGATGATGATGTTGATGTTCCTCGTCATTGTCCTGTCAGCTCTCAGTTCCTTTCTTCATTCTGACTATGGCTCTTGTCAGTTTGTTTCCCAAAATGTTTTTTTGTTGTTGTTGTTAATTTCAATTATTGTGAGGTTTACAATTTGAACGGTTCATGGAGTATAAAGAGAAAAACAGTTTGCACGTTTCTTTCAATAAACCTATAAAAAGTACACATTCTCATACCTACATATTACATATGAATAGAAAAAAAACACTGTAACACTTGCACACACACACACACACACACACACACACACACACACCCACCCACACACACACAGAGTAGAGTGAAAGAACAATTTTGATTCAGATTTGTGTTTTCAGTTTGTTTTCACTTAGCATTTCTTTTGTTTGCTTTTTTGTTATTTTCACTGTTCTTTTTTTGTGTGTGCAGTTCTGTTGATACTGCAGTGTTGAAAAAAGTGTAAAGATGTTTCGTTCGACGTCACCTAGTACATACTTTCATCTTCATTATCCGGTACCCTTGTACATGACCAACACTGGCCCTACTCCAAGTCCAAGTCAGAAATAATCAAAAGCAGTTTGCCTTACAATATGCATTAAAAAAAAAAAAAAAGCACAGAACCTTAATTTCAATGAAAAAAATGAAAACCATATTAATGTTCTGCAGTGGTCATGTGCCAGATTAGGGTTGTTTCGTGGTACATGTTTAGCCATTGGTACCATACAGATGGCGCACCGACGTAAATAGCCCGCCCTTTCCAGCAAAGTGGAAATGCACAAGTAAAATCACTGCAGAAGAGAAAATCAGCCTGACAGTTCTTTCTCTCAGATTATATCGATTGCATCCCTGCCCATTTTGTTGCAGTGGGTGACAATTTGGGTTTCAGCAACAATTAGGATACCCAAGCCTGCCCAATTTGTGGCTGGCAACAATATGGGCAGGCCACATTTTGGGGCACGAGTCTCTCTGTAGGTCTTCATGAGCTTTCGCCTTTAAAACAAGGGCATATGTTATTTCATTCTTTTTTTTTTCTTTCTTTTTGTTTGTTTGTTGTCCCCACCCCCCCACCCCCTCCCTCGTATTCCCCAAATCAGCACCACTGTATTCATCCCACATTGGGCAGTTACAATGCATAGTCATGCTGTTCTTGAAATAAACACTCAAATGATGTAGCCATAGGATTGTGTTTCTCATAGTCAGGACGTTCTTGAAATAAACACTCAAATGATGTAGCCATAGGATTGTGTTTCTTCTTACGATTGTAGTTATCTGAATGTTCGTAGGACTGTTTGCAGTCCTCTGAAGAAGAATGCCCAGAATTTTACCTGCTGACAAGAATATGATAGAGCACAAAGTGAAATCAGATGACAGGATGTGATAAAGTATAAGGGCACGGTGGAGTTGCAGGTGAGTGCTTGTTGCATTTTGATTTATTTGCCAGGCTGGTGACGTCTGTATGCTCACTACATGCCAGTCCAACTGTTAGTTATTTTTCCAGCTGTTGTGTTCTGTGAACCTTTCTCCTTTTCTGTCCCTGTGATTTTCTGCTTCACAAGTGTTGGCTATTTTTCCTGCTGTTGTGTTCTGTGAACCTTTGTCCTATTCTGTCCCTGTGAGTCTGTTTCACATATTTTTACTGCTGTTGTGTTCTGTGACCCTTTCTCCTTTTCTGTCCCTGTAATATTCTGTTTTACAACTGTTGGCTGTTTTTCCTGTTGTTGTATTCTGTGGACCTGTGACTATCAGCATGTAGCAGAAGGGTTAGAGCGCTCTGCAGTGGAGCTAACAATTACTTTAGGAATTACTTGCAGGGTCAGACTTTTATGTTATGAAAACCCTCTCTATCATCTAAGCTGTAAATCGGTATCTGATTCAGTTCAGGGAAGGTTAAAGAAGCCGAGTGAGTGGGTGGGGGAATGGGGGGAGGGGGGGGGGGGAGGTATTATTCATATTACCAAGCCTGCAAACACAGCGAATCTCTAGTAGATCACTGCCTGTACAATTTATGTGATTTTAACCTTTTAAACCTATAACCCAACATAGCTCATGACTGGTGACGACGATTCATCACAGACACCTCAAATGATTGGAACATGCGTTTTGTTCAGGGAGCAGGACAAACTGATTCTGGAGATGGTGCGGGATTACGGGGACAGTCCAGACACCTGCCATGACATCGCTGTCCAACTGCAGACCGTGACATCTCAGCAGGTAATCGACTGGTGGGGCCCCAGTTGCCGGGGATCTGGATTAGGGGGAACTGTGGGCCTGTCTGCTGTCTTTCATCGTTTCTGGTATGGGGCCTTGTGGGCGAGGTGTTACATTCCTGTTCCTGGGTAAACCATTGACTTCCGGGAATAGGCCGGAGGACGTCCGGGAAAGACCGGAGGACACTGGGAAAGACCAGAACCAAGGGCTCTGTGGGCTGGCTCCCCACTTTGCCTTAAAACATGTGGCTACTAAGTACAAAAGGAAAAGATGCTCCCAGGATTCACCGAAAGGGGGAGAGAATGATGAATCCATCGGTGCTCAACCAATCACGACTGCAAATCCCAAACGGACTATGAACATGGACCAAATGGAATATCCATGTGTCTGTGGAAAGCGTTTCGCTACCACCCGTGGCATGAAGATCCACAGAACAAAGATGGGATGTGTGAAGACTCATCTGAATGAGCAGCAGCGCACTGCATCAGCAGATAAGACGTCGGAAGACCAAGGCCAGGATTTAAACCACAGTGCCAAGGACATCCACGCTGTTGGTTCGGATGAGGAATTTGCACAGGCCCTCGATGCCAGGCGCCTGAAACTCAACCTGCCACGAGCAAACGAAACTGAAGATTGGGAGAAACTGGATGCAAAAATCGTCCAAAGACTCGATGCACTGATAGGGAAAAGCACCCTGGAACACAAACTAGCCACATATGGGGACATTGTGTATGCCACATGTAGAGACGCCTATGGAGTAAAACTACCCAAAGAGAAAACACCTCCAAAGAAATCCAGACGCCAAGAAAAGATGGACAAGATCAGAGTCCAAAAGAACAACCTCAAGAAGCAAATGAAGACTGCACTGCCAGCTGAAAAACAAGGCTTGGAAAAACTGTGGGAAGACCTGAAAGAAAAACACAGCGCCCTCAGCAAAGCGGAATCTGCGAGAAAGAGGAAGAGCAAAAAGAAGAAGACACAAGAGTGCTTCTTCAGAGAACCCTTCCAGTTTGCCAGAACACTGTTTGAGCAGCCAAAATCTGGGACCCTAAGTGTGGACAAAGGAGTTCTTGAGCAGCATCTGAGGAAAACATACTCTGACTCACAGAGCAAAGCACCACTCGACATTCAAGGTCTGGTGTGGCCAACCAACCCTGAGGAACAGTTCAATGGCAAGCCTCCAACGTTGGCGGAAATCAAGAAGGTGGTCGACAAAGCCAGAGCCAAATCATCACCAGGGCCAAACGGAATACCTTACCAGCTTTACAAGAAATGTCCCAAGGTGCTGGAGTGGCTCCACAGGCTGCTGCAATCGGCTTGGAGAAACCAGAAGATCAGTGGCCAGTGGATGACGGCAGATGGTGTGTACATCCCCAAAGAGCAAAACTCAAGTGACATCAGCCAGTTCAGGCCAATATCACTACTGAACGTCGAAGGGAAAATCTTCTTCTCTGTCATGGCAGCAAGGCTGACCAAGTACCTGATGGAAAACAAGTACTTGGATGTGTCAGTCCAGAAAGGTGGCATCCCAGGCGTGGCTGGCTGTGTAGAACACGCCACAATGATCTGGGACGCAATCCAAAAAGCAAAAACAGAAAAGAGGGACCTGGACGTAGTGTGGCTTGATCTGGCAAACGCATATGGATCTGTGCCCCATGAGATGATACAGTTGGCTCTTGAGATGTACCATGTGCCAAAGAACATCCGCGACATGCTCAAGAAGTACTTCAATGGCTTCTCAATGCGGTTCTCTACCAAGGAGTACACAACTGATTGGATCAACTTGGAAGTGGGCATTGCAATGGGCTGTGCAATTTCCCCGATATTGTTCGTGCTGGCAATGGAACTCATCTTAAAAGCAGCAACAAACAACGCGAGACAAACAGACCTTGGCGATGGATACAAGATGCCTCCTCTCAAGGCCTTCATGGATGACACTACAGTGATTTCATCCAGAGAAGACGAGACACGTCATGTGCTGGAGAGGCTGGACGACATAGTTGCCTCATCCAGAATGAAGTTCAAGCCAAAGAAATCACGGAGTCTCTCACTGAGGAAAGGAAAAGTGGCCGAATCTGTGGTCTTCAGTGTTGCCAACCAGGCCATTCCAACAGTCACAGAAGAACCAGTCAAGAGCTTGGAAGATGGTATGATGATACGCTAAAAGACACACAAAGAGCAAAAGAAACCAAGCAGATGGCGAAAGAAGGCTTGCAGACCATTGACCAGTGTGGGCTCCCTGGCAAATACAAGGTCTGGTGTCTGCAGTTCATGCTGATACCAAAGCTCCTATGGCCTCTGATGATATACGACATCTGCACCAGCACAGTGGAGGCAATGGAAGCCAAAATCAACAAGTTCACAAGGAAATGGCTTGGTGTCCCACCCTGTCTGACTGACATCGCGCTGTACTGTCGCCAAGCAAAGCTCAAACTACCACTGAAATCCATCCTGGAGGAATACAAAGCAGGGAAGATCAGACTTCAAAGCATGCTGGAGGACTCAGGAGACAAGGTGGTAGAAGCAATCAAGCCCAGCTAAAGACAGGCAGAAAATGGAAAGTTCAAGAGGCGATGGATTCTGCAAAAGAAAGTCTCAAGATCAGAGAAATAACAGGACACACACAGACCAACAGACAAGGACTGGGGGTGACCAAAACTGAATGGTGGTCAAAGGCCAAAGGAAAAGCCAAAAGAGACATGATGATTCAGGAGATGAGAAAAGAAGAAGACCAAAAAAGACTCCAAAAAGCAGTCCAGCAGAGCCAGCAAGGGCAATGGACAACGTGGGAGAATGCACTCCAAAGAAGTCTAACTTGGAATGACATTTGGCACATGGCCCCTCTCAGGATCAGCTTCATTCTCAGATCTGCATATGACCTTCTGCCCTCAAATGCAAACCTGGTGAAGTGGGGGAAAACAGACGATCCTGCATGCCCCCTCTGCCATGAAAAACAAACAGTGGAGCATGTTCTAAGCTCATGTAAAGTAGCCCTGTCTCAAGGAAGGTACACATGGAGGCACAACCAAGTGCTCAAAGAAATTGTACAGTAGTCTGGGCTAGTACCAACACCACAAAAGGGAGAATCAGGACTCCAAAAGCACCCGCAACATTCTTCACGGCAGGAGGCAGCAAATCATGGCCAAGAACAACAGTGCCACTCGAAACATGCAGGCAGAGTCTGCTGGATGGGGCAGATGACTGGGAGTGCACTGCAGACCTCCCAGAATGGAAGAGTCACCCAGAGATCATCAGCAAGAGTGGCATGAGACCAGACATAGTAGTCCACTCTAAGTCAACCAAGCAGCTGATCATGATCGAGCTCACAGTGCCATATGAGAACAGAATGGAGGCAGCTCAAATCTACAAGACTGAAAAGTATGCTGATCTGGCGAACAGCCTGAGGAGAGAAGGCTATCAGGTCAAAGTCCTCACTGCAGAAATTGGAGCTAGGGGATTTGTAGGAACGTCTGCATACAGCCTCATGAAACAGCTCTCAGTTGCAGGGAAGGAAAAAACCAGAGCCCTGAAAGCAATGGCAGAAGCGGCAGAGAGGTGTTCAAGCTGGATCTGGTCAAGGAGGAACAAAAGTGAACTTCATAAGGCTTAATTTCCCTACAAATATCAGGTGTCCCTGTGGCTCAGTGGTTAAAGCGCGAGTCATTAAGTAGAAAATGAGCATGTCCAGAGGGTCATGGGTTCGAATCCCAGCCCTGGCTCGTCCCAAGATGGGGAAAAAAAAAAGGGGCAGCAGAGGGACATCCGGAGTCATGAACCGGGTGTGGCCCAACCCCCCTAGAGTGTCAGGAGATAAGGGCCGAAACACTTGCTTGAAGGGGGCTTCTCTTCTGAGGACTCTCTGCTGCCACGCTCTCCACGAGTTTCTTTCTACTGTTCCAGTGTCTTGGGTTTGATTCCCTCTGGAGACAGCTGCATTGGAAGGAGTTTTCTCTGTGGAGTTAAGACCTGTGTAGACTCGAGTCCCCTTCCTGGTCCTTTGCGTGACACTTTGAACTGCTGTCCCGTGCAGGAACACATGCATAATGCCAACATGCGTTTTAAACCCCATTCCACCATTCAGGGAAGAGAGAGCCATCACGTGCCGGTGGGACGGACCACACAGAAATAAAACCGTTTACACTGGTGTCATGTTCACACCTCGTTCCCAGTGACAAGATGTGGCTGCCTTAAGCGTGGGATTAAAAACGGTCATCTCATCAAGGATGAATAATTTTGTGCAGGTCTTGCTTGGGAATGAAGAAAGAAAACAAAAGTTCCTGTACGTTTATTGTTAATGTTTCAATGCATGTTTAATACCTGAATCATGGAACTTCGATGGGGACTACAAAATCAACAGAATGGTTATTGTGATTTTGCAGTCTGCAGACTTTAATGCTGTTGAGATTGTGAGCGTACAAACTTTTATAAGATAATATATGAAAGATTAACCAAATTGTCTTCCACAGTCATATCCAGGGTTTTAGATGCCTGTGTATATGCAGATGTGTGGTTTCAGTTCCTTAACCAACGTTGTCTCTTATTAGCACACTGAATTCTGGTTAGTTTTGAAAATGTATGCCCCATAAGCACTTTCTTATCATAAAGTGTGTGGGTTTCTGCACAGCATATTTGTGGTTACATATGTAAAAGAAGAAGTACTGACCGGGTCAGGAAAGAGAAAAGAAGTTTGCACTTATGGTAGTCGTTTCAAAAACTTAATTACAAAGAGAAGTATGACTATTTGTGTACGTCTATGAAGTTTGAAGGGATGTTATTCTGTTTTCTGCATATTACTAGAGACAAAAGAAAATATGTATTCTTGTAAAAAGGCTCAAAGTGATCCACTAATCCATTTTATTGACCCAACATGCTAACGATACCTGTACATGTTTAGTACACACTGTGTGCCATACCTGCAGACTTTCCTCAAGGGGTTTTTTCCTTTCCCCAATTCGTAAGGGGAGTGCTGAAGTTACTGCAGTAAATCAAGAATACTGATATTTTAATCATTTTTTATATGAGAAACAAGAGGGACAGGGAATCTTTTCTTGAAGGGGGAGGTAAACCATTGCAGAGAGCAGCTGAAATGGTAGTTTGCATATACCAGGTTCTGGACTACGCTTTCATTGTAAACCTTCTGTTGACCACAAGAAGCAGAAGGGTGTAAACATGGTTTCCGTTACAAGGCAAACTGCTTTCTGCAGCCCATGTGTCCTGCAGTCTGAGTCTGGAATGTTGGCAGCTGTGACGTGAACACATACTGCCCTTTGAACTGAATTGTGGTGGAGTCTGTTGAAAGGTTCTACTCAGTAGACGAATATAGACAGCCTGCACCTTTTTTTTAAGACTGTTGCTAATTGAAGGAAATATTAATTTGTGTAACTAGACTGCTGACTTAATCAGTCCTAGTAAACTTACTTGAATTGAATGATCCGCAGTCTTGTTTGCTTAGACAGTGTTCTGTTTGAACTGACACTTCGCTGCTATCGTGTGTTTACAACTATTGCCCAAAAGCGATTTTAGCACTTTAAAAAAATGTCGTTGTACATGCCTCGATGCAAGCAATTGCTGATTGCTGTATCAGCTGAAAGAGCCAAACATGAACTTGTGTACTCAGTAAACTTCTAGATATCTCTCAGCCAATACCGCACGGCTGTCTATATGGAACCAAGAACCAAAGAGAAGGCAGTACGGCTAGTATAACTACAGCAAAATGGTGGACAAGGGGGAAACGTGTTAGTCTTACCTTGTGGATGTTACACAAAAAAAAAGAAAAAAAAGATAGCACTGTAATAATCACCCATGTGCCTATGTTTGCCAGACATATTGTCCTGCCAGGAAATTCCAGACCTGCCTCGTTTCGTTAATTCCCAGTTGCAGTCGACTGGGTTGCCTTTTTTTTTATACTGCTAGGGTCAATAAGGTCATCACTACAACAAGGAAACTTAACATTTTCCATTAGCAAGGATCCCATTCAAAATCTTTAATGCGATTGTTGATTGTTTCCCTTACATAGAAAAATGAAAAGGTCGATATCCCTGTATCCTGCAAATATACGCTAATATACCTGTGCCCTGCAAATATATGCCAATATCCCTGTACCTGCAAATATACGCCAGTATCCATGTATCCTGCAAATATACATCAATATCCCTGTACCCTGCAAATATATGCCAGTATCCCTGAACCCTGCGAATATATGCCAATATCCCTGAGCCCTGCAAATATATGCCAATATCCCTGAACCCTGCAAATATATGCCAATATCCCTGAACCCTGTAAATACACGCCAATATCCCTGTACCCTGCAAATATACACCAATATCCCTGTACCCTGCAAATGTACACCAATATCCCTGAACCCTGCAAATATACGCCAATATCCATGTATCCTGCAAATATACACCAATATCCATGTACCCTGCAAATATACACCAATATCCCTGTACCATGCAAATATACGCCAATATCCCTGAACCCTGCAAATATACACCAATATCCCTGTACAGGGGTGCCAGATCTCCGATTCAGATCGGAAATCCGATTTGCGAATTTTTGAAAATATTGCTTTCCGATTTTAAGCAAAAATCACGTAGTGTTCCGATCTCATTCCGATCGGAAAGAAAACCGTCTGAAGCGAATGTCTCCGACGAGTAAATCGGGTCGGAATCCCGACGAGGATGGATAGAGTGTTCTCCCTTACTTTGTCTCTTTACTGCAAGTGAAGCGAAAACGGAAATAGTCAGCGAAAACACGTTCTTAGCGGAAATGATGTCATCGACTTTATCAGTATGCGGTAGAAAGACGCCAGTCTTGTGGATCACGGAATGCAGCGGCATGGTCTGAGAAAGCTGAATAAAAACTGGTATAAGTTTGTCAAGATCGCGGAAATATGAAGTTTGTCGAAAGGGGTTGTGATGTGAGTGAACTTGAAAAGGATGTGAAAAATAAGTGGAGATGGGCCTGGCTAGAGGAAAAAAATGACAGTGGTGTGAAATTCGGAGAATGGTGTCAAAAAGTGCCAGTCGCGGGCACGTGTTTCTGTGTCCCGTGTGGTAAAACGCTCCTTTATTCCAACCGAGGAAAGAAGGCACTTTCTTCCCATGCTGACGATTCACAGCATGCAGCAAACTTGAAATCAGTCAGACAAACGTGTACCCTCGACGGTGCAACAAAAACAACCTCCACCAAATCGAGTGTAAGCGAGGGGACGGCTGAACTGAAGTCTGTGCTGTGTTGTTTTTTAGCTGAACATTGTTTACCACTTTCGTTGAGTCAGGCCCTGGTTGATTTGTCCAAGCGACTTTCTGCTGACAAGGTTGCTCTGTCAGCGTTATCTTTTTGTCGAACATGTGCGACCTACACAATGACACACGGTGTCGCAACCACAATGAAAGAGGACCTTTCAGAAAAACTGCGTCGCCCTGGGACATTCTTCTCCCTCAATGTGGACGAGGCAACAAACAATAACAATGATAAAATTGTTAATGTTCTTGTCCAGTACTTTGATCAGGACCTTGGAAAAGTTGTTATTGATCATCTTGGATCTAAAGTTGTGAATTTGGCGACTTCAAAGAACATTTTTTATGCCCTTACTTCTATACTAAATGAGAGAGACCTGGGGTGGGAAAGTGTAGTGTCTGTGCTGATGGACAATTGCAATGCAATGAGAGGGAAGATAGGTGGTGTTGAGACACTTATACGGAAAGAACAAACCTCGCTGCTTGATATCAGTGGAGACACCATTCACATTGTCCACACCAGCGCCAGCCACATATTCCAGCAGTTCGACCAGAAGTTTTTGCCGCTTCAAGAATTGGCAGGTGATTTGCACTACGACATTGAAGAGTCATCGCCGAAGGCCAGCTACCTCTTCAGCACAATACAGGAACACCTGTATGGCAAGAAAGCTAAACGTCTGATCCGGCCTATTCCAAACAGGTATGTTTACTTTCGTTTCTAAAGAATTGGGCTATACTTTTAATTTTTGTAGCTTGTGTTTATGTGAATGTGAATACATAAGCTGACTGGTATATATTTTATGGAAATAGGAAGAAGGCACGGAAAGAAGAACATAAAAATTAAATGATTGTTTTGTTGTTGTTGTTGTTTTTTGTTTGTTTGTTTGTGTGTGTGTGTGTGTGTGTGTGTGTTTTTTTTTTGTTTGTTTTTTTTTTTTTTGGGGGGGGGGGGGGGGGGGGCGTGTATATTGACCAAAAGTAATTAAATGTAATTATTAACGATAATACTTATCACTCACTCACTCACTCAGCCCCATGACTTTCTTTTTTAGTTTTTTTTGTTTTGTTTTTTAAGCTGCCAATTTTTTTTTTTTTTTGTTTTTTATTTTCAGTATATTATACAATATTTACATTTTTTCCATTAATCGTAGTCTGTAGTCCATCATTCAGTTCCATTAGCCATTATTCATTTTAATTTATTTTCATTTTCCTTTTATTTCTTACATTGTTTTTTTTCTTTTTCTCTATTATCTTTCCTTTTATTTCTGAGTTTTGTTTTATTTCCTTTTACATTCCATATTTTTCGTGTTTCTCATTATTTTTTTTAATTCTATAGGGGGAGGAAACATCTGCCATTTAAATGATGTGGGAAAACAATGTATAAGATTCACCCTCCCCCATCCCTTTTTCTTCCCCCTAATTTAATAAATTAATTATTGGATAATTTTAAGTAAAATTTTGGTTCCTGCTGAAGCACATTTTGGTAAATATTTTATGAGTTTGCTTGTTTAACTTCAAATTAAATAATTTGCTTCTCTATTAAAAGTATTATGCTTAGCAATAATTATGCCAGCGACCCCTCCCCTCTCTCACTCTGTCTGTCTGTTGTCTGTCTCTCTCTCTCTCTCTCTCTCTTTCTCTCTTTCTCTCTTTCTTTTTCTTTTATATTCACACATACCATACTATCATCTATTCTTATAATACATTTTGATTACTTAATTGTGGAGCATGCGTGTGTGAGGGCCACATGGTAAAAAGCAGAACTGCTTATTGTATTTACCCTCTATAAAAATCATCTTGACTTGACTCTACCCATGTTGTTCTGAAGATGTGTGTAACACGTCATACTAATAGTGTATGCCAACGTGGGTATATGATTTTACCTACAGGTACATTCTGTTTATGCTATAGTGCGTTATTTGTTCTTTTGTTATAGGTTCTTGCAGATGCAGCAAGTTGCTGATCGGCTTCATGAGCTTATGGATGCACTCACTGTCTTCTACTTTGCTTTCCTGACTCCAGAAGAGAAGAGGCAAAAATCGGGGCTGATCAAGGCTCTGTTCGAAAAGTATGCCACTCCAGAACAATCACAAAGTAAGATCAATGCCATACTGGAACAGCAAGGAAAACAGTACAAGGTGGCATCAAAACCATCTACTTCAAGGAAAGAGAAAATCATTCTTTACCTTTTCCAGAGACCTGACCAGTTGACATTAGCTGTTGAAACCTACAGAGGCATCTTGGACCAGTTTTCAGGATACGTCAAATTGTTTCAGTCGGAGAAACCTCTTATCCACAAGCTGCATGCTGAAATGTTTATTGTGGTGAGACGTTTTTTCTCACTGTTTCTTGATCCAGTACACATACCTGAACACGATTCTGGTGCATTGCTGAGGCTCGACCCAGAAAACAGAGACTTGCATCTCCGGGACAGACAACTGTGTGTTGGTGAGTTTTGCCGCCAACATATGAAAAGGTGCCTTCGCAACCAGCAGAAGAATGGATCATGGCTGCCATCTTTTTTCACTGCTTTGCGATGTGGCTACATTGCAGGTGCAAAGGGTCTTCAGAAGCTACCACTGACCAACAGGAACATCACAAACCTTTCGGCGCTGGATCCAGGCCTTCAAAGGTCTGCTGCTACTGCATCTTCTCTGATGTCTCTTGCTGAGAAACTCCCCAACGTCATCCCTCCTGAAAGTCTTGGCAAACTTGACATTGAGCTGAAAGACTATACATGTGACTCACAAATAACACAATTTGATGTTGATGAAACGGCGCCAGATTTTCAAATCGACACTGATTGGTGGGTGCCAGTCTTTGAACTCTCAAACAGGTCGGGAATGAACCAGGAGCAGCGATACCAGATGCTCTCTATCCTTGTTAAGGCACTGTTGAGCATCTTCTCAGGGCCCATTGTTGAAGGTTCTTTCAACATCATGGGGGACATCATGGAGGAAGACCGGGCAGCTCTTCTCACAGAAAATTATGAAGCATATGCCATCATCAAGCAAAGACTTAAGAGCACAAAAGCAACGGCAGTGACCATGAAAGTTTCAGAGAAAATGAAAAGAAGTGTTCTGAGATCATATCAGAAGTACCAAGAATCGGTCACAAACAGAAAGAAAGAAAGTCGCATCTTCAGTCTCGACATAAAAGGACTATCGGCGAAGCCAGCAGCAGCACCCCCACCCCAGCAGTTCCAAGAGCTCAGCCTCCAGTCTCCCAATAAGAGATCCAGGGCAGGCATCAAGTAAAAGGCACAGTCAGAGACATTCTGCACCAGCAGCAAACTGCCTCCCTCAGCTTCCAGGACCTCTACTTCTAGTGCCAAGGAGACATCAGCACCAGCCAGCAGCAAACTGCCTCCCTCAGCTTCCAGGACCTCTACTTCCAGTGCCAAGGAGACATCAGCACCAGCTAGCAGCAAACTGCCTCCCTCGGCTTCCAGGATCTCTACTTCCAGTGCCACGGAGACATCAGCACCAGCCAGCAGCAAACTGCCTCCCTCGGCTTCCAGGACCTCTACTTCCAGTGCCAAGGAGACATCAGCACCAGTCAGCAGAAAAGCTTACTTTCAAGGTGTCAGTGAACGTCTTCGTGATGCTGCCAAGTCTTCATATGAGCAGCTGCAAAAATTGGCATGTGAGGCTGAAAAATATATTTCCAAAATGTGGCCTGTCAATTGCTTCAAAGGATTGGAGGCATCAAAGTACAAGGTAGACAGTTATGCAGCTGACCTGTATCCAACAGATGCCCCACCCCTCACTCCTGTGAAGATATATGGTGATGGCAACTGTTTGCCACGTAGTGCGTCATTGCTGGTGTTTGGAAATGAAGAGGGGCATGTGGAAATGAGGGCACAGATTGCTATTGAACTTGCTGTGAATGAAGATTTTTATTTGTCTGACTTCAGTCTGCGAGACAGATCACCTGGAGCACCAGAGCATGTATCCTGGACCACCCACTATGCTTCTTACAGCGATCATTTACCGTATGATGAGACATTGAATGCTGATCGCATCAGGAACGTTTTTCGTAAAGAAGTTTTGGAAGCAGTTGTGCCTGGGACATACATGGGAATGTGGCCATTACATGCAGTTTGTAGCATTTTGTGTACCCCTATCCAGTCAGTTTACCCCAGTATGGCGGTCATACTGTCAGAGATCATCTCCACAGGAAGATTTTCCCTCGTATGCCTTCAACTTCAAGTGTTACAAGCAACTCTGTCCCAAGCATCATGTGGTCTCGCTTGCTTGGCAAGGACTTGCCTGAAGCAGAATGGCGCCCAAACCATTTTGTAGTGTGTTTGCCAGGAGATAAATGCACCACATAATTAAAGCGGAAACCTGCACAAGATATCCGGAGTTTTTTTGCAAAGACAGCAAAGTTTTAATTCAGTGCTTAACATTTTGAAGTGCTGTATTATTTTTCACTTACATTCATGACTCTAAATTATTGCTGCTGAGTGCTCTCATTGGTGTTGCTGCCTGCCTGGTGTTGCTGATACTGCCCTCTTGCCTGCCTGGTGTTGCTGATACTGCCCTCTTGCCTGCCTGGTGTTGCTGATACTGCCCTCTGGCCTGCCTGGTGTTGCTGATACTGCCCTCTGGCCTGCCTGGTGTTGCTGATACTGCCCTCTGGCCTGCCTGGTGTTGCTGATACTGCCCTCTTGCCTGCCTGGTGTTACTGATACTGCCTGCCTGGTGTTGCTGATACTGCCCTCTGGCCTGCCTGGTGTTGCTGATACTGCCCTCTGGCCTGCTGGTGTTGCTGATACTGCCCTCTGGCCTGCCTGGTGTTGCTGATAATTCTCAGCAGAAACAGACTATAGCAGAAAAACTGTTATCTGGAGAAACACTTGTAATGAGTGAACTTGTCCCAGCTGCCAGGAGAAAGAATGACGCTGTATTGAACACCAGGTTCCAGTAAAAAACATGACATTGAAATTGAGGGAATAGTAAGTGTTTAATTTATTCTTTCTCTCTGTTCCACATGCATGTATACCTGCTATAAACTGGACGCTATGCACGCAGCCTGTATACATTTCTATAATGCCCAGCTCATAGTAAGCACCTCCCCCTACCCTCCACACAAAACATACACAAGCACATGTATACTTAACAAGCATGCACATACATGTTCTGGTACATGTACACATAAACTGGATGTTAGAATTGTCGCTGATAATTGTCTAAATGGTATATATATGTAGCAATGACTGATCAAAGGATACAAATTGCCCTTTTTTATTTTTTAAAATTAGAATCCCCAGACGTTTAAAGTTTCAGATTTGACTTTTGCTTCAGATTAAGTTTCAGATTTACATGCCCTTAATCACTGGCACCCATGCCTGTACCCCACAAATATATGCCAATATTTCTGAACCCTGTAAATACACGCCAATATCCCTGTACCCTGCAAATATACAACAATGAAACAATTTTTTCCAGAGGGAGAGGATATATCCTTGTACCTAAAGACAGTGGTGGCTGGTTCTTAACAGAAATACATTGTCAGGCATATTGAGCTTGGAACTGATTTGAGTAAGCTGCAAACTTAATTTTTAGCTATCGGTTCACCATAATTTCAGCAATTTCTTTCTTATCAAAGGAAAATTCAGTAGTTAATGAAAGACACTTTGAAATCGAAGTACACATTAAACCAACCAGTCACGAATTTATTTCTATCACAGGAGAGACTTTAAACGGCTGCTCCCTTTTTATGAACCTTAAAAGTTCTCAGAGCTCATTTAGGGATTCTTTTTCTTCTTCCTCCTCAGAACTAGGATCACGGAGTGATATGCAGCGCAACAGTATCTCATGATAAAGAACAAAAACAGATAATTCAGATTGCTGAGATGGCATAAGCAGACCATGTAGATTCTAGCCTGGAAGGTTTATTGTATTGAGAGTGGTCCTCAGTGAGGAGCAAGTCTGTTTTCAGTCTGTGTGTTGTTTTATGTTTCAGGTCTCTGAGAGGCTGTCGGTGCTGCTTGAGCTGCTGGAACGCTTTGGGGAGACGGAGGATGTCACATCGGATGAGGACTTGTAGTCTTGCCTGAATTAAAAGAAAAAAAAAAGCACAAAGAGAGCTGAATGTAACCACCCCATCCTTTTGTTGACATACCAGTTTGTGCTTTGAATATCTACCATGTCTTTCATGAGTTGGTGTGGTGTATTTAACAAGTTTTATTTGTGCTGATCTTTTTGTTTTCTTTTTTGATAAATACTCTGTGTGTGTGTGTGTGTGTGTGTGTGTGTGTGTGTGTGTGTGTGTGTTGTGTGTGTGTGTGTTTTCTTCAATTTACATGAAATTACAGAGAGCTTGTGCAGTAAAGAGTGATTTGAAAGGAAATGCAAAGTGATATTCATTTGAGTTTTGCTGTGAAAAAGTGCAAATTGATTTTCCAAGTGTGCTTTATTGAAAGTTCTGTGTTGTCAGGAAAATGGGAGCAAATCTGGACAGCACTAAAGTCGTTAAAATTCTGTTGAAAGAAGGACGAGGCAACGAAATGTTGGTATGGATGTGTGGTGCAGAAGTGGATCTGAGGGGGGATCAGGATCCGTTCAGTAGCTGAGATGACACAAACACTGCAGTGAACCCATGTGAACGACACTGGGTGGAAGGAGGGGATGGGGCCTGGCACTTGAGGCACGCTGTCCAACATCTTTCCCTGTCAGAGAGTTGAATCCGGATCTAAACATATGCTGCACACATCAAATGCTTGTATTTTATAGTTACACTCTAAAATGACAGAGAAAGAAGCCATATGTTGTCACACAGCTTACAGACCTGTCAGCTGCTAACTTCTGTTTGCAATGATAAATTTCTGATCAGTGGAGGCTGAGATACTAGGCAGGATCACGAAATAAAGTTTTTTTTCTGTAACGGCAAATCATCTTTGATCTTTACCAGATCTCGTTCGACTACACACTGCCGACAGTACAGACTGCCCATGACCCATAAGTTTACACAGCTTTTACTGTGTGCTTATTTTGGTGTTATTAATCCATTTCTGATGATGCAACTCGTTCAAGATCCATACTAGTTGAAGATTCTGGACAATGCAATCGCCCACAAGCCACTGCCATATCCGCTGTTTACATGATGAGTCCACCATGACCCCCATCACCTGAAGTGTACATTTTAAAGGATGTAATGGATTCTTTCGTTCACTGACAATGCACACGCTCTAAATTCAGCACACAGACAGCTAACTGATTTTAGATAAGTATTCATAATTTAAATACAAAAATTATTGCAATTTTAAGAGGTGGAATGGTTTTATTGTGTTCAGGAAGTTTGCCAAAGGTTTTAACGCTGCAGTATATGCACGTTATTGAGTCAGCAAATTTATTTAACTCCAAAAAGACTCCATGGAGTGCAACGTTGTTAAGGGCTGTGATTTGATATGACTTGAGTCACCAGCCCGTTTGCTGTTAATGTAAACTCCATGCTGCCGATTGGCGAAATGTACAGGAAATGGCTCCTACCCTTCCCTCCCCCCCACTTAAATCTAAACGAAGATCACCAATACAATGTACTGATCAATGAAAAGGAAATCGTTTGTAATGGCAGACTGACTGAAAAGGGGCTGAATATTCTGTCAAGCAGACAGACTAAAAGGTTTAGCAGACAGACTTAAAAAGGGCTGAAATATTCTGTCAAAACAGACTAAAAGAGTTTAGCAGACAGACTTAAAAGGGGCTGAATATTCTATCAAAGCAGACAGACTGAAAAAGGGGCTGAATATTGTCAAAACAGGCAGGCGATGAAAGGGGCGGAGTATCTAAACGTCCAATTCTGCATGGTAGAAATCATGTTAAAATCCAAATGTAGATTAAATCTAATGTCTTTATAATTGTAATATGTCTTTTATCAGAGTATAAAACAGTAATTATTGGCGACGACGTATGGTTTGAAAAGTTCAATTTGTAATATTGAAAATATTGCTGAAAATGTTAATTGTAGGTTAATGGCCACTAACGCTCGGTGACACCTTCATGTACGGGAGGGCTAGAAAGGTTGTTTCCAATTATTATTTATTATTCTGCCAAGTCTGATCATGCCAGTGCTGCCGACAGCTGAGAAAACTGCAGAGAGAAGACTGAAAACGAACAAACGTCAAGCATGACGAATGGAATTAAAAAAGAAAAACCCTGAAATATTGAGACCACAATAAGGTCAGGAATTTAAAGGCTTTGCGGAAGTGCAAAGCAAAAAATATCACCATCTTCAGTGTATGCAACAAGTAAATTAAGTCAAAAACAATCTTGCTTGTCTATTACACCCATCTGTGAGGTCGCCCAAGGCATTCCATTAGCTACACATTAACTACATAATGAACTCTTTTGTGTGCGTTTTTACATAATGGACAAGAAATGTTACACTCATTCCTCCTCCCACCTCAATTTCTTTCTCCACATGGCAACATTTGAACATCGAAGACTGGACAGAAGCAGTTTAGAGAAGTAATTGAAGACTGGATTGATGCAACTGAAGTACAAAGCCAGCTTTTTTTTTTTTTTAATTTAAAAACATCAATGCAGTTTATTTCTGTTCATGTTCATGGATATTTCCTTGAAGCATCTTAGCGTATCGGTAATACACAGAAATGTGAACACTCAAACAACTAAATACATACAAAAGATCGTGATAAGACACACTCACAAAATGCAGTCTGTATTGTGCATGAAGAAAAAGGGGGAAGAAATGTTTGCATGCTTGCTTTGCTTTATATGACAGGAACGAACGTTCAAAGTGTTAACCCCAGTCATGAACTACACAGCACACTGTAAACGATAAACTCAGCAGCAGCCGTCAGTTTTCATTTCTTCTCAAGCAGCTTGGTCATTTCCGGAATCGCCTGGAAAGAGAAAGCTCCATACAAACGCTGAACACTCGCACTTCCCACTAGACCATCAGAGAGATCACGGACATCAACACTGTACAGACACACTCCACCAGACAATCAAGTCACAGATATCAACACTGTACAGACACTCCAGACAATCGGGGAGGTCACAGACATCAACACTGTACAGACACACTCCACCAGACAATCGGGGAGGTCACAGACATCAACACTGTAAAAAAACTCCACCAGACAGTCAAGTCACAGATATCAACACTGTACAGACACTCCAGACAATCGGGGAGGTCACAGACATCAACACTGAACTGACAGGCTCCGCCAGACAATCGGGTCACAGACGTCAACACTGTACAGACAATCGGGGAGGTCACAGACATCAACACTGAACTGACAGGCTCCACCAGACAATCGGGTCACAGACATCAATACTGTACAGACACTCTCCATCAGACAATCAGGGAGGTCACAGACATCAACACTGTACAGACACACTCCATCAGACAATCAGGGAGGTCACAGACATCAACACTGTGCAGACACTCCACCAGACAATCGGGGAGGTCACAGACATCAACACTGTGCAGACACACTCCACCAGACAATCGGGAGGTCACAGAGATCAACACTGTGCAGACACACTCCACCAGACAATCGGGGAGGTCACAGACATCAACACTGTGCAGACACACTCCACCAGACAATCAGGGAGGTCACAGACATCAACATTGAACAGATACACTCCACCAGACAATCAGGGAGGTCACAGAGATCAACATTGAACAGATACACTCCACCAATCAGGGAGGTCACAGACATCAACACTGTACAGACACACTCCACCAGACAATCGGGGAGGTCACAGACATCAATACTGTACAGACACTCTCCATCAGACAATCAGGGAGGTCACAGACATCAACACTGTACAGACACACTCCATCAGACAATCAGGGAGGTCACAGACATCAACACTGTGCAGACACTCCACCAGACAATCGGGAGGTCACAGACATCAACACTGTGCAGACACACTCCACCAGACAATCGGGGAGGTCACAGAGATCAACACTGTGCAGACACACTCCACCAGACAATCGGGGAGGTCACAGAATCAACACTGTGCAGACACACTCCACCAGACAATCAGGGAGGTCACAGACATCAACATTGAACAGATACACTCCACCAGACAATCGGGGAGGTCACAGAGATCAACATTGAACAGATACACTCCACCAATCAGGGAGGTCACAGACATCAACACTGTACAGACACTCCACCAGACAATCAGGGAGGTCACAGACATCAACACTGTACAGACACACTCCATCAGACAATCGGGGAGGTCACAGACATCAACACTGTACAGACACTCCACCAGACAATCAGGGAGGTCACAGAGATCAACGCTGTACAGACACACTCCATCAGACAATCGGGGAGGTCACAGACATCAACACTGTACAGACACACTCCACCAATCAGGGAGGTCACAGACATCAACACTGTACAGACACACTCCATCAGACAATCAGGGAGGTCACAGACATCAACACTGTACAGACACACTCCATCAGACAATCAGGGAGGTCACAGACATCAACACTGTACAGACACACTCCACCAATCAGGGAGGTCACAGACATCAACACTGTACAGACACACTCCATCAGACAATCAGGGAGGTCACAGACATCAACACTGTACAGACACACTCCACCAGACAATCAGGGAGGTCACAGACATCAACACTGTACAGACACACTCCATCAGACAATCGGGGAGGTCACAGACATCAACACTGTACAGACACACTCCATCAGACAATCGGGGAGGTCACAGACATCAACACTGTACAGACACTCCACCAGACAATCAGGGAGGTCACAGACATCAACGCTGTACAGACACACTCCACCAATCAGGGAGGTCACAGACATCAACACTGTACAGACACACTCCACCAGAGAATCAGGGAGGTCACAGACATCAACACTGTACAGACACACTCCACCAGACAATCAGGGAGGTCACAGACATCAACACTGTACAGACACACTCCATCAGACAATCAGGGAGGTCACAGACATCAACACTGTACAGACACACTCCATCAGACAATCGGGGAGGTCACAGACATCAACACTGTACAGACACTCCACCAGACAATCAGGGAGGTCACAGACATCAACACTGTACAGACACACTCCATCAGACAACAGGGTCACAGACATTAACACTGTACAGACACTCCATCAGACAATCAGGGAGGTCACAGACATCAACACTGTACAGACACACTCCACCAGACAATCAGGGAGGTCACAGAGATCAACATTGAACAGATACACTCCACCAATCAGGGAGGTCACAGACATCAACACTGTACAGACACACTCCGCCAGACAATAGGGTCACAGACATCAACACTGTGCAGACACACTCCACCAATCAGGGAGGTCACAGACATCAACACTGTACAGACACACTCCACCAATCAGGGAGGTCACAGACATCAATACTGTACAGACACACTCCACCAGACAATAGGGTCACAGACATCAACACTGTGCAGACACACTCCACCAATCAGGGAGGTCACAGACATCAACACTGTACAGACACACTCCACCAATCAGGGAGGTCACAAACATCAACACTGTACAGACACGCTACCAGACAATAGGGTCACAGACATGAACACTCTACAGACACACTCCAGCAGACAATAGTGTCACAGACATCAACACTGTACAGACACACTCCATCAGACAATAGGGTCACACACATCAACACTGTACAGACACACTCCACCAGACAATAGGGTCACACACATCAACACTGTACAGACACACTCCACCAGACAATAGGGTCACACACATCAACACTGTACAGACACACTCCACCAGACAATAGGGTCACAAACATCAACACTGTACAGACACGCTACCAGACAATAGGGTCACAAACATCAACACTGTACAGACACACTCCACCAGACAATAGGGTCACACACATCAACACTGTACAGACACACTCCATCACACAATAGGGTCACACACATCAACACTGTACAGACACACTCCATCAGACAATAGGGTCACACACATCAACACTGTACAGACACACTCCATCAGACAATAGGGTCACAGACATCAACACTGTACAGACACTCCATCAGACAATAGGGTCACAGACATCAACACTGTACAGACACACTCCGCCAGACAATAGGGTCGCAGACATGAACACTGTACAGACACACTCCGCCAGACAATAGGTTCACAGACATCAACACTGTACAGACACACTCCACCAGACAATAGGGTCACACACATCAACACTGTACAGACACACATCACCAAAATAATGAGGTCACAGACATCAACACTGTACACACACACTTCACCAAAATAATGGGGTCGCACACATCAACACTGTACAGACACACATCACCAAAATAATGAGGTCACAGACATCAACACTGTACACACACATCACCAAAATAATGGGGTCACAGACATCAACACTGTACAGACACACTCCACCAGACAATAGGGTCACAGACATCAACACTGTACAGACACACTCCATCACACAATAGGGTCACAGACATCAACACTGTACAGACACACTCCATCAGACAATAGGGTCACAGACATCAACACTGTACAGACACACTCCACCAGACAATAGGGTCACACACATGAACACTGTACAGACACACTCCGCCAGACAATAGGGTCACACACATGAACACTGTACAGACACACTCCATCACACAATAGGGTCACACACATCAACACTGTACAGACACATCACCAAAATAATGGGGTCACAGACATCAACACTGTACAGACACACTCCACCAGACAATAGGGTCACACACATCAACACTGTACAGACACACTCCGCCAGACGATAGGTTCACACACATCAACACTGTACAGACACACTCCACCAGACAATAGGGTCACAGACATCAACACTGTACAGACACACTCCGCCAGACGATAGGTTCACACACATCAACACTGTACAGACACACATCACCAAAATGATGGGGTCACAGACATCAACACTGTGCAGACACACTCCACCAGACAATCAGGAAGGCCACAGACATCAACAATGTTCAGATCAGTGGTTACAGCAACTTTGAGAGACTGAACCTTCTCATCCCAATTTCCTCCCTTTACTCTGATGGTCACCACCAGACTACATACACACGCACACGTGCATGCGCGTTCAAGCAGTTTGTGTAGGTTATCCTAGCCATTGACGATACTGTCAATGGATCAGAAGCATCATCTTTCCCAGCCGAAGAAGGCCAGGGCAGTTGGCATACATATGCATCAGAAATGGCTGTCTATGTTTTCGATGTCTGAAGTGTTCAATACGCTGCTTAAGTTTATCAGTTCATCATTATGTATTCAAGAAATGAAACAAAAATTTTCATTAAAAAAATTTTCGTCTTATATTTTCACATTTACTTGTATTCTATTTGACTGTCTGGAGAATTTCTTTTTTTTTCCCCAGTGAAAAACAAACTAGTTGTCAAAACGTTTCGACTTTTCCTTCTGAAAAAAAGTTAGTTTGCATGATTTTATTTTCAGTTTCAGAATTTTTCACCAAGAATAAGTAGGCACTTCTCAAATGATTCTATTTATTGCTTTTATCTCTCAGCTAAACTGTCTTCTTCTTCCTCGTTCGCTTCCCATTAGATGAGCAGCCCAGTGTCATCGATGAAGGCTGCCGTCCACCGCAGCTCCTCCAGGGTGCCGTACAACTTGGCTTCCACTGCTGTCGGTGTTGGCCAGTACTTCCTTCTGGATGCTGCATGCGTCATACAGTCTTGAAGGATGTGGTCTGTTGTCATTAGTCCCTCACCACAAGGGCACTCTCCACTCTGTCCAATGCCAAATTTTGTGTGCATGTGGTGGTGCAGGCGATTGTGTCCAGTCCTCAGGCGGAAGATCTTGACCTGTTCCCGTCGTCCCAGCAAATGGTATTTGTCTTCTGGGTTGTGTTTGGGGTGCTGGAGGTGCCACTTTATTCCTTGCTGTGCCTTGATGATTGTCTTGATTTCATCATATGACACCAGGTTGTTGGCCTGCTCCTTCTGTGCACCATCTTTTGCCAGAATATCCGCTTTTTCGTTGCCTCTGATACCACAGTGTGCTGGTACCCATTGCATCACCACTTTCTCCACTCTGGCACTCAGGGCAACAAGCTAAACTGTGATTTCCCTTCTAAACGAAGTGACTGATCGTATTCAACAGAGTTTCAACCATGTTTCCTTGATCTGGAGAGCACTGACACTGCCCTCGAGGTCTGCAAGAAATCAAGAGCTGTCCATGGACAGGTGCACACATGCGCAGAACTTTAAATGCACGTGCACTTTACACATGTAACACATACACTGACAGGTGCGAGCACATAAACACGGTTGTGCGCACAGTACATGCACGTAAAGACGCACATGGGTGCATATCCGCAAATTCACACAAACAGACATGCTTACAAGTGCAAGCGCTTATATTCTTGCTGTTATTCCACCCCTAATTCTTGTCAAACCACTAAAACCAATCAACCAACCGTGCAAACCCCAAAACGACCCGTTATTCCACAGCTGTAACGTCCCATGGACAGTCAGCCGACTGACCGTAAAGAGATCCTGCACGAGGCCGTAGTCGGCCACGTGGAAGATGGGGGCCTCGGGGTCGGTGTTGACGGCCACGATCACCTTGCTGTCCTTCATGCCCGCCAGGTGCTGGATGGCTCCCGAGATGCCCACCGCCACGTACAGCTCCTGCCCATGGACACCCATTTCATCCTCCCCCTGATGAACGTCTTCGCATTCCACTGCTCCATGTCTAAAATCACTCTTCAGCGGGAGACAAAAGGCACATGTCCAAACTCGCCCAGCTGAGAGTAAATCCTGACTGCTCCTACCCCCGCCACGCCTCCCTTCTTTTGTTCTAAAATCACTCTTCAGTGGGAGACAAAAAGGCACGTGGCCCAAACTCGTCCAGTGGAGCGTAAATCCTGACCGCTCCTACCCCCGCCACGCCACCCTACTTTTGTTCTAAAATCACACCCCTAAAATCACTCTACAGTGGAAGACAAAAGGCACGTGTCCAAACTCACCCACGGAGTGTAAACCCTGACCGCCCCTCCCCCGCCACAACCTCCCTACTTTTGGTCGAAAATCACACCCTTTCTTCAAAATGTCCCGAAGGACAAAACGTACTGATCAATGTAAAGTGTCCTAAATGAGAGGAGGTGGGGCTAGGGGGAAATTCTGGACCTGAGCCCTGTTCCAAACCCACTCAGTTCAGTTTATGTTGTTTGTAGCCCAGAAGACCGCGAGGGGACATCTGAGGGCTAACTCCTGGGGAGTGACTTTGGGGCAGGGTCCAGAAACCTCCATGCGGTGAAACTGGACACACATGGCCAAACTTGCGTTCTGTTGTGACAGGGAAGTGGACAGGGGCATGTGCATGCTTCACACCAAGAGCTGTTTGCAGACCATGCCCCAGATCACTCGCTTGGGGTATGATTTGGAAACAGTGTGAGGAGAAGTCCTGGCTCAGACCCTGAATCACTCTCTCCGCGCATTCTGTTGCATTGTGCTTTGAGTGATGTGTTTTGTCCGTTTGGGACACTGAAACTTTTAAAGGAGGGGAGTGAATTTGGATTTAAGGGGGGGAGGGGTTCGGTCTGCATTTACTGCCCTTGAGAAGGGGCAGTTGAGTTTTGGCAGTGTCCTTTCTCACCCTCAAGGATGTGATTTTCAACGTGGAGTGACTACAGCATGTTACACCGGGCTGGCTCACAGAACGTATATTGAACTGATAGTCAGTTTTTATGAGTTCGCTTTCCGCTGGTGCTTGACATGTACAATGGTCGTTTTCGCTGTCAATCTGAAAGTCGTCATGATACAGTTAGATGACTCCCGTCTCCTCTGCCCCCTGTTCCTCCTACCCCCCCCCCCCCCTCCCGCCCCCTCTCCCACACACACACACACTCTTCTTGGATGATCCTTCGTGTCAGCCATGCTATAACGACCACAAAGAAAGTACTTCAGTACAAGTGCTATTTCATCCGGCAATATTACCTTCCCTCTACCCATCAGCTTGTACATGACGTAAGAAACTCCAGGGAAAAAAATCTCCACGGGTATATGAATGGAACAGGAAATAAACACACAAAAACAACCCCGAACATGACAAACAGAATAACAGTTATCAAAAGAGAGGAGAAAAGCAGAAAATATTTTTTTTTAAAATAGGCGAGACAATGCCGTGCATGTGAATCGACAATTCAGCAATAAAGTATTCTTACTGAAACAGGAAAACATACGTCTATCGCTGCTTCAGTGGAACTGGCGAAACACCAGTGGACTCTTCACAGATACCAAATGTAGTCCCATTATGCACGGCAATTCTGTATCATAAACAGGGACATGTTGTTGCTGATAGGCACTAGGATTTCAATGTTCACTCTCACAAACCACCGTGGTGACAACAAAACGCAGCCAAACCAGCCACCAAGGGAACTGGGTGCACAAAAAAGTCTCTGGCTGACATGTCTATTTGTTCTTTCATGGATAAAGCCTTCCTTTGTATCAAGAGCTCCAGCTGGTACAAAAGTCTGCTACAGTGAACGGATTTCATCAGTCCCCTGCACTTCCACTGAAATGGTTTGAACTGTATTGAAGAATGCACACACACACACACACACACACACACACATATATATATATATATATATATATATATATATATATATATATATAATATATATATATATATAATGCTGAACAATTAAGTAGTGGGGGAAAACAAGTGCAGGCTAACAATTCTTCTGTCGTTATATTAATGACTTGCAAAAGATTTTTTTTTTTTTAAATAGAAGATGAAGAAAATGGGGAATGTATTATAAATATGAGAAACCCTTCACTAGCTGCCTGAGGGAACCATCGCAATCCCTCTCGAAGGCACATCTATTTGCATTGCCTGCTCCTAGGCCTTTCGTCCGCTGGATCAGACTCATCAGGGAGACACGGCTGGTTGTGTCTGTGCTCCTGGTGTCAAATAGAGACACACCACAGTCCATAATTCTGTGGTGTCTCTCTCTCTATATATACATATATGTATATATATATATATATATATATATATATATATATATATATATATAGGGTGTGTGTGTGTGTGTGTGTGTGTGTGTGTGTGTGTATTCCCCATTGGAGATAATCCCCCCCTTGCAGACTATAAACTTGCTGAAGGCTCATTTTGAGAAGCATTTATTATTCCCCATTCACCCTCTCAAGCACACACTGTTAGTTAGGCAGAATTATCTACCACTGCAGATATGAATGCTTATCTCCCCCTATCTCTTCAATCTAAGACATAAGAGCAAGCTTTGTTTATAATTGATATATATATATATATATATATATATAGAGAGAGAGAGAGAGAGAGAGAGAGGGAGAGAGAGAGAGAGATTTCTGCACACACACACACACACACACACACACACACACACATATATATATATATATGAACAATATAAAAGTGTCCTTAAAAAATCTGAAGGTGCTCAACCCCTTAGGGGGCAACATCTGTTAAAAATATTTTTTTTAAATGAAGTGTTAAAATCTACAAGCTTGTTTCAAGCCTGAAGATAGCAAGGCTTGAAACAAGCTTGTAGATTTTCACACTTCATTTAAAAACAGATTTTTTAATATATATATATATATATATATATATATATATATATATATATATAATATATATATATATATATATATATATATATATATACACACACACACACCACAATGCAGACAAGTCTTACAGGCGCTACAATCTTGCCCGTCTGGCCGACCTGTAGGTCGTTGGATACGAACCCCGCATCCACGGCGGCCCGTGTGGCCCCTACCGCTGCACCCAGCTTGTCGGCCAGGTTGTACAGCAGCTTGAAGTTATCTCCACTCTTCAGGCCCCGCCCTGCCACAGAGCAAAGATTCAACTGCCGTCGCTGTTACATTATGTGTGTGTGTGTGTGTGTGTGTGTGTGTGTGTGTGTGTGTGTGTGTGTGTGTGTGTGTGTGTACAGCTCTCTCTCTCTCTCTCTCTCTCTCTCTCTCTCTCTCTCTCTCTATATATATATATATATATATATATATATATATATATATATATATAACTTTCTTTTTATTTTTTTTCTTTCTATTTTCCCCTCTCTTCAGCCACTGGAACCTATTCACTGCCTGCGTTCTGGAAAGTCTTTCTGCTCAATGATTTGGTTTTTGTTTTTACAGTTTCTCGCACATACGTACACGAGAGCCCCAGTAGTGCAGAGGTTAGAGCACTCGCCTCTTACGCAGGGATCGCGGGTTCGATCCCCGGTTGGGGAAAGGATTTTTCGATTCTTCTTCTGTATTGAGGCGCCTGAAAAGGGCTGGCTTGGCTTCTCAAGTCGTTCGGATGGGACTATAAACCGAGGTCTAGTCTGTGTCACATGCACTAAGATCATACACGGACTCTAAAGATCCCGATGCTCATGTCCTAAGACGGGTGAGTACCGGCTACACGAAAATACACAATGCATGCAACCTGTGTGCCAGAATAGTCTACGTGAAGACTGTGGGCACGGGGCAGGTTAAACATCCCCATCTGGAAGAAGAAGAAATGGATAGGAAACTAAACAAGCGGTGAATGGTTGATATGACCTGGGATGGACGCAAACGTACTCCGTCACCAGAAAGTTGCCCTCTGTGTGAACCATGGTTATTACATATAGTTCTGTTTGAATTGTCTGCCATCCTCATTGATCACTGCAGTATATTGATCAACTATGTGCCTGGATTTATGTAGGATTCTAACTAGGATGCCTATTTCATTACGTGTTTTCATACAGAAAAGGTTTCAAGCAAAACGACTTATCCAAACTAATTATGTCTGAACATCTTGCTTCACTCCAGACGAAACCGGTACCTCATCACCATAGAAGTTGAGCCCATTGCAGGTTTCTGTCCCCAACACTTGCAGAAATTGTGTCCAGCACTGAAGTATAACATCGTCATCAATAAGCTAACGTACAACAGATTATGGACATTGTCATCAACAAGCACACGTCCAACAGATTGTCGACACTGTCATCAATAAACACACGTCCAATAGATTGTCGACATTGTCATCAATAAACACACGTCCAACAGATTGTCGTCATTAAGCACACGTCCAACAGACTGTCGACAATGTCATCAATAAGCACACATACAACAGATTGTCGACACTGTCATCAATAAGCACACATACAACAGATTGTCGACATTGTCGCACACATACAACAGATTGTCGACACTGTCATCAATAAGCACACGTATAACAGATTGTCGACACTGTCATCAATAAGCACACGTACAACATATTGTCGACATTGCCGTCATTAAGCACACGTACAACAGATTGTCGACATTGCCGTCATTAAGCACACGTACAACAGATCGCCAACATGGCCATCAATAAGCACATGTACAACATATTGTCGACACTGTCATCAATAAGCACACGTACAAAAGATTGTCGACATGGCCATCAATAAGCACATGTACAACAGATTGTCGACACTGTCATCAATAAGCACATGTACAACATATTGTCGACACTGTCATCAATAAGCACACGTACAAAAGATTGTCGACACTGTCATCAATAAGCACATGTACAACAGATTGTCGACACTGCCACCAAAAGCACACGTATAACAGATTCTTGACATGGTCATCAACAAGTACACTTACAAAAGATTGTCGACTTTGTCATCAATAAGCACGTGTACAAAAGATTGTCGACTTTTGCTCTCAAAAAATTGGAAATTCTCGAGCCACAGGCTTACAAGGGAAACATAAATCTGGTGCTGAGAGTAATCTATGTAGGAGTCGCAGCTAGAACCATCTCAACCGATCCTCCATGGACCGACAATTCCAAATCCACGGACCGTTCATCCGATTTGAGTCAGCCATCAACCATCTATTTCTTGATCTCTTATATCATCCATCCATCCATCATCCGTTTACTGATCTCTCATTTTTATCCTTTCCCATCCATCATCCATTTATTGATCTCTCATGTCATCCATCATCCATTTATTGACCTCTCATGTCATCCATCCCCTCCATCATCATCTATTGATCTCTCGGGTTACCCACCCGTCTATTTATGATCCCTTATATCATCCATCCATCATCCGTTACAGATCTCTCATGTCATCATCCATCATCCATTTATTGACTCCATGTCATCCATCCATCAATCATCCATCTATTGATCTCTCATGTTATCCACCCCAAACCATTTACTGACTATCATGTTACCGATCCCATCCATTTATTGATCTCTCATGTTATCCATCCCATCAATCTACTGATCTCTCATGTTATCCATCCCATCCATCTATTGATCTCTCATGATATCCACCCAAACCATCTATTGATCTCTCATGTTATCCATCCCATCCTCACCCATCTCTTGATCTCTCATGTTATCCACCCCTTTCCATCTATTGATTTCTCATGTTATCCTTTCCTATCCATCTATTGATCTCTCATGTTATCCATCCATCCTTTCATCCATCTCTTGATCTCTAAATGTTATCCATCCCATCCTTTCTATTGATCTCTCATGTTATCCATCCCACCCATCTTTTGATCTCTCATGTTATCCATCCCATCCATTTATTGATCTCTCATGTTACCAAACCCACCCATCAATTGATCTCTCATGTTATCCATCCCATCCATTTATTGATCTCTCATGTTAACCAATCCCATCCATTATGATCTCTCATGTTATCCATCCCACCCATCAATTGTTTCTCTCATGTTATCATCCCATCCATTTATTGATCTCTCGTGTATCCATCCCACCCATCTCTTGATCTCTCATGTTATCCATCCCTTCCATCTATTGATCTCTCATGTTACCACCCCACCATCTATTGATCCGCATGTTTTCCATCCCATCCATCCACCCCATTTATTTATCTCTCATTTTAAATAAATCCCATCCATCATCTATTTATTGATCTCTCATGTTATCCATCCCATCCATCTATTGATCTCTCATTTTTATCTCTCATGTTATCCATCCCAAATCCATCTATTGTTTCTCTCATGTTATCCACCCCATCCATCTATTGATCTCTCATGTTATCCACCCCATCCATCATCCATTTATTGAATTCTCATGTCATCATCCCATCAATCCATTTATTGATCTCTCATGTTATCCATCCCATCCATTTATCGATCTCTCACGTTACCCATCCCATCCATCATCCACTTTGATATCTCTTGTTACCCATCCATGCACACAGCCGTCGATCAGCCGTGCATTTTGCAGCAGGACTTCCAGACCAAGCACTACTGTCTCATTAATGCATGCTGTTGTCTTACAAAAGATGTGTGTGGTGTGGTGTGTGTGTGTGTGTGTGTGTGTGTGTGTGTTTTGTGTGTGTGTGTGCGTGTGTGTGTGTGTGTGAGTGTGTGTGTGAGAGTGTGTGTGTGTGTGACCATGTGTGTGTGTGTGTGTGTGTGTGTGTGGTGTGTGTGTGTGTGTGCGCGCGCGCGCGCGTGTGCGGGTGCGTGCGCACGGGGGATATGTCTGTGTGTGGGTGTGTCTGCGTCTGAGAGAGAGGAGTGTACGGTTCACACAGGAAATGCAACTGAAAAATTCCAGACCTTTCCAGACATTTTCCAGGACAAAAAAGCAGAAGAGCACATAAAACAAAGTGTGAAGTAACGACGATTTAATGCACGACACAAACAGGACAAGAAATTTTCGGCAAAATGCCTTCCTCAGCGACAAAAAAATACAGACATAAACAGCACAATACTCCCCTTGTGAAGCCCAAAATGGTGAATGAAGTAGACAGAGGGACAGTGGAAGAGAGGGTGAGTAAGTTCGGGAATAGGGCACGAGGAAAGGGGTAGGGGTAAAGTGAGGAGGAGGAAAAGGAGAGAGGGAGAGAGGGGAGAGAGGAGAGAGAGGGGAGAGAGGGGGGGGGGGGGAGGGGGAGAAAGAGAGGGGGGAAAGAAAGAGAAAAGTGGAATGAATAGAGGAAGAGTGGGGAATGAAAGGGGAGAAGAGGAGGGGAAGGAGAGTGATGGAGGGGAGGGTGTGATGGTATGTTGGGTGGTTGCATATGAATGAAATGAACAAGAAAAGCACAATAAATAAGATACAATATACTCGAAAAGGCTTTTAAAGGGCAAGGGAGGGGGGGGGGGGGGGGGTGGAGAAGGAAGGGGGTCAGCCGCCTAAAGCACACCCAGGGCTGACCAAAGGGTAGGTTGCCCTACCCAAGCACCTAAGGGTGAGAGGGAAAACGGGAGAACCCCGAGAAAAACCCACTAGCCAACGCAGCTAAGAGCTGCAAGGCTCCCCCCCCCCCCCCCCCCCCCACACACACACACACACACGAAGAAAAAAAAAAAAGAAGAAAAAAGCACTTGCCCGCGGGCAAAACCACACACACACACACACACAACACACACACACACACTCACACACACACCACACACACACACACCACACACACAAGTGCGCGCGCGCGCACGAACAAAACGCACGCACCATACACAATGGGAATAAATGGTAAAAGTCAAACAAGGCAAACATAAGACTTGGTGTAGCATAGGGAAGTAGGGTGGTGCTGGTGGCCCCAACGAAAAAAAGGCAAAAAAAGCATTACGCAAAGATTGATATGCGGTCAGATGAAGGGCTAACAACACTCCCAATGACAAAAAAAAAAAATAATTATCTATACATATATATATAAACAATATATATATAAATTTTATACATATATATATATATATATATATATATATATATATATATATATATAATATATATATATAAAATATATACAGATAGACAAAAAAATAAAAAAGGGGAAAAAAAAAGGAGGGAGGGGGGGGGGGGGGGGAAAGGGGAGGGCCGGGGGGAGAAGAAGGAGAGGGCATAAAGAGAGGACAAAAGAAAAGGGCCTAAAGGAAGGGGGGAAGTATGAGGGGGGGCGTAGGGAGAGGTGGGATGGGGGGGGGGTGGGGGGGAGAAAGGGGGGGGGAGAATGTAGAGGCGAAAGAGAGGAAAGGAAGTAAGAGGAAAGTAAAGAGAAGGACGAGGGGGAAGGAGCCTTCAGAGGGCGATAGAAAAGGAACAAGGACGAGAGGTAGGGAGAAGAAGGAAAGGGGGAGAGGGGTAGGGGGGTAAAAAAGCGGGGGGGGGGGGGGGGGGGGGGGGGGGGGGAGGGGGGGGGAAAAAAAAAAGGGGGGGGGGGGGAAGAGGAGGGGAAGGAGGTGAGGAAGGGAGGGAAGATACAAAAGTAAGGAAGAAAAAAAAAAAAAATGAATAAATAAAAAAAATAGAAAAAATAACAAAAAAACAGGAGAATGGGGGGCTAACCCTACTCAGAAAACCCTGGCAAAAAATATAGGGTCCAAACATCACCAGTAGGCGCC
>CM031608.1:17800750-17810750 GCA_018398815.1 Conus ventricosus
AGGTAAGAAGGTAGGTAGGTAGTCGGACAGACAGACAGATAGATAGAAAGATAGAAGATAGATAGATAGATAGATAGACAGACCAAGGGCCATGGATTTTGTATGGTCTGCTGACAAACGAAGTATTTCCGTACGCAGGTAAAAGATTACCTCGCTGGTACACATTTAACAATAAAAGTGTAACTTGTGCTCTGCTCGGTTATCACATCAATGTTCCGCATTAAAATTGTCGACAGCGGCAAGTTCCTGGAACTGTCACTAGATGGACGTGTGGTGTTGACCTGCAAGAAGAGGTCCTCAAGAGGGGGTGGTGTGGGAGGGTTGCGATACAACAGAAATAGATGAACAAATAAATAAATGATAACGCAGTGGTGTGTATCTGTGTGGATCTAATATTCGCAGATCTCCAGATCTAGTGTGTGGATCTAATATGCGCTGATCTCCAGATCTAATGTACCGTGTCTGTCAAAATCATACTTCCATTTTTCGCATCTCGAATTGCTTCAACTTCGACATAGGATGGCAAGTCTCAATTCGGTCATGATCCGTCCTGGTCTGTCAGAGCTTGGTAATATTCTGAGGGGTAGAGTCGGGATAGCCTAGCACAAGAATAAAGCGAGTGGGAGGTCATGGCGATTATCAGCATTTCCTCCGTCGATTCCGATATCTATAGCTGTGTGGTTTGAGCGACGGTTGTGGTAGGCGTTAGGCTACATTCCTGAGTCGGCGGGGAAATGTGGATGTTTATTCCCAGAGTGGGGTCGGGACTTTAACAATAGTTTACTGCTTGAAACGTGCTTCCTTCATCTGTCTGCGAAATGTTATTATGAAGCTGCCTGCAACTGGTGACAGTATTTGCCATTCACATTTAGATCTGGTTTTACACTTTGGCAGGTATAACGCTACCATACACAGCCTAGAATTAAAGTTTTTTTTTTTAATCATTTACATTTTCTTTCTTTCTTGTTCTCCCTCCCCCCCCCCCCCAACTTTTTTTTTAACTTACTATCACGGTCTGGAAAAACGATCGTCTGCTTGACACAAACATAATGGCGGCGCTTCAAATTTGAGGAAAAGGTAACTCTGTTTCTCGACACGTGCTGCGTATGTTATCCATTGCAGCATTCGGGCATCTTCGTACCAAGAGTTAGCGTACTTGATATTCAGATAAGAAATGCACCTCACCATTCTATTTTCTAATCTTTGTCTGTCGAATTGCTTGTCAAAAGTAACCAAAAGTCTTATAAGGAGTTATGACCATACGAATGCTTGTTTCCCCTATTTCTTCAATCTTAGACATAAGAGCAAGCTTTGTTTATAATTGAATATTTCTTGCAGTGATTGCAACACCAAGCTGCTCTGTAAGTTGCTGGAATGGTGCTCGGTACTTATTCTTGGAATTTATTAGTTCATTCTTAAATATATATAGGCTATATATATAGCCTATATATATATATATATATTATATATATATATATATATATATATAGGCCTAGCCTATATATACATGGCCTACAATAAACTAATCAATTCCAAGGATAAGTACCGAGCACCATTCGGAATATATATATATATATATTATATATATATATATATATATATGAATATAATTAAAATGCCTAAAATGACTTTAAAAGTGCTCGACCCCTTGGGGAGCAACATTTGTCAATGATATTAAAAAAAAGGAATGCTAAAACTCTACAAATTTGTTTCGAGCGTGTTGCGCTGTCATCAGGATGTTTTTGGTTTGCCCACCGCCGATGTTATACCAGGCTACTGTAACATCAGAAAATGAAAAAGAAACATACATAGGGATCACTGAAAACCACTTCAAAACCAGATATGCAAACCACAAACAGTCATTTAATAAAGAAAAATATAAAAACCAAACAGAACTGAGCAAATATATCTGGAAACTTAAAGACGCAAAAACAAGCTACAACATATCCTGGAAAATCATAAAAAGAGCATCACCATACAGCAATGTTTCAAAAAGGTGCAACCTATGTTTAACTGAAAAATGGTTAATACTATGCAAACCACACTTAGCAACTTTAAACACCAAAACAGAAATAGTAAACAACTGCAGGCATAAATGGAAATCGTTGTTAGTGAACACACCCAAAGCAAAAACCTCAAAGCCCCCCAAAAAACACGTGCAGCCAACCCGCACGTGCAAACAACCGCAAACGGGAGCCCACACGCTATATAACATCGGCGGTGGGCAAACCAAAAACATCCTGATGACAGCGCAACACGCTCGAAACAAATTTGTAGAGTTTTAGCATTCCTTTTATATATATATTATATATATATATATTATATATATTATTATATACTACTCAAAAGAATTTAAGGGCCGTATTAATTTTTTTATATGGTTTACATAATACTAGCATAAAACATGAAATGTTTATGGCCAATTTATTCACTCAAAGTGTGACAAGTGCTTCACAGAAAACTGGTTTTGGCAATTGTTCAGTCGAATCTGTGTCAAAAGTGTTACACTGGTCCGCAAAAGAAGCTTAAAAAACACGAGAAAAAGGTCGCAATTTGAGTGCGCCTAGCTGGCGCAGCAGTGTTCGACTGTCTGAAAACTGCATTGCACATGCAAGCCGGACCTTTAATGAACACTTGTCAACCTGATTCGCTGACCAGTGGCTTTATTAAGGGCCGCTTCTGGGGGTGTGTTCAAACATGCCACCAAGACGCAAACTTAGTGACGCTGAGAGAGGGATGGCTGTGGCCTGGCTGCAAGAAGTCGTGGCGGTCCGAGAAGTTGGCAGACGACTTAGAGTAACACATTCTGTCACTTAAAGACTGAGAGACCGGTACAACAACTATGGGAGAGTTCAAGAAGCACGCAGACCTGGACGCCCTAGAGCGACCAACAGACGACAGGATCGCTTCATCACCCTGGCGGCACTACGCAATAGAACCGCCACCGCCAACGTGCTCAGGGGGCAGCTGAGAGCAGCCAGCAACGTCCTCGTCAGCGACCAGACGGTTCGCAACCGCCTGCGTGAGGCCAACATGCGGTCAAGGCGTCGAGCATTGCCACCTCCACTTACCAGAACTCATCGTGCTGCTCGTCTGGATTGGGCTCAACGACACCTGGCCTGGACAAGGCAGCAGTGGTCCAGAGTGCTCTTTTCTGATGAATCCCGCTACACCCTGTCCTTCAACGACGGCAGGATTCGCGCCTGGAGGCGTGTTGGAGAGCACTTCATTGACGCCACTGTTGCGGAGCACGACCGCTATGGTGGTGGGTCCCTGATGGTGTGGGGTGGCTTCAGTCTTCATCACAGAACACCCCTGCACGGTGTCCAAGGCTACCTGACCGGCGTAGCCTACAGGGACGACATTCTGGAGCCAGTCGCTGTACCAGCTTTGCAGGCCATGGGACCAGGAGCCATACTACAGGACGATAACGCCAGGCCGCACAGAGCTCGGGTCGTACAGAACTTTCTCCAGCAGCAGCAAGTCACCAGGATGGACTGGCCTGCCTGCTCACCCGACCTGAACCCCATCGAATATCTTTGGGATGTTCTGGGCCGTCGTATACGCAACAACCATCTTCCTGCACACAATCTCGACGTCCTGTTCAGGAATCTGGAGCAGGAGTGGCAGGCGATCCCCCAGAACACCCTCCAGACTTTGGTCAGATCCATGAGACAGCGCTGCCTTGACTGCATCATCGCCAATGGCGGTCACACACGATGTTGACTCTTGACATTCTGACAGTCGGTTGTTCTAAATTTGCAAAATGTGTGTGTGTGTGTGTGTGTGTGTGTGTGTGTGTGTGTGTGTGTGTGTGTGTGTCCATGTCAATGAAATTTTCGCGATAATTGATTTGTACTTCTTGATGAAATTGTGTCCAATCGATGATCAAATGATTGAATTAAATGTTTGTTGGTTGATTTCAGCTGTCGGACTTATGAGTTATTATTGGGGAGTGATGAACTGTGTGGCCCTTAAATTCTTTTGAGTAGGGGTGTGTGTGTGTGTGTGTGTGTGTGTGTGTGTGTGTGTGTGTGTGTGTGTGTGTGTGTGTGTATGATGGCATCTTACTATGCCATTTTACTTGTACCAAGATCTCAATATCTGAGCAAGACTGTCGAATTTAACTCTTTATCCTTGCTTATAGTAGCATTTAGGGTGGGGTTTTTTTTTTTTAAATCTCCGTATCCATCAGTTTGAATTCAGGATACGTAAACATCTTCACAATTCCGCTGTACTTTACTGCAATCAGTTAAGTTATCATTTTGCCTTGAGCATGCTCATACACCAATACACATCAAGCTCTGAATTTGCTGCCTTCTACTGGAATCAGACGTCTAACAGTTTGCCAGTACCGTACTCCTGTACAGGTGAACATTACCAAGCTTCGAGTTCGGCAGCAAACGGGTAATTACAAGCCGTTTGCAGAAAGTTGTCTTTGTCCAACAACCATTTGGCAGAACCGTTCCCCTCCTCACCTCCCTCACCACAGCCCCCTTCACAAACACACACACACGCGCGCGCGCGCACACACACACACACACACGCACGCACGCACGCACGCACGCACGCACACACACACACACACACACACACACACACACACACACACACACACACACTACTTAATCTATAAACAACTTTACCACAAGATGTAGTTTAATGCTATTGTTTTTCCTCTTCCTATAATTGAATGAATGTTTTTACAAAACATCTATAACCAACAAAAACTAAAAACAACAACCATGTCACGGAACGCTAAGCCGGACGTAAAAAAAAAAAAAAAAAACCTCCCACAACTAACCCACTAAACATATAACACGCAACATAAGAACTGACAAGAAAACAATTTTATTCCCAACAAAACATTTAATGAGCGGAATCTTCTATGAATAACAAGTCATAGACCCAAGCCTGAACACACACAATTCCTATGGCCAGGGCAGCCACCATAAGTTATTTTACCCCTTATTTAGCTACAGTGTTCAGAGTTCCTCAGGCCAACAGTATATAACACATAACATAATATAAGTCAATCCTTTTCATGACCACAACCATTTTCCCAAAAGACAACCACAGCAACAACAACAACCAAACTATACCAACTTCATCCCTTCAGTCATCCCCTTTTTTAATCACCATCCATCCTTCATGCATGCACAACCAAACCCAATGTCTTCAGGTGTTTCAATGTCACAAAAAAAAAACTCAACACACACACACACCAGGCCACATAACAACGACGTTAACAGTCTCACGACGATAGCGACGGCGTCCAGACGAATCTTCCTGCCAAAGACAAGAATGACAGGTGACAGTGACACACTGGCTTTCACAACATCAGTGGAGTCACAGCAACGGCGCCAACAGCAACGGCGACACCAGCTACAGCGCCAGCAGCAACGGCTACACCCGCAACGGCGCCAGCAGCAACAGCGACACCAGCAACGGCGCCAGCAACGGCGCCAGCAGCAACGGCGACACCCGCAACGGCGCCAGCAACGGCGACACCCGCAACGGCGACGTTAATGGCCAGGCTGTGAAGATCCCGCCGGATGGGGAGGAAAGGAAAAGGGTTGTAGTATTGGACGGGGTAAGGACTGGGACAACAGTCCGGCACAGCAGGATGGGGAGTGCAGATGGGGTACTTGCAGGCACCTGCGACGATCGCCGGACAGTCAGGGACAAGAATGCCAGCAACTTGCCGTCCACAGCTCCCGACTACAACGGCCCTGACCCGCCTAGTGTACCGGGCCCCAGGATGGTGGGAATGCGCCCTCACCTGCACTTGACACAGCTGTTACCCTCTAACCGTAGATATGCATAACTACATACATCACTAGGGCAACCCCTTAGTTCGCCCCTTCCCAGGATTTCCTTTACGCACCCAGAGCCTATTAGCTCTACAAACGAGTTACCTCTATCACCATCCCACGTTGTTTATACCACAAAGTTACATTTCTCTTACACTACGGTATACACAGAGCTACTCCATAATACACCTTCCCCCACACACATTCTCAGTCATATTGTAACATCCACCACAAATATCATGTCTCGATTCCAAAGAAAACCAATTGGACAGGACAGGTATATCTCCTTGGCAATCACCCAAGGCATTAGCACACTCCCACAAATCTCCAACAATGTAGGAACAATCTTAAATCTATACTATTGAATTAGGGTACCCACACCCTACAAAACCGCGCTGCTTGACACCAGTACCTCTTCACACAACTACACAATACTTATCCTTTTAATTAACTTCCATGACACGGCACAATCATAACCTCTACACATCCAGTGGCCAACACACCTTGTCTATGCTTCCCGAAAGCATTTCCGTTCGAACCCCTGTCACGAATAAGTACCAACTCAAACCAACCATCATAATCGAACCAATGATAGCTATTTACATTTCCATTCAACACTTCACAACCAAATTTCCTTCTTTTCTTTTTTTCTTTTCTCCGTTTCCACCTCTCAACACAACCCGCTGGTCAAAACCCACCATCACACTGTTCTCAGCTTGCTTCGTTTTAGTCCTTATTTTCCCCCCATTTTCTCCTCTTCCTTTTCCCTAAGAAAACTGGAAACTGATTCAAAATATGAGCTCATATTATTTACACGTTTGTACAAGTCGACAGAAATGTGCACAAGACAACGCCATCCTTAACACTACACTACGATCACCTTAACTAACTCCACATACCTGCTACAACACAGAACGACGACAACTGCGGCTGGCCACCCCAGCACCTGAACCTCAGGGTCGCAGCACACCGAAACACCGACGACTGCACGACCAAGAGCAAAACGCTCACGAGGGCCGGCTCACCATGTCGACCGAAGTCAGACTCACAGCACAAACGCTGGCACCCGAACAAGAGCCCAAATGCTCTTCACCAAGGATTTTGACCGAAGTGCTAGCCACCCGGCCCCACCAAACTTTAAAGCCTGATGACTCAGCACTCACTCCTTGCTGAGTTCTGAACTCTACATAAACTGCACGTGAAACGGGACTGCACACGACACAAAACAGGAGACGGAAGGCTAACCCCCTCTCTCCCCACACTTATTCTTTCCCTGCCTGTGCATGGTAGCAAACGCACACCCAGTATGTGACTGGAACATACAGGTATCCAACACCCCCACTATCCTTCCTGAACCCAACAACTACCATATATGGCCCGGTAAGCCTACACCCCATCGTGGAATGATGCTACGAATCGCCACAGAGCCGTCAGCGCGTCTGTGTGATTTCCACGCTGATACAGATCGGTGACAAACCACAAAGAAACAACCCAAACAAGCAAAAACAACAACAACAACAAAAGAAAGAAAGGAACATACATAAATGAGTGAATGCAATATAATGAATTACAGACGAACCAACAAAACACACACACACCACACACACACACACACACACACACACACACACACACACACACACACACACACACTGTTTGTTCCGGACGAGGACGGTTATCAGGAGAACACGTATTTTGTTGAGTACTCAACGAAGATTCCTATCGGGGGAAATTTAGTGACTGAGAATCACCTCGTCCGAGATGCTATCGGTCTGATTGGACAGTTATTGGCCAGCCGACTGTTTGGGGGAGAACCTGGGAAGTCCTGCCGCGTTCCGCTTTGGGGATGCTCTTACCAATTGTTCATAAATCTATACAGTCTTTTGTTGTTTGTGCCGCTGCTGGTTTGTTCCGTTTACTTCAGTGGCGTAGCGCCCTGCGGTCTTTAAGCAGGAGTTAATTTGAAAAAAAAAATGTGGACACACACACACACACACACACACACACACACACACACACACACACACAACATTATATATATATATATATATATATATATTATATATATATATATATATTATATATATATATATATATATATTATGTGCAATTTCCCCGATACTGTTCGTGCTGGCAATGGAACTCATCTTGAAAGCAGCAACAAACAACGCGAGACAAACAGACCTTGGCGATGGATACAAGATGCCTCCTCTCAAGGCCTTCATGGATGACACTACAGTGATTTCATCCAGAGAAGACGAGACACGTCATGTGCTGGAGAGGCTGGACGACATAGTTGCCTCATCCAGAATGAAGTTCAAGCCAAAGAAATCACGGAGTCTCTCACTGAGGAAAGGAAAAGTGGCCGAATCTGTGGTCTTCAGTGTTGCCAACCAGGCCATTCCAACAGTCACAGAAGAACCAGTCAAGAGCCTTGGAAGATGGTATGATGATACGCTGAATGACACACAAAGAGCAAAAGAAACCAAGCAGATGGCGGAAGAAGGCTTGGAGACCATTGACCAATGTGGGCTCCCTGGCAAATACAAGGTCTGGTGTCTGCAGTTCATGCTGATACCAAAGCTCCTATGGCCTCTGATGATATACGACATCTGCACCAGCACAGTGGAGGCAATGGAAGCCAAAATCAACAAGTTCACAAGGAAATGGCTTGGTGTCCCACCCTGTCTGACTGACATCGCGCTGTACTGTCGCCAAGCAAAGCTCAAACTACCACTGAAATCCATCTTGGAGGAATACAAAGCAGGGAAGATCAGACTTCAAAGCATGCTGGAGGACTCAGGAGACAAGGTGGTAGAAGCAATCAAGCCCCAGCTGAAGACAGGCAGAAAATGGAAAGTTCAAGAGGCGATGGATTCTGCAAAAGAAAGTCTCAAGATCAGAGAAATAACAGGACACACACAGACCAACAGACAAGGACTGGGGGTGACCAAAACTGAATGGTGGTCAAAGGCCAAAGGAAAAGCCAAAAGAGACATGATGATTCAGGAGATGAGAAAAGAAGAAGACCAAAAAAGACTCCAAAAAGCAGTCCAGCAGAGCCAGCAAGGGCAATGGACAACGTGGGAGAATGCACTCCAAAGAAGTCTAACTTGGAATGACATTTGGCACATGGCCCCTCTCAGGATCAGCTTCATTCTCAGATCTGCATATGACCTTCTGCCCTCAAATGCAAACCTGGTGAAGTGGGGGAAAACAGACGATCCTGCATGCCCCCTCTGCCATGAAAAGCAAACAGTGGAGCATGTTCTAAGCTCATGTAAAGTAGCCCTGGCTCAAGGAAGGTACACATGGAGGCACAACCAAGTGCTCAAAGAGATTGTACAAGTAGTCTGGGCTAGTACCAACACCACAAAAAAAGGGAGCATCAGGACTCCAAAAGCACCCGCAACATTCTTCACGGCAGGAGGCAGCAAATCATGGCCAAGAACAACAGTGCCACTCGAAACATGCAGGCAGAGTCTGCTGGATGGGGCAGATGACTGGGAGTGCACTGCAGACCTCCCAGAATGGAAGAGTCACCCAGAGATCATCAGCAAGAGTGGCATGAGACCAGACATAGTAGTCCACTCTAAGTCAACCAAGCAGCTGATCATGATCGAGCTCACGGTGCCATATGAGAACAGAATGGAGGCAGCTCAAATCTACAAGACTGAAAAGTATGCTGATCTGGCAAACATCCTGAGGAGAGAAGGCTATCAGGTCAAAGTCCTCACTGCAGAAATTGGAGCTAGGGGATTTGTAGGAACGTCTGCATACAGCCTCATGAAACAGCTCTCAGTTGCAGGGAAGGAAAAAACCAGAGCCCTGAAAGCAATGGCAGAAGCGGCAGAGAGGTGTTCAAGCTGGATCTGGTCAAGGCGGAACAAAAGTGAACTTCATAAGGCTTAATTTCCCTACAAATATCAGGTGTCCCTGTGGCTCAGTGGTTAAAGCGCGAGTCATTAAGTAGAAAATGAGCATGTCCAGAGGGTCATGGGTTCGAATCCCAGCCATGGCTCGTCCCAAGATGGGGAAAAAAAAAAAAAAAGGGGCAGCAGAGGGACATCCGGAGTCATGAACCGGGTGTGGCCCAACCCCCCTAGAGTGTCAGGAGATAAGGGCCGAAACACTTGCTTGAAGGGGGCTTCTCTTCTGAGGACTCTCTGCTGCCACGCTCTCCACGA
>CM031608.1:17813250-17815750 GCA_018398815.1 Conus ventricosus
GACAGAGACAAACAGACAGACAGACAGACAGGCAGGCAGGCAGACAGGCAGAGACAGAGAAACAGAGAGGAACGGGAAGACTGGAATGTGCTAGATGGTGAGGTTAACGCCCCATTAGCCGGAGACGTGTTTATCTTGCACCCAGGCTGTGGTCAGTAGTCGCCAAGAGGCTAGGACTTGGACAAGCACCACTTGACATCAAAGCCTGTGTACTGGAGCGTGTTGTTCGCATTTTTCTGCATGGGTAACTTTCTTGATGGGTGCAAAAACAGACTGAGTTATAACTCTGGTCTCTATCAATCTGAGGGCCTCAGGTTGTTGTTGTTGTTGTTGTTGTTGTTGTTGTTGTTGTTGTTGTACCCTGGCTAAAAGACTCTAGGCATCATCTAAACAGCCGAAGCACTTGAACACTATGGTACAAATGCATCAGCTGGGGATGAGAACATGACGTGTGTGACCGTTTTTGACTACCCCGCCACATGGGCAGCCACACTCCGACTTCGGGGGATTTTGGAGACTGATCATGTTATGCTAGGAGCTTGTCACGACTGAAGACAATCCCCGCATAACTATGCAGAGCATAACATTATTTTGATGTAGCCTTGGTGTTCTAGCGTACGTCGATTGGCCTGACACAGCATAACAACATGTTGATGTAGCCTTGGTGTTCTAGCCTATGTCGATTGGCCGGACACAGCATAACAACATTTTGATGTAGCCTTGGTGTTCTAGCCTATGTCGATTGGCCTGACACAGCATAACAACATTTTGATGTAGCCTTGGTGTTCTAGCCTATGTCGATTGGCCGGACACAGCATAACAACATTTTGATGTAGCCTTGGTGTTCTAGCCTATGTCGATTGGCCTGACACAGCCTTAAGCCAAGGAAGGAGCCTCAGGTTCAAACCCCGGTTGTTACGAAGTGGAGCAGGATTTCCCCAATCCCCAGAGTCAAGCTATGGCGGTGCAGGATTTTCCAACTTTGCTGGAGCAATACTGCTCAACTGGCAAGTTCCCTACAAACCTGAAACACAACTCAAATAAGGAATCATTTCCTGAATGTTTAATGACAACACTTTTCTAAGTCAACTAACGACAAAAAAATCGATCCGTTACACTCTACACATCATTATAAAATACGTGATTTCCGTTTTGATATTCAAGTCCTTACAATCAATCGATTGTAATTCTGAATTAATTATCAATGTAACCAAGTTTGTACGATCCAAGTTCTTCACTTGATTTATGATTCATATTTGACGTTGCTGTCGCATAGTAATTAGCATAAACTTGGATTCTTGAGAATGATGATCCATCTAATGGACTAAATTCTGTATAACAAATTTGCCAACTTTTTTGTTTGTTTGTAAATTACTTCATATCAGACGTCTAGGCTTATATTATGGTGAGTTGTGTCGACAGTAAAAATGGCAGCAAGAGAGCGAGACCTGCTAAGATTATCATTAATCCAGAGAATAAATGACATTGGATCTGAGACTGATCCCTGGGGCACTCCAAATCTAACTGACACGAAATAAGACGATGAAAGTCTGGAAAAAACTCTTTACCCTCTATTTTGTAGGGAGGGATCAATTAAAACTGATGGGCATTGGAAACAAGAAGAGCTGGCTTTCTCAAATGGAGACTATGGTTGCAAATCTTAACAAAATGTCAACAACGTATAATCAAAAAAAAAAAGAAAAGGAAAAAAAAAAAAAAAAAAAGAAGAGAACAATGCACCAGAAAAAAAGTCGACAACATGTACTGGGAAAAGTCAACAATATGTACTGAGAAAATCTCAACAATGTGTACGGGGAAAAGTCAACAATGTCTACTGGGGAAATGTCGACAATGTGTGCTGGGGAAAATGTCAACGATGTGCATTGGGGAAATGTCGGCAATGTGTACTGGGGGAAATGTCAACGATGTGTACTGGGGAAATGTCAACGTTGTGTACTGGAAAAATGTCAACAAAGTGTACAGGGGAAATGTCAAAACGTGTACTTGGGAAAATGTCAACAGTGTGTACTGGGAAAAATGTCAACGATGTGTACTGAGGAAATGTCAACGATGTGTACTGGGGAAATGTCAACAATGTGTACTGGAGGAAATGTCGACAATGCGTACAGGGGAAATGTCAACAATGTGTACTGGGGGAAATTTCAACAATGTGTACTGGGGAAATGTCAACAATGTGTACTGGGGAAATATCAACAATGTGTACTGGGAGAAATGTCGACAATGTGTACTGGGGGAAATGTCAACAATGTGTACTGGGGAAATGTCAACGATGTGTACTGGGAAAATGTCGACAGTGTGTACTGGGGAAATGTCGACAATGTGTACTGGGGAAATGTCGACAATGTGTACTGGGGGAAATGTTGACAATGTGTACTGGGGAAATGTCGACAATGTGTACTGGGGAAATGTCGACAATGTGTACTGGGGGAAATGTCGACAGTGTGTACTGGGGAAATGTCGACAATGTGTACTGGGGGAA
>CM031608.1:17818250-17828250 GCA_018398815.1 Conus ventricosus
GAGAGAGAGAGAGAGAATGCTAGGGGGCGGGAGAGAAAGAAGCGCTATGTTCTGTGCTTTCAAAGCGAACTAGTTGATTATATTTGTGTATTTGGGTGTCGGTCTGTGTCAACATGGCCACACAATTTTTTTTTCTTTTTTTCTTTTTTTCCCGCCACTATCCCCGCCTTTAATATTTTTAATTGTTTTTTTCGTAAAGGCGGTATCATTTTTTTTTTTTGTAACTCGCACGCACCATGGAAGTTTGTATGTTATATTGCTACATTTTCTTGCTGAATTAATGTTTTGGCGTTTGATACAGAGCGTCAGAGTTTATTTTCGTACTAGTGCCATACTCGCCACGTTGTCAATGCTGCCACGTGCAGAGCGGAAAGAACACACAGATGTGACAAATAGCTCGGCACTACAACTTTATGAGGGTTCGATTGCAAATGGAAGAAATAGGAACATCAGCATTGTTTTCCAAGTTCAGGTGTTAGCTTCAACTATATTCATGAGCTACACGTAGGCCAGAAACGCCTTAACACATCGAGAGGTGTGTGTGTGTGTGTTTTAAAAAAAATATATTTTTTTTTAAAGTTTGAAGACGGGCCTAGTTGTGTAAACACGGTGTAGGGCTTATTTTGAGATGAAAAAAAAAAGTTTGCCTTGGAAATTAATGTATGAGAAGCCACTTTCGTTGCATTAAGCTTACATACCCGTAGACGGAAATGTGTGACGTCACTAGTTACGCTGCCTGTATTTCTTCTCGTCTAATCAACATGGCAAACTGGAACAAAGCGCCAGCTGCCGTCTGCCCTGGCGTAATCAAATGATGAAAATAAAATGGCCCATACTGAACTGTGCACGAGTGTAGCAGCAAACGAACAGACGAACTTCCCTGCACACGTTTCTCACAGAGGCAGGGATTAATGAGAAAGTGGGCAAAGTAAGTATGGACAGTCCGGTCTTGTCTGTGTTCGGTCTTCAGTCGAGACACTCCGAGCCAGTAGATTACTTAGTTGTTCCCATGACTGCTCTTTGGGCTATGTGGTGGATGAGGCCCAACATTGTCATAATTATGTTGGTGGTGGTGAACTCTCTCTCTCTCTCTCTCTCTCTCTCTCTCCTCTCTCTCTGAAGATAGAAGTGTCAATGATTTTGGAAAGTATCTTCTTGACGTGTGTGAACAATTCAATAGTAGAAAGAAACTCGTGGAGAGCGTGGCAGCAGAGAGTCCTCAGAAGAGAAGCCCCCTTCAAGCAAGTGTTTCGGCCCTTATCTCCTGACACTCTAGGGGGGTTGGGCCACACCCGGTTCATGACTCCGGATGTCCCTCTGCTGCCCCTTTTTTTTTTCCCATCTTGGGACGAGCCATGGCTGGGATTCGAACCCATGACCCTCTGGACATGCTCATTTTCTACTTAATGACTCGCGCTTTAACCACTGAGCCACAGGGACACCTGATATTTGTAGGGAAATTAAGCCTTATGAAGTTCACTTTTGTTCCGCCTTGACCAGATCCAGCTTGAACACCTCTCTGCCGCTTCTGCCATTGCTTTCGGGGCTCTGGTTTTTTCCTTCCCTGCAACTGAGAGCTGTTTCATGAGGCTGTATGCAGACGTTCCTACAAATCCCTAGCTCCAATTTCTGCAGTGAGGACTTTGACCTGATAGCCTTCTCTCCTCAGGCTGTTTGCCAGATCAGCATACTTTTCAGTCTTGTAGATTTGAGCTGCCTCCATTCTGTTCTCATATGGCACCGTGAGCTCGATCATGATCAGCTGCTTGGTTGACTTAGAGTGGACTACTATGTCTGGTCTCATGCCACTCTTGCTGATGATCTCTGGGTGACTCTTCCATTCTGGGAGGTCTGCAGTGCACTCCCAGTCATCTGCCCCATCCAGCAGACTCTGCCTGCATGTTTCGAGTGGCACTGTTGTTCTTGGCCATGCTTTGCTGCCTCCTGCCGTGAATAATGTTGCGGGTGCTTTTGGAGTCCTGATGCTCCCTTTTGTGGTGTTGGTACTAGCCAGACTACTTGCACAATCTCTTTGAGCACTTGGCTGTGCCTCCATGTGTACCTTCCTTGAGCAGGGCTACTTTACATGAGCTTAGAACATGCTCCACTGTTTGCTTTGCATGGCAGAGGGGGCATGCAGGATCGTCTGTTTTTCCCCCACTTCACCAGGTTTGCATTTGAGGGCAGAAGGTCATATGCAGATCTGAGAATGAAGCTGATCCTGAGAGGGGCCATGTGCCAAATGTCATTCCCAAATTAGACTTCTTGGAGTGCATTCTCCCACGTTGTCCATTGCCCTTGCTGGCTCTGCTGGACTGCTTTTTGGAGTCTTTTTTGGTCTTCTTCTTTTCTCATCTCCTGAATCATCATGTCTCTTTGGCTTTTCCTTTGGCCTTTGACCACCATTCAGTTTTGGTCACCCCCAGTCCTTGTCTGTTGGTCTGTGTGTGTCCTGTTATTTCTCTGATCTTGAGACTTTCTTTTGCAGAATCCATCGCCTCTTGAACTTTCCATTTTCTGCCTGTCTTCAGCTGGGGCTTGATTGCTTCTACCACCTTGTCTCCTGAGTCCTCCAGCATGCTTTGAAGTCTGATCTTCCCTGCTTTGTATTCCTCCAGGATGGATTTCAGTGGTAGTTTGAGCTTTGCTTGGCGACAGTATAGTGCGATGTCAGTCAGACAGGGTGGGACACCAAGCCATTTCCTTGTGAACTTGTTGATTTTGGCTTCCATTGCCCCCACTGTGCTGGTGCAGATGTCGTATATCATCAGAGGCCATAGGAGCTTTGGTATCAGCATGAACTGCAGACACCAGACCTTGTATTTGCCAGGGAGCCCACACTGGTCAATGGTCTCCAAGCCTTCTTCCGCCATCTGGTTGGTTTCTTTTGCTCTTTGTGTGTCTTTCAGCGTATCATCATACCATCTTCCAAGGCTCTTTGGGCTGGTTCTTCTGTGACTGTTGGAATGGCCTGGTTGGCAACACTGAAGACCACAGATTCGGCCACTTTTCCTTTCCTCAGTGAGAGACTCGTGATTTCTTTGGCTTGAACTTCATTCTGGATGAGGCAACTATGTCGTCCAGCCTCTCCAGCACATGACGTGTTCGTCTTCTCTGGATGAAATCACTGTAGTGTCATCCATGAAGCCTTGAGAGGAGGCATCTTGTATCCATCGCCCAAAGGTCTGTTGTCTCGCGTTGTTTGTGCTGCTTTCAAGATGAGTTCCATTGCCAGCACGAACAGTATCGGGGAAATTGCACAACCATTGCAATGCCCATTCAAGTTGATCAATCAGTTGTGTATCCTTGGTAGAGAACCGCATTGAGAAGCCATTGAAGTACTTCTTGAGCATGTCGCGGATGTTCTTTGGCACATGGTACATCTCAAGAGCCAATGTATCATCTCATGGGGCACAGATCCATATGCGTTTGCCAGATCAAGCCACACTACGTCCAGGTCCCTCTTTTCTGTTTTTGCTTTTTGGATTGCGTCCCAGATCATTGTGGGGTGTTCTACACAGCAGCACGCCTGGGATGCCACCTTTCTGGACTGACATACCCAAGTACTTGTTTTCCATCAGGTACTTGGTCTGCCTTGCTGCCATGACAGAGAAGAAGATTTTCCCTTCGACGTTCAGTAGTGATATTGGCCTGAACTGGCTGATGTCACTTGAGTTTTGCTCTTTGGGGTTGTACACACCATCTGCCGTCATCCACGGGCCGCTGATTTCTGGTTTCTCCAAGCCGATCCCCAGCAGCCTGTGGAGCCACCCCAGCCCCTTGGGACATTTCTTTTTAAAGCTGGTAAGGTATTCCGTTTGGCCCGGTGATGATTTGGCTTGGCTTTGTCGGACCCCTTCTTGTTTTCCGCCAACGTTGGAGGCTTCCCATTGAACTGTCCTCAGGGTTGGTTGGCCACACCAGACCTTGAATGGTTCGAGTGGTGCTTTGCTTTTGTGAGTCGAGTATGTTTTCCTCAGTTTGCTGCTCAAGAACTCCTTTGTCCACACTTGGGTCCCAGATTTTGGCTGCTCAAACAGTGTTCTGGCAAACTGGAAGGGTCTCTGAAGAAGCGCTCTTGTGTCTTCTTCTTTTGCTCTTCCTCTTCCTGGGCAGATTCCGCTTTGCTGAGGGCGCTGTGTTTTTTCTTTCAGGTCTTCCCCAGTTTTTCCAAGCCTTGTTTTTCACTGGAAGTGCGGTTTTCCCATTTGCTTCTTAAGGGTTGTTCTTTTGGACTTGATCTTGGTGATCTTTTCTTGGCGTCTGGATTTCTTTGGAGGTGTTTTCTCTTTGGGTAGTTTTACTCCTAGGCGTCTCTACATGTGGCATACACAATGCCCCCATATGGGGTAGTTTGTGTTCCAGGGTGCTTTTCCCTATCAGTCTTTGGACGATTTTTGCATCCAGTTTCTCCCAATCTTCAGTTTCGTTTGCTCGGGGCAGGTTGAGTTTCAGGCGCCTGGCATCGAGGGCCTGTGCAAATTCCTCCTCCGAACCAACAGCGTGGGATGTCCTTGGCACTGTGGTTTAAATCCTGGCCTTTGGTTTTCCCGACGTCTTATCTGCTGATGCAGTGCGCTGCGCTCATTCAGATGAGTCTTCACACATCCCATCTTTGTCCTGTGGATCTTCATGCCACGGGTGGTAGCGAAACGCTTTCCACAGACACATGGATATTCCATTTGGTCCATGTTCATAGTCCTTTTGGGGATTTGCAGTCGTGATTGGTTGAGCACCGATGGATTCATCATTCTTCCCCCTTTCGGTGAATCCTGGGCATCTTTCCTTTTATTCTTATTTCCCACATGTTTAAGGCAAAGTGGGGAGCCACCCCCAAAAGGCCCTTGGTTCTGGTCTTTCCCAGTGCCCTCCGGTCTTTTCCCGGACGTCCTCGGGCCCTATTCCCGGAGTCAATGGTTTCCCCAAAGCATCAGTAGAAAGAAACTCGTGGAGAGCGTGGCAGCAGAGAGTCCTCAGAAGAGAAGCCCCTTCAAGCAAGTGTTTCGGCCCTTATCTCCTGACACTTAGGGGGTTGGGCCACACCCGGTTCATGACTCCGGATGTCCTCTGCTGCCCCTTTTTTTTTCCCCATCTTGGGACGAGCCATGGCTGGATTCGAACCCATGACCCTTGGACATGCTCATTTCTACTTAATGACTCGCGATCGCGCTTTAACCACTGAGCCACAGGGACACCTGATATTTGTAGGGAAAATTAAGCTTATGAAGTTCACTTTTGTTCCGCCTTGACCAGATCCGCTTGAACACCTCCTCCCGCTTTGCATTGAAATTTATGTAATTCTCAATGGATTTCTTGCAGGTGATGTAAATGGCAGTTACACATATATAGCCCCCCAAAAAACGGGTCTAGTGTAATAGACTATTTTTTAATGTCAAGCTCCATTATTCATCTGGGTTGTAAAAGCTTAAAGTTTTGGGTTAAAATCGAGTCAAAACATATTCCCGTTCATTTTGAGCTACAGCTTGCTAAACATCATCCAAATGAAAAGAATGTAAAGAAAATATGCAAAGTAAACAAATTTGTATGGACTAAGGATAAAGAACCAGAATATATTGCACAACTATGTTCTCAGGATGTAAAATTTTACTTTTCTTGATGTTTTAAATCTAATTGAGTAGCTTTAAATTTTGGCGTTTGGGTAAATTCAATGATTTTTTATACAAAGCAGGTCAGTGTATGCTAAAAAACAATTACTAGTGGCAATGATAGAAAGAAACCTTGGTTTGATCCAGATTGTTGGGAAAAAAGACAGAAAGCCAGATTTGCCTTACGACAATTTAAACGTGTAACAACGAAAGTGATGAAAGAGGATCTCAGAGTGATATATTGTGATCTCCTTAGAGATTAATAACATCTATTAAATGGAAACAAAAGACATAGAAACCGTTTAATAAAGCATTAGAGGATAGCAAAAATGACCCAAAGCTATTTTGGCAAACTATAAAAAATGTATCCAAAGCTGCTTAATACCAAATGACATAACAAAGGAACAGTGGTTTCAGCATTTTAGAAAAGTATTTAATTCTGATTCTATTATGCACGATTTAGACAACTTCATGAAAGCATTATTATGCAGATACAGAGAAGTCAAGATTATGATATTTCTGTCTGGAAACAGAAATTTTCTGAAGTGAAGTCAGGGATGCCTTGAGGGCTTTAAAGAAAAATTTAAGGCTGCTGGCCCAGATGGACTATGTAGGTGGGTTCTTTAAATGCGTGATTTCTCGAGTTATTCCTTTTCTTACAGTATCTTTAACAAACTGTTTGACTAGGACTGTTCCCTAGTGATTGGTCAGAAGCCTTTTAAAACCACCAATTTCTTAAAAAGGTGATATTAACCTTCCAGACAATTATCGGGGCATTTTACTTTTAAACATTAGTGGTAAATTATAAGTACGTCCTAAATAAACGTCTAACCCTGTGGGTAGAAAATAATAAATAATTAGTGAAATGCAAGCTGGCTTTGGAAGAAATACAGTACAATAGACCATATCTATACTCTCTTTGGCCCTTTGTTAAAAAACCAAATTTTCTAATAACCAGAAACTGTATATTGCATTCATTGATTTTAAAAAAAACATTTGATCTTGTTGCAGAAATTTACTATGGAAAATACTGGAAAAAACGGAGTAAATGGGAAAATGTTTATAAGGCATTAAAAAAAGTATGTATTCTGTGGTTAAAGCAAGGAGTACGCTGTTAAAAATGACCTTACAGACACCTTTTTCTGTCCACAAGGCTTAAAACAAGGAGATATATGCAGCCCCCTTTTATTTTCTCTATTTATTTAATGAACTGACAAATGAAATAATTTCTAAGGGCAAACATGGCATTCCATTATCACCTGACTTATAGAAATCCCAAAAAGGTTTTTCGCTGATGATATCATTCTGTTGGCGTATACAATCATGGACTCCAACAACAGCTCAATTTTTAAAGAAACACAGCAGGTAAACTTAGGCTTACTGTCAATCTAGAGAAATCTAAAATAGTAGTGTTCAGGAAGGGGGGATATCTTGCAGTCCGTGAAAAAATGGTTTTATGGCCCATGATAAAATAGAAGTTGTTAACCAGTATAAATACTTAGGTATTATTTTTTCAACTGGGTTAACGTTTTTTACGCGCTTGATGACATGGCATCACGAGCAAAAAAGTGTGTTCTATGTATACTAAAATCTTATGGGAAAATTGGTAACCATTGTCCTCGTTTTTTTTAAGCTATTTGATTGTCAAGTACACAATGTCACCTTATGGATGTGAAGTTTGGGGCCTTGTAGCTGATCACAGCATAAAAGAAAAAGTACATTTATTTGGGAATTTAAAAGATTTCTTAACGTCAGCGTAACAAACACCTAGTGCTTTTGTATACGGCGAAACAGGCAGATACCGTTAGATATAACAACTAGAACCAGATGTATTAAATATTGGCTTAAACTTCTGAAAATGCCTCAAAATCGTCTCCCCCATAAAGCTTATCAGACACTCTTTAACTTGCATTGTAGAAACAAAAATAATTGGGTTTCTTCCGTTTGTTTTACATTGTATTAAACATGGGATTTGGCTTTGTGTTGGAAAGTCAGGGGGTCGGAAATGATAGAATTTCTTACAAAAATTTCAACAAAAAATTAATTGATTGTTTTCGTCAAGGATGGGATAGTCAAATTCAGTCTAAAAAAGCGATTTGAATTCTTTTTCTCTATCAAGTCTTCACATAGTTTTTTCTCCATAATCTATCTGAAATGAAAAATATAAGTCTACGGGAAACCCAAAAATTAGATTCAGATTAGGTGTATCATGTCTGAAACCCCACCCTTTTTGCTTCTCAAAGGCACAAAACAAGATTACACTTGTCCCCTTTTGTCCCAACACATGCGAATGTGAGTATCATTTTCTCCTTAAATGCCCCAAATATCATGCTCTACGAGAGCAATTTTTGCCAAAGAAATTCTTCGTCAACCCCACGGTTTTTAAAAAGTCTTACTATTGGCAAGCCCCCAAAAATACTTTTGGTCTTGCTATTTCATTGCCAGGCATTTGAACTTAGAAATTCAATCAACACTTAGTTTCGCTTGTGTGTGTGTGTGTGTGTGTGTGTGTGTGGTGTGTGTGTGTGTGTGTGTGTGTGTGTGTGTGTTCTCTTCCCAACTTCCCGTTATTTAGTTCCTTTATAAAAATACAGATTTTTTCCCACCTCCCTTTAAACCACGATCCTATTCATTCTCTTGGTCATGTTTTGTGAGACACCTTTTTTTATTATACATGCAGATTTTATACTGCATGTTATACTCACTGTATTAGTCTCGTGTTTCCAGTGTATGTACTGTGGTTTTTGCATCATATTTTTACGTTTTTCCCCTATGAATTATGCTCATTGTTCTATGTCCTTTGTTTCTGATTTCCTCCTTTTTCCTGTATGACATGGGCAAATGGCCTTGTTCATTAAACTTTCGTTGATGTTGATCGTTGATCTCTCTCTCTCTCCCCTTTTCTCTCTCTCTCTCTCTCTCCCCTCTCTCTCTCTCTTCTCTCTCTGTGTGTGTGTCCGAACGTGGCGCGCCGCGCGCTGTGTGTGTGTGTGTGTGCGTGTGTGTATGTGTGTGTGTGTTGTGTGTGTGTGTGTGTGGTGTGTGTGTGTTGGTGGTGTGTGTGTGTGTGTGTGCGCGCGTGGGGTGTGTGTGTGTGTGTGTGTGTGTGCGTGAGCGCGCGCGTCAGATTGTGTAGGTGTTTATTCACCTATGTCGTTGCGTTAATTACTGATTATTTATTCATTCATCTTTAAGAAATTACTATGTCGAAATGTGCTGCTTATATAATTTGATTGTATGATTTGGTGTGCTTTCTAACTTATTGTACTTATTTTGACCAGTCGGTTATAGTTTGAAAACAAACAATCCAGTATCACTGTAAGTAATATGATCAACGCTGATGAAATATCAACAAGAAAAATATAGGCATATGGTCACTGTTCATTGTGCCATAAAGAGCATTTCAATCACAAAGAGTTTCTACATCAGGGAAGACTTGAGTTAGAATCTACTGGGCAAGCGCTAGGATTTCAAGAATGCGTGCACATAGTAAAACAAACACAAAAAAACAAAACCAAAAAACAAAAACAAAAAAGAAAATATTGATATGTCACAAAAATGCATAAAAAGCCATATCAACAGACAGACATTGCAGAATACACATGTTATATCCACTTTGGACGGAGTGTACAATGTATGACAACAAAACTAGGTCATGATTTGTGATAATCAGAAAAAAAAAACCAACAACAACTGCAAAATAGTTTCCAGAACTAAGACAGGAGAATGACACACAAAGGCAGAAATTCCATATGCGACAAGTAAAGACCGACAGACTTTAAAAAAAAGAAAAAGAAAAAAAGGCAGACTTACAGAGAGTAAAAAGAAAAGAGGAAATGATTTGCACAGAACTTCCACCAGGCAGGCGAGCTATTTGAAGTGAACCAACTGGGATCAGCCTACAAAAAGACAGACAGACAGACAGACAGACACACACACACACACACACTCACACACACACACACACACACACACACACACACACACACACACACACACACACACACACACGTACGCACGCGCACGCACGCACGCACACACACATACGCACGCACGCACGCACACACGACACGCACGCACGCACGCACGCACGCACGCACGCACGCACGCACGCACGCACGCACGCACACACACACATGCACGCGCGCGCGCATGTGTGTGTGTGTGTGTGTGTGTGTGTGTGTGTGTGTGTGTGTGTGTGTGTGTGTGTGTTGCGTGCGCGCGCGCGCATGCGTGCACGTACTGGCTTGTGCTGTTTCTTCACTCACATTTCTAGTATTCTTTAAAACAACATTTTTACCATCGGCGATGTTCAATATTTCAAGATTCTCGAACAGAGCTTCTCTGGATTAGGCAGTAAGGTGCGTTCTTTGCCGTAATATTCAAGAATCATT
>CM031608.1:17833250-17840750 GCA_018398815.1 Conus ventricosus
AACGACGGTTTTCCTCAAAGAATACAGTTATTTTCTTCAAAGATAACAACGGTTTTCCTCAAAGAATGCAGTTATTTTCTTCAAAGATAACGACAGTTTTCCACAGGGAAGTAGTTATTATCGCTTTCAGCCGCTACAGTGCTGCCATAGTTCGGGCCGACGGAAGAAATCTGGCTGTGAGAAAGGGAACCGGACTGAGCGACGTGTATGATTGTCCCGCGTACACAGGCTGATACTCCTGCGGACACTCCTGTATAGACAGGCAAGGATTAATCCCATCTACCCAACAAAGGGAGTGGAGTTTTGTGTGTATGACCGGTTTTTTAATTTTTTTTTAATCCCTCCATTAAGGCAGCCATACTCCAACTTCGGGGAAGGTGCATGCTGTGTGTAACGTGTCATCCATACCAACGGCCAAACTGGCCTTTTCTTCCGAAAGTTGGTGATGGGATTTACGTGTGTGCAAGACGTTATGCGTGCGTTCACACACAGAACCTCGCTTTATGGTCTCATTCGAAGGACTGTATGGGAAATGGAGTCAGAACCAATGTTAACTCCGAGGGAAAAAATTCCCCTGTACCAAAACGGCCCGGCGGAGATTCGAACCCGCAAACCCCAGGATCACCAAGATTACGAGTCCGGCGCTCTACCACTGAGCTATTCCGGACCCCTATGAAAGGGTGGGCACGGGAAATTAAAAAGAAGAGGGTGTAAAGTTCCCGTGAGAGATCTGTCTTTACCACCTTGCAGGTCGGGAGAGAGTGTGTACTGGCTGACGATGAAGGGGCACCTGTCTGTCGGCCTGTCGCTGTGGTTCCTCATTCAAGGAACGCTGGTCTTTGATGTGGCGTCCTACAAGACTGGTAAGGCAATGTGCGTGTGTGTGTGTGCGTGTGTGTGTGTGTGTGTGTGTGTGTGTGTGTGTGTGTGTGTGTGTGTGTGTGTGTGTGTGCGCGCGCGCGCGTGCGCGCATGTGCTTGGTATATACACACGCATGCAGAGTATGTATAATCCTCATAACTAAGCTAACTGATGCTCTGCAAGATCCACGGGGAATAGAACCCTATGTCCCCACAGTCCAAATAGCGACAGATCTTGAACGAAGCCACATTACAAAAAACAAGAGACAAAAAAGGAAAGAGAGAAAAAAAGAAGAAAGACATGGACTAGAGTAGTGTAATTAAATATGAAAACGAGGAATACAAGCTCTTTTCTTACCATTGAGGGTACCTGTACATCACCTATACTCGGTTAGAGACCAAGGTCTTAGCGCTTGCAATCCCTACCCCCCCTGTGCACAATGGACTCTATACCTGAACTGCTGTATGCTGGCGCTGCATTCATTAGTTCCCAGCCTCATTCAGTCGAGCATTAGTCATTCAGCTTTTCACGCATTTATTCAATTGTTCGCAATCGACATGCTGTGTGTATATTTGTCATTCACACCAGCGGCCAAACCGGCCTTCTGTTGGGATTTTAAGTGTGTGCAAAATTTTATTCGCGTTTCACACACGGAACCTTGGTTTGTTAAATTGTCTCAAGCGAAGGATTGTTGGAGTAATGGAGTCAGAATCCATGTTGCTCAAAGGCCAAATCCCCTTGTACCAAACCAGGCCAGCTGTAGATTCAAACCCGCAACCCCAGGATCGGCAGGGTAAGTCCGGTGCTCTACCACCGAACTACCCCGGCCCCTCTGTCCCCAGGGCAGAGAACATGGACGCCACCCATTCCCCAGCACATCTCGTTTTCTGCTGAGATGGTAAATAACCTGATTAATTGCATGTACCATATTATTTTGAGTCAAATGTATGTTGCTGAATAAAAAGGGAAAGTGTAAAACAAAACAAAACAAAAACAAAAAACATTCAGTGTCTACAGTCCACATAGTCTTCTGTTGTCATGAACCATTCAGTGTCTACAGTCCACACACTGTCTTCTGTTGTTGTCATGAACCATTCAGTCTCTACAGTCCACACACTGTCTTCTGTTGTTGTCATGAACCATTCAGTGTCTACAGTCCACACACTGTCTTCTGTTGTCATGAACCATTCAGTGTCTACAGTCCACACACTGTCTTCTGTTGTTGTCATGGACCATTCAGTGTCTACAGTCCACACACTGTCTTCTGTTGTCATGGACCATTCAGTGTCTACAGTCCACACACTGTCTTCTGTTGTTGTCATGGACCATTCAGTGTCTACAGTCCACACACTGTCTTCTGTTGTTGTCATGGACCATTCAGTGTCTACAGTCCACACACTGTCTTCTGTTGTTGTCATGGACCATTCAGTGTCTACAGTCCACACAGTCTTCTGTTGTTGTCATGCACCATTCAGTGTCTACAGTCCACATACTGTCTTCTGTTGTTGTCATGGACCATTCAGTGTCTACAGTCCACACACTGTCTTCTGTTGTCATGAACCATTCAGTGTCTACAGTCCACACACTGTCTTCTGTTGTCATGGACCATTCAGTGTCTACAGTCCACACACTGTCTTCTGTTGTCATGAACCATTCAGTGTCTACAGCCCACAGACTGTCTTCTGTTGTCATGAACCATTCAGTGTCTACAGAATGTAGAGAAAAGTTCAATTTTTTAATGAAGTGATAATAATTAAACACAACAAAAAGTAGGGGTAGATATCAGTCAACACAGGACTGTAACCAACGACATCCACGACAACAAAATGGCGGTGTAACCAACTGGCGTAACGGGCCAGCCTGGCTTTACAGTTTAAGTCTGTCTATAACCCTTTCGGCTCTGTCATCCCGGCTTTACAGTTTAAGTCTGTCTATAACCCTTTCGGCTCTGTCATCCCGGCTTTACAGTTTAAGTCTGTCTATAACCCTTTCGGCTCTGTCATCCCGGCTTTACAGTTTAAGTCTGTCTATAACCCTTTCGGCTCTGTCATCCCGGCTTTACAGTTTAAGTCTGTCTATAACCCTTTCGGCTCTGTCATCCCGGCTTTACAGTTTAAGGGTTATAGACTGTCATCCTGGCTTTACAGTTTAAGTCTGTCTATAACCCTTTCGGCTCTGTCATCCCGGCTTTACAGTTTAAGCCTATAACCCTTTCGGCTCTGTCATCCTGGCTTTACAGCTAAGTCTATAACCCTTTCGGCTCTGTCATCCAAATGAACTTGTTAACACCTTGGGCAGTGCATTTCTGAACGATCAACCTCTGATCGGAAGAGACTCAGTAGAAATCTTGGTAATGACTGACAATTGAAAATTGTAGGCCTTACATTTCGTCAGCGGGATAACGGCTGGCAATTGAATTTGCCCTGACGCGTATGTGTCACAACTGCGCTTTTGAAAACCTTTCTTTCGGCCTCTCGCTACTCTGCTTTGGAAAACTAAGGTAAATCAACTGAACGCAGCTAGTATTAAAGGTCACAGGTCACTAGTGAACAGAAACAATTCAACATATGACAATTTTTTTTTGTCCAGCCCGAGATCCCCGGAAAACAAGCAAACCGAACGAATAATGTGAACGGACAAATATACGTCTCTCCAAATTTGATTTGAAACCACTTAGTTTTTCAGGAGAAAGGTTTAAAAAAAAAAAAAAAAAAGGGGAGAATTACTGTGCCCCCAAATGAAAGGATAAACCAGTTACAAAACAGACACTACGCAGTTTGACCTGTTTGATCTTCTTCAGCCAAACCAAAACAAACAAACAAACAAACAAACAAACAAACAAACAAACAAACAACCATTCAAGACGATGAAAAGGACGCACAGTCACTAATCTCAAATTGGATATGGAATGGAAACGAGGCTGTTGGTAGGGGAGGAAATGCGTTTTATATTAACAACAACAACAACAATAATAATGATAAAATTATTAATAATAATAATAATAATAATAACAATAATAACAATACTAATAACAATATTGATAATGATAAGAACAATGATAATAATTGTGATGATGATGATGATAATGATGATGATGATAATGATAAAATAAAGAGACTAGTACCACTACTGATATCAACAACGATGGTGGTACATTCATACAGTAATACTACTGACAAAGACGATAACAGTAATTGTGTTATTAACAGTAACGATAATGGCAGAAGGAGAGAAAGAAGACGGGTTACTGAACAGTTAGAAAATATGGTAGCCATAGTATTAATGATGATAATGGCATTGATGATGATGATGATGATGATGATGATGATGATGACATTGATGATGATGATGATGATGATGATGATGATGATGATGATGATGATGATGATGATGATAAAATCAAGGGACTACTACTACTACTTTTAATAGTGATGGTTATATAAATACATAGAAATGATTCTGACAAAGATGATAATAGTAATTGCAGTAATAATGGTAACAATAGTTGACAGGAATTATAGGATAGTTAAATGATATGGTTATAGTAGCAATAGTAATAATAATGATAATGAAGATGATGATGATGATGATGATAACAGCAACAACAATAATGATAATAATGATAATGATGATAATGATAACAACAACAATGATAAAAGTGATAACAACAACCACAACAACGACGACGACGACGACAACAGTGATAAGGGAGAAGAGAAGAGAAGAGAAGAGAAGAATAAAACAAGAAAAACAAGAAGAAGCAGGATGAGAGGGAAGTTGGAAAAGAAGAAGAAGAAGAAGAAGAAGGAGAAGAAGAAGGAGAAGAAGAAGGAAGATACAGATCATGGGGAAGACACTGTCATTGTCTTAGTGTCTCGAGCTTTTCCTTCTTCCCGTGAGAGGTTGGAGTGATGGACAGGTTTGGATTTTATTCCGGAGATTTCTTTTCTGTATTATTTCTTTTTTTAAATATGTAAAGTTCGACTTCAGCGGATTTATCGAAAGGTGGTTTTGGCGGAAGACTAGGGCCAGTCAAACGTGAGCGAAAATGAATGTCCGAGCTATCTGGTGGTGGGGGCTTCGCTACATTTTCAACTGCAGCCTTCCACCGTGGTTTCCTGAAACCTATCCCGACATCCAGGTGGCATTGGTTTCTGTGGGTGGTAGGTTGAATGGAGATGGATTTGAAACCTCTCGTCAGGATCGATCTTTCCTCATTGGTGAGGAGTGAGATTGTTAGGGACGAAGAGAACAAGGTGGCCATGGTGTTTAAAGGTGGTATAGTGGGATTGGTGTTGTACGTTTGGATGCCAGACCTGTCTACGGGGGGCTTTATCTTGTGTTTGTTGCGTATTTTCGATAATTGTCTCCTGTGATTTGGTTGCAGTGGTTGTAAATGAATTGGTTGTATGCACGGGTGAGCTGTCTGAGTCTTGGAGTAGAGGCCATGAGCATGATGATTGTGGGTTGTTGTTTTGAATGTTGGAGAAGAAGGGAGAGGGATCCAGGTGGTAAGCTGAATATTTTGATATGCACAGCCAGGAGTTTGCAACAGGCTTGGGAAAGATTCAAAAGAATCTTTGAATCTCCATATTCACATTCTCACCACTACCAGTACAAACAGACACATACACAGACACAGACACAGACACACGCACACATACGCACACACACGCGCGCGCACACACACACACACACACACACACACACACACACACACACACACACACACACACACACACACACACAATCACACACAAACACACACACACACACACACACACACACACACACACACACACACACACACACACACACACACACACACACACACAGATGGAGAGAGAGAGAGAGAGAGAGAGAGAGAGAGAGAGAGAGAGAGAGAGAGAGGGGAGAGAGAGAGAGAGAGAGAGAGATTACTTCATCTGTCTTTCCCACCTCTGTTACCTTCCCCTTAATGAAATTCTAGAACAGAACTTATCAATGCCACTCACTACACACATTACATGAAGAACAGAACTTATCAATGCCACTCACTACACACATTACATGAAGAACAGAACTTATCAATGCCACTCACTACACACATTACATGAAGAACAGAACTTATCAATGCCACTCACTACACACATTACATGAAGAACGTTGAGAATTCGTTTAGCTGATCCTGTCGGAAGAAAAAAAAATGACATCAAAATTAATAACCACGTATGGTGATAATCAAGCTCCAAAATTAAAAACAAATAGAAGCATAACGCGTGGATAGTTTTGAAAACAAAACAAAAACAAAACAAAACGGGTACACTTAAGCAAAGAGATCTCATGCTCAAAGACACGTCAGACACTTTGTCCAGTGTGATTCTGGGTTGTTGCAGGCAGAGGTCATCGGTCCAAGAGAGAGGCCAACACCACTGACCTTTGCAGCGACAGACCAAGCCACACCCATTGTTTAGTGGACAGCCCCAACGCCACGTCCATCGAGATTAGCAGCTCCAACCAAAAGAGGATCGTGGACAAACACAACTCGGAGCGAGCAGGCGCAAATCCCAAAGCAGGGAATATGATGAAAATGGTGAGTTGGTTGCTTAGCGTTGTTCTAATGACTAAGTCAGCCGTTAGGTCAGTTAAGCTTGAAAGCCTAGCACCGCGTGGGGAGAGTGAGTGTGTGGGTCAGTTAGTTTTCATGTATTATTTTAAGATTTCTCTTAATCTTAAGGTATTTCTCAGGGATCTTCTAGTGTCGATTGTACGCGGTAGGCCTTTTTTTTGGTTTACCACCGCTGACTTGTGCGGAGACGAAGTATAAGGTGTACCACTGTCTGAAAGCATATGCCCAAAACACAAAGCCAGGGAACATGCAGACAATTCTTATGATGTATGGAACTGTCCGATTTTCCAAGAACAATGAATTCAAGATCTGAAAGAAAATTCTTGTATAGGCGCCCGAATGCGCTAGACTGACATTCGATATTTAAGATCAAACCTAAGCTGACATGGAAAAGTAGGCTGACAAAATCATCACCTCTTCTGAAAATAATTGTGAATCTGGTTTAATGACGCATTACAACTGGTGTTTTGTAAATGTTTGGTGATGATGCTTATTTGATATTTCTATGCGTCTCGTGTCTGCATCCGTGCTAGAGGAACTGGTGGAGTAGGCAGCGCACCTGTGGAGCTATGGTCATGGTAGTTTTCACCCTGGGAGTACAAACTTTCTTTCCCTGTTTATCTCTTTGCCATTTCTATTTGCCCACCCCAGTTCAGATTATCTTGTAACAACACAAAATAAAATGAAGTTTTGTTTATTTTGCTACTTTTCTACATTTATTAATCGATGACGTTATGCTGATTGAATGTATTACATATTCATATATCTATTAAGTACACACACACACACACACACACACACACACACACACACAAACACACACACACACACACACACACACACACATCTACATATGTATAGATCATATTATATTTATTATATACATATGTATGCATACATACACACACACACACACCCTTCGATCTCTCTTGCATCCTTAAATGGATTCTTAAGTATTGGGTCAAAGATTTACCCTTACAAGATGACGACAACGACGACGACGATGACGACGATGATGATGATGACGATAA
>CM031608.1:17850750-17890750 GCA_018398815.1 Conus ventricosus
CCTGTTATATGGTTGCGAGACATGGACACTGATGGCCGAAACAGAAAGAAGAATCCAGGCGTTTGAGACCAGGTGCCTGAGGAAACTACTCCGCATCTCCTACAAAAAAACACAAGACCAATGATTATGTGCGGAAACTGGTCACTAACCTTGTTGGGCCCCACGAACCACTTCCGGCAACCGTCAAACGACGGAAGATGGCATGGTTTGGCCACGTCATTCGTCACAACACCCTCTCCAAAACCATCCTTCAAGGTACCGTTGAAGGAGGGCGCAGACGAGGACGGCAGAGAAAGAGCTGGTCCGACAATGTAAAGAACTGGACCAAAATGACCATGCCAGATCTCCTCAAGACAGCCACCAAGAGAAGACCTTGGAGAGAAACGGCGGCTGCCTCATCACGTTCCCCCAACGACCCCAGCGGTCAGGGGAATGACAGACTGACTGACTGACTGACTGACTGACTGATACCATCTCATTGACGGTCAAGCCCATACATTTTACAACTCCTCAGCTCCGGTCCCGACCCGACATCCTTCAACTTGAAATTATCTTTACATGTGTAGATGGGCAGTTGAAATATATATCCCAATGTGTGTACATCTGTCATGATTTATACCTAGTTATGTGTGTAAATACAACTGAGAGTTACTAAAATATTATCATAAGGATCTTTGTCAAGAAGAGCTAAACAATGAGAATAATAACACTGACATAGAACACGGGAAGGATGGCCGGCAGCCTAAAAACTTAGAAACGTCTGTCTGTCTGTCTGTCTGTCTGTCTGTCTATCAATCTATCTATCTATCTATCTATCTATCTATCTATCTATCTATCTATCTATCTATCTATCTATGTGTATGTGTGCGTGTACTATCTATCTATCTATCTATCTATGTGTGTGTGTATGTGTGCGTGTACTATCTATCTATCTATGTGTGTGTGTACGTGTGCGTGCGTGTGTTCGTGCGTACGTGCATGCGTGCGTGTATGCGTGCATGTGTGTGTGTGTGTGTGTGTGTGTGTGTGTGTGTGTGTGTGTGTGTGTGTGTGTGTGTGTGTGTGTGTGTGCGCGTGCGTGTACGTGTGTGTGTGTGTGTGTGTGTGTGTGTGTGTGTGTGTGTGTGTGTGTGTGTGTGTGTGTGTGTGTGTGTGTGTGCGCGCGCAGCATGAACTGGAGCCAGCCGTCCTACAGCAAGGGGGATTACTGTGCCAGTTGTCCAGACCACTGCTTGGGAGAGAAATACTGCGGTAAGATTTTTTTGTTTTTGTTTTTCCTATATTCCTTTTTACTGTTTTCGTTATTTGTGTATTCATCTTCGGTATCCCGTCGCCGCTATTTTTTTGTTTGTTTGTTTTTTTTGTTTTGTTTTGCTGTTTCATTTTCATTTCAGGGTGTTTTCAGCTCCATATCAGTCCGGTTTGGTTTGTGCTGTTCTACCTTTGCTCCAGCAGAGGGCTGGCATGGGTAATCTGGTCCAGGGTGAGCGGTGACGTAAGACGCATGAGAATGTTGAACAAATCAATGGAAAGTCTGGCATTAGGACACCATTGAATACTTTTATGGGACTGTAATTATGTAACATTTTTTACATCTGCGTTTGAAAATACGTCAGATGAGAAGTGTTCTTTACCTTCAGACGTAAAGCTAACAGAGAACATTGTTTTATCTAGAATGGATGGTTGAACTGTGAAAGAGAACACACTGCATTCCACACCAGTGTTCAAAACTTCATTCGCTTTAACCATCCTCATATTTCTATTTTTGTGGAAAAGCTAAAGCAGAGGTCTGTAACTAAAGACTATAATGGCAAAAAGCAGAGGTCTGTAACTAAAGACTATAATGGCAAAAGCAGAGGTCTGTAACTAAAGACTATAATGGCAAAAGCAGAGGTCTGTAACTAAAGACTATAATGGCAAAAAGCAGCGTCCCCCCACTCCTCCCACCCCACCCTGGACTTGATCACGATTAGTTTCTCTCCTTTCACGTGTCTCTCTTGGCCCCTTTTCCCAACGAAATCACTCAAACAAGTTTTGGTAGAGGAAAGACCCGTCCTAGGAAAATGAAAAACGGTAAAATGAAGTTAAGATGCCCTTAAGTAAACACAGGTCAAATCTACAATCATGTAAAGTAGAATACCTTGTCTGGACATGGAGGATTAGAAAGTCTTTCAATTTCAATAACAATTTAAACACAATGCAGCCTCGTCGATAAATTGCAAATGCGCTTAAAAGCTAATATTTTACATCGTTTACAAACCTGAAAATACTTATTAGTGCGCATGATGACTTCAGAATCTTTCATATCAATGTTTCTGTTCTTAAAGTGTTTTTCACAACATGTGCATAATCTCAGTAGGTCATATAACTATTTTTTTTTTAAACCCGGAACATGACAATAATGATTTAGTAGTTTGCTAAGAATGGATCAAATTGATACAAACTCTTCTCAGTCCAGATTGTATGTATGAACACTCTACCTCCAGCCTCCAACACACACACACACACACACACACACACACACACACACACACACACACACACACACACACACACACACACACACCACACACACACGCACGCACGCACGCACGCACGCACGCACGCACGCACGCACGCACGCACGCACATACACACATAGACACGCGCGCGCGCGCGCGCACACACACACACACACACACACACACACACACACACACACACACACACACACGCACACACACACACGCACATACACATACACATGCGCGCGCGCGCACACACACACACACACACACACACACACACACACACACACACACACACACACACACACACACACACACACACATCTTTAGTGACGCAGACCAAGCACATAGGCGTACAAGGTTTGACCAGTGCGTTTAGTCAATGCGTAAGTCAGTCATCGGAGATCCTCTACCCAAATATGTGTTGTTGTTTTTTTTAATTCATTCCCTGAGTTATCAAGCTGTAACCCCAACGCGCTGCAGATTGTAGTCTAGCAGATGTAGTGCAGCGTTGTGGACTGGTCCGAGCCAAAGATGTCGAAAGAACAGGATCGCCATCTCGCCTCGGTACCCTATTTACTCATCTTTGCCAAAAGACCCTCTCGCTCACGCAGGTGACCAACTCCTTCCGAGCGTGAAAATTGTTCACTTGGCTTAGTTGCCCTCTAAGGTTACCACGTACGCCAGCTTCTTGTAATCTGCTGTTCAGAGAAGTCGACCTGTCGTCTGCACGCAGCCTTTGCCGACACAAGTGTCACCGTGTCAGTGCTTCCAACTTGATAGCTGGACAGCATCAGCAGTGAAGAGTGATGAAGTGACAGACCACCGGCGAACAGAGGACAGACAGAGAGCCCGTCAGACCAACAGGAAGGGGTGAATGCTTTCAGTATGAGCAATGGAACACCAACCAACGAAAGGCCAGGATACTGATCCTGTCTTTTCTACCTCTTTGTCCTTACAATGTGACGCCTTATTTCTCCGCCATTGGAGCCTGCTAGGAACACAGTTCGCGTGCTGTTTATTCAGCCCAGATGGTGAATACCTTAATGCCAGTATGATGGAGGATAAAAGTTGATGTAGGCCTACGATTCCTGAGACAGTGTGTGAATATTTTGGCTTTAAAAACTTCCTAATATACAAACAGTCCTCAACCCCTTCCAACTCCTCCAAATCACCCCCTCCGCCCCATGTTCCAACAATCTCTTCGGGATATGAGATGCCATTCAATGCGTGTGTCAGGAAATCGTATGATGTGCTTTTCCTTGGACGAGTGACGGTGAAAGTGATAACAGTGGAACTTACAATGAGTGTGAAAAGGTGAGCACAGCGATAAGTTTGAAGATAACGTTGTCATAGATAATGACAACAATGAAGGTGAAAATAAAACTATCGATGAAACCGATGTGCTGGCAATGGCACCGATGCTGAAAACGATGGTTGACAAATAAAAACGAACGACGATGACGGCAGTGACAAAGCTGACACTGACAGAAGGTTAAAGATGAAAGGAATGTGTTGACAGTGACCAAGACGACGCTGACACGGGTGACGACAGTCTGACGGTGACGACGATCATGGTGACGGCAATGACAACGTTCAACGTGATGATGAAGACGACGCTGACACGGGTGACGACAGTCTGACGGTGACGACGATCATGATGACGGCAATGACAGCGTGGAGCGTGATGATGAAGACGACGCTGACACGGGTGACGACAGTCTGACGGTGACGACGATCATGATGACGGCAATGACAGCGTGGAGCGTGATGATGAAGACAACGCTGACACGGGTGACGACAGTCTGACGGTGACGACGATCATGATGACGGCAATGACAGCGTGGAGCGTGATGATGAAGACGACGCTGTCAACCTCGGGTGATGTTGATGGAGGAAGGACTAGCGCACAGCCCAAACACACTCACAGCTTGCTTACAATCTCATTCATATATCATGCATTCGTCACATCAAACCACTAGTAAAGTCTATAACTTTACTACACATGATCATAGAACAAAACATCAATGCATATGGAATCAAACAAAATAAAACATTCTCTCTTTCCTTGAACTTCACAAAATCATTTATCTAAAACATCATTAACTAACCCGGGTATAAATAGATTTCTACTTTACCTGGCCAGGTGATCTTAACTATTCACGAATCACTGTCTTTTCTTTTCTTTTTTTTTTCTTTCTTTTCACTGTCACTTTCACAAGCACGACACAACTGCTGGCACTGGTCTTGGTCTGCTGGCGCCTGGTCAGGTGAGACTGTTGGCACTGGCGTTGGTCTGTCGATGAAAGTGGCGCTGGCCAAGTATGAGGTCGAACCCCAGTGAAGATAGAACGGTGACTATCAACATCGATCTGTTCTCCTTTCTTTCTTCCTGCATTAACGCATTGCACTCTCTCTCTCTCTCTCCTAGTCTGCTCTTATCAAATGGACATGGTTGCTTTTCTTTTCTTTTTTCTTTTCTTTCTTTTCCTCTTCATTAGTTAGCAACTCTCTCTCTCTCACATCTCTCCTCAGTCCTTCCTCTGCAGACTATCTCATGCTAATCTCTCAACTTGGTTCTCTTCTCTCCTCCCCTCATCTCTCTGCTTTTCTCTCCTCAGAGATTACACTCAGACCTCTCTCTCTCTGTCTCTCTGTTCGTTCTCCTCTCGTTCCCTCTCATCTCCCTGCCTTCCTGTAGGCGAGAGCCTACTCCCCAACTTCCTCCTCTCTCTCTCTGTTCGTTCTCCCCTTTTTTCTCTCGCTCACGCATTACTTTATGCCCTCACTCCGTGTCCAAGGGCCAGTTACCATTGGTCAGTATTTTTACCGCCTGATACCGAAGTTATCTCCCTCTAATTCCATTGGATATTCAAATCATGACAGTCACGCCTACACGCCTCACTCTCTGTGGTGGTCAATTGGTCATTTAATTGATTAGCTAGATTTCGCCACCACCACACACTACCTTCTCCCTCTCCCTTTCCTGCTTTAACCTGCGACGTCCGACTAACAATGGCGCTGGTTCACAAATTGGCTAGATGAGCCTGAGCCAGGCGCTACGACTCGTCTCGCTAGACATCGAGGCGTCGGTCAAAGCTGCTTAGTCCGTCTGGCCGGACAGACCGTCTCTGTGGAGCCTCTCCCCTATGCTTAATTGGCTGGATCCGAACCATGGGCCCGTCTATGTGGCGCCCAGAATATTTGAGTTAGAGCTTATGTCCAAACAACCTGGACCACGACTTGGTTGTTCTATTTTTGACCGTGACAATTTCCCCCTTGCAAAAGACTATGCACCGCATCGTCTCAAAACCACGGTACAAAAAAAAAACAACCGAATTTGCTGACACACAGCTACACGTGCAAAGTTTGAAAAAATACTTACAACCAACGGTTTATAAAATTATAGGATATATCATTAGTGAATACCGCCCCAATGAGTTATCATTGATGTGCGCTCTTGCGTTATTTCGACCCATTTGATAACGACCTCTGTGCGAACCTATGTAATCCCCCTACCTGCGGGTTTGCCACATCTTCTCTTCACAATTCTTATGAAAAGCACAATATAATATGATCACGATCCATGACACTTCACTGAGGAATCTCCATCCTCACTTATTGCAAATAATGCATCACTACACAAGCGACTGCATGCTCCAAGCATAACTACATTCACATGAACAAGTCTCACAAAGAAAATATGAACAAGTCTCACACAAAAAAAAATATGAACCATAGCCAACTGGGAATGAACCCATATCCAATCAACATAACTGTAATCAACACATATTATCAACAAAGCACCCTGGATATGACTGACTTCCTCTGAGTTGCAGCTTGCTAGACTACACGGCTTAAGTAGTCAGCTCCGACATTCTGTCGACTGGGATGTACTGCACTCGATACCTGTAGGGCTGCAGTGCCATTGCCCAACGCAGACCCTGCTGTTTTTTCAGCTGCGCCTCCTGCAGGAATTTGAGTGGTTGGTGATCTGTCTCTATCACGAACTCTTTCCCATACAAGTATTTGTGGAACTTCTGCACGGCCCACACGACAGCTAAACACTCCTTCTCCACCGTTGCGTACCCTTCTTCACACTTTGTCAACTTCCTGCTAGCATATCTCACGGGAACTCGACCCCTTCATGCTCCTGCAACAATACTGCACCTATCCCACCACCTGATGCATCTGTCCGCAACAAAAATGGTTTGGACATATCTGGTAGCTTCAAGATGGGACGGGAACCTAGTCTTTCCAACACCGTCTGCAGTGCTTGCTCTGCAGCGTCTGACCACTCGACCACTGCCGGTTTCCCTGCCTTGACCAAATCACTGAGAGGGACTCGTGATTGCTGCGAAGTTTGGAACAAACTCCCTATAGAAGCCAATAAAACCTAGCAGACTCCTGACTTCTGTTTTGGTCTTTGGTCTCTCTGAATTCATCATCTTCTCCACCTTTCCTCTTTCCGGCTGCTTTGTGTCGCCTCCGACAACAAAAACCTAGGAACTCATACTGTCTAGCCCTTCATACAGTGACACATCCCTGTATGACTCTTCTGGAAACTTAGGCAACAAAATCTCCCCTTCTTCTGCTGGGTCTCTTTCACCTCATCAATGATTGCTGCTGCGCCTATGTGCTGAGTCTCACGCTGAATATATTTGCGGAGAAAATTCGCATGGAAAAGTTTTAGTTTCCCATTCACATCAATTCGGTAATCCCGACCGACCTTTTCAGTGATGGTGAATGGTCCTTTCCAATGCATCAGCAGCTTGTTGTGACCCGTGGGAAGTAGTACCAGGACTTGATCTCCCACCTTGAGGGATTGCTTCCTCACCTTCCTGTCATATTGCTTCTTCTGACCGACCCTAGCCTCCTGCAAACTTTCCCTTGCAACCTTACGTGTCTCATACCTGTGCCCACCTTTGGAACAGGGCGAGATTGGGCCAATCAGATCAACAGCCACTCTCCTGACCGGTGTGTCAATTAAAGGGGGATGTTTAAGAGGCGCCTTCCTCTTCACCCCTCTTGTGGCTGACCTTTGACACACGTCACATGACATGCAAAAACGCTTTTATCTGCCATTGCTCCTGGCCAATGAAATAATCGAAGATTCGGTCAGCTGTTTTGCTGGTGCCGAGATGACCCGCATGAGCGACTCGTGACCCACTGACATGACAGTGTCACGATAACCTGCTGGTACCTCTAAACTGAGTGGTCACCTTACCTGTCTTCCCCTTGGTGAACACTCGGTACAACAGCCCGCCTTTCACAAGAAATTCTGTCTCACCTCCTCTAACCTCCTGTTTCTCTCCACCTCTTGCCAACTCCCAAGACTTCACGAGCGAAGGGTCTTGTTCCTGCGCTGCCCTAAATCATCAGGCGACACATCTATGCCTGACTTCCTTGCTGGAACGACTAACGGTTTATCAACCTTTTCCTCCTTCTTGCTCCGTGTCTGAACTGCTGCCCCTGTAGCAGTCAACAACTCAGGATCCCCTGGATCCCTCGCACCTGGAATATTTCCGATGATCAAATCATGAAGGGGTTTCTCCATCACCAACGCAGACAACTCGCCTGAGAAGTAAGGGGTACGTACTTCTATCTTAGCAACTGGAAACTCCCTCACAGTGCCATCGATTAGAGTACAGGTCTGGATTTGCCCTGTCAAATCCCCTTTCTCGACCAGCGTTGTTCGTACTACACCACACGAACAACCAGTGTCTCGTAACACTTTCACCTCTTGCTGGCCAATCCACCCTTCTTCCATGGTAACGAACCACTCAGCCTAGTGCCCTCCATCCCTGACACTGACTGCTGTCCAGTGCTAGCCATAGGCCGCACTCCACCCTCTTCAGACTGAATCCCTTTTGGTTCCACTGCAGGTCGTTTCCCTTGACGACCCTTATCCACCTCTTGCAAGGCTGCTGCCTTCTGGAACCTCATGCGACAATCCCTCGCCACATGTCCCTTCTTGTGACAAATGAAACACCTAATGTCCCTTTGCCCTTCCTTCTGCCCCACCACTGGGTTTGCAGACTTTGCAGAAAACTCCCCTGGTCTCCTTGCACTCTTCTCACCTGTGCCTGGCACCTGTTTCTCCTGCACCTTAGTGCCCAAACGTGCCTCTCTATACACCTCTGCGAACTTCAACAACTCTCCTGCTGTCTCTGGCTGTCTCTCTTTCAATGTATGGTTAACTCAGGGCCGCAACCTAACAAAATCTGTTCCTTCATAACTAGCTCTTTCAATTCAGCGAACTCCTTCTTCGTACCACTCAACTCTAACCATTTCTCAAAATAGTGATCTAGACGTGCACCGAACTGAGTGTACGTTTCACCTGCTTGCAATCTAGCTGAACGAAATTTCTTCCTGAACCCCTCCTCTGTGAGGTCAAATCCTTTCATCAATGATTCCTTCACAGCGCCGAAATCAGACTGTTGTTCTGCTGGCAACGCAGTGAAAATTGGTAATACCTTACCCGTCAGTAACGCCGACAAAATGATGCCCACTCTTCTGGAGGCCAACCCTGACTGGTCGCAAACGTTTCGAAACGACTGATGTATGCATCAATCGAATCGGTTCCTTCAGAGAATTTTGGTAACTTGGGTCGGGGAGCGTAACTGCGCACAGAGTCACTGGAAACTGAAACTCCCATCCTCGGTGGTCTCCCTTTGTATCCTCACTTTCTCTAACTCTAATTGAACCTTTAATCTTTCTGTTTCCTGCTTCATTCTTTCTGTTTCCTGCGTTTCCCTAGCCTGATTATCATTAGCCTGAATCCTTAATTTTTCTGTTTCCTGCTTCATTCTTTCTGTTTCCTGCGCTTCCCTTATTCTTTCTGTTTCCTGCTTCATTCTTTCTGTTTCCTGCGCTTCCCTTATTCTTTCTGTTTCCTGCTTCATTCTTTCTGTTTCCTGCGTTTCCCTAACCTTTTCCCGTTCTGCTATTTCGATTGCGACACAGCGTCTTTCCGCTCGCTCATCTCTTTCCATCTTTTGTTGGTTTTCAACGAATGCTCGCAACTCTTCTCCCGAATAGCCTAAATCACGAGCAAACACTCACAAGTTGTTCGATAGGGGTGTTCTTTTCTTCCGCCATTGTATCTCTTTTTTTTTTGAACAAGATTTTATTACTACGACAGCCAAACTGGTGGTTACCGACACGAGTGACGTAATAGCACAATCCTATGATGATAATATTAGCTTGGGACAACGTAATTAGTTTTTATAAGACGCCCAGCGCCTGACCCAACTATGAGAGCGAATTATAGGCAATCTGTGCGAAATAAGTACTCTGGGGCTGAAATGCCAAGCCTAGTATTAACTATCTTGGAAGCAATGCCAAGCCTAGTATTTAACTATCTTGGGAACATACAGTAAGACAACCCCTTGTCTTAGGATTACAATACTTGAATCCCACCCAGCTTCCTCTCTGAGAAGTTGAACAATTATAATAAATGGGCCAGAATATCCTGGCAGGCTCGCCAATAAATTGTCAACCTCGGGTGATGTCGATGGAGGAAGGACTAGCGCACAGCCCAAACACACTCACAGCTTGCTTACAATCTCATTCATATATCATGCATTCGTCACATCAAACCACTAGTAAAGTCTATAACTTTACTACACATGATCATAGAACAAAACATCAATGCATATGGAATCAAACAAAATAAAACATTCTCTCTTCCTTGAACTTCACAAAATCATTTATCTAAAACATCATTAACTAACCCGGGTATAAATAGATTTCTACTTTACCTGGCCAGGTGATCTTAACTATTCACGAATCACTGTCTTTTCTTTTCTTTTTTTTTTCTTTCTTTTCACTGTCACTTTCACAAGCACGACACAACTGCTGGCACTGGTCTTGGTCTGCTGGCGCCTGGTCAGGTGAGACTGTTGGCACTGGCGTTGGTCTGTCGATGAAAGTGGCGCTGGCCAAGTATGAGGTCGAACCCCAGTGAAGATAGAACGGTGACTATCAACATCGATCTGTTCTCCTTTCTTTCTTCCTGCATTAACGCATTGCACTCTCTCTCTCTCTCTCTCCTAGTCTGCTCTTATCAAATGGACATGGTTGCTTTTCTTTTCTTTTTTCTTTTCTTTCTTTTCCTCTTCATTAGTTAGCAACTCTCTCTCTCTCCACATCTCTCCTCAGTCCTTCTCTGCAGACTATCTCATGCTATCTCTCAACTTGGTTCTCTTCTCTCCTCCCCTCATCTCTCTGCTTTTCTCTCCTCAGAGATTACACTCAGACCTCTCTCTCTCTGTCTCTCTGTTCGTTCTCCTCTCGTTCCCTCTCATCTCCCTGCCTTCCTGTAGGCGAGAGCCTACTCCCCAACTTCCTCCTCTCTCTCTCTGTTCGTTCTCCCTTTTTTCTCTCGCTCACGCATTACTTTATGCCCTCACTCCGTGTCCAAGGGCCAGTACCATTGGTCAGTATTTTTACCGCCTGATACCCGAAGTTATCTCCCTCTAATTCCATTGGATATTCAAATCATGACAGTCACGCCTACACGCCTCACTCTCTGTGGTGGTCAATTGGTCATTTAATTGATTAGCTAGATTTCGCCCCCACCACACACTACCTTCTCCCTCTCCCTTTCCTGCTTTAACCTGCGACGTCCGACTAACAATGGCGCTGGTTCACAAATTGGCTAGATGAGCCTGAGCCAGGCGCTACGACTCGTCTCGCTAGACATCGAGGCGTCGGTCAAAGCTGCTTAGTCCGTCTGGCCGGACAGACCGTCTCTGTGGAGCCTCTCCCTATGCTTAATTGGCTGGATCCGAACCATGGGCCCGTCTATGTGGCGCCCAGAATATTTGAGTTAGAGCTTATGTCCAAACAACCTGGACCACGACTTGGTTGTTCTATTTTTGACCGTGACAATTTCCCCCTTGCAAAAGACTATGCACCGCATCGTCTCAAAACCACGGTACAAAAAAAACAACAACCGAATTTGCTGACACACAGCTACACGTGCAAAGTTTGAAAAAATACTTTACAACCAACGGTTTATAAATTATAGGATATATCATTAGTGAATACCGCCCCAATGAGTTATCATTGATGTGCGCTCTTGCGTTATTTCGACCCATTTGATAACGACCTCTGTGCGAACCTATGTAATCCCCCTACCTGCGGGTTTGCCACATCTTCTCTTCACAATTCTTATGAAAAGCACAATATAATATGATCACGATCCATGACACTTCACTGAGGAATCTCCATCCTCACTTATTGCAAATAATGCATCACTACACAAGCGACTGCATGCTCCAAGCATAACTACATTCACATGAACAAGTCTCACAAAGAAAATATGAACAAGTCTCACACAAAAAAAATATGAACCATAGCCAACTGGGAATGAACCCATATCCAATCAACATAACTGTAATCAACACATATTATCAACAAAGCACCTGGATATGACTGACTTCCTCTGAGTTGCAGCTTGCTAGACTACACGGCTTAAGTAGTCAGCTCCGACATTCTGTCGACCTGGGATGTACTGCACTCGATCCCTGTAGGGCTGCAGTGCCATTGCCCAACGCAGAACCCTGCTGTTTTTTCAGCTGCGCCTCTGCAGGAATTTGAGTGGTTGGTGATTGTCTCTATCACGAACTCTTTCCCATACAAGTATTTGTGGAACTTCTGCACGGCCCACACGACAGCTAAACACTCCTTCTCCACCGTTGCGTACCCTTCTTCACACTTTGTCAACTTCCTGCTAGCATATCTCACAGGGAACTCGCCCCTTCTGCTCCTGCAACAATACTGCACCTATCCCCCACCTGTGCATCTGTCCGAAACAAAAATGGTTTGACATATCTGGTAGCTTCAAGATGGGACGGGAACCTAGTCTTTCCAACACCGTCTGCAGTGCTTGCTCTGCAGCGTCTGACCACTCGACCACTCCCGGTTTCCCTGCCTTGACCAAATCACTGAGAGGACTCGTGATTGTCCCGAATTTTGGAACAAACCCCCCTATAGAAGCCAATAAAACCTAGCAGACTCCTGACTTCTGTTTTGGTTTCTTTGGTCTCTCTGAATTCATCATTCTTCCCCACCTTTCCCTCTTTCCGGCTGCTTTGTGTCGCCTCCGACAACAAAACCTAGGAACTCATACGGTCTAGCCCTTCATACAGTGACACATCCCGGGTATGACTCTTTGGAAACTTAGGCAACAAAATCTCCCCTTCTTCTGCTGGGTCTCTTTCACCTCATCAATGATTGCTGCTGCGCCTTTTGTGCTGGTCTCACGCTAAATATATTTGCGGAGAAAAATTCGCATGGAAAGTTTTAGTTTCCCATTCACATCAATTCGGAAATCCCGACCGCCTTTTCAGTGATGGGTGAAGGGTTTCCTTTCCAATGCATCAGCAGCTTGTTGTGACCCGTGGGAAGTAGTACCAGGACTTGATCCCCCCACCTTGAGGGATTGCTTCCTCACCTTCCTGTCATATTGCTTCTTCTGCCCGGACCTAGCCTCCTGCAAACTTTCCCTTGCACCTTACGTGTCTCATCCCTGTGCCCACCTTTGGAACAGGGCGAGATTGGGCCAATCAGTCAACAGCCACTCTCCTGACGGTGTGTCAATTAAAGGGGGATGTTAAGAGGCGCCTTCCTCTTCACCCCTCTTGGGCTGACCTTTGACACACGTCACATGACATGCAAACGCTTTATATCTGCCATTGCTCCGGGGCCAATGAAAATCATCGAAGATTCGGTCAGCTGTTTTTGCTGGTGCCGAGTGACCCGCCATGAAACGACTCGTGGGCCCACTGACATGACAGTGTCACGATAACTGCTGGTACCTCTAACTGAGTGGGCACCTTACCTGTCTTCCCCCTTTGGGGAAAAACCCCGGTACAACAGCCCGCCCTTTTACAAGAAATTCTGTTCACCTCCTCTAACCTCCTGTTTCTCTCCACCTCTTGCCAACTCCCAAGACTTCACAGCGAAGGGTCTTGTTCCTGCGCTGCCCTAAACTCATCAGGCGACACATCTATGCCTGACTTCCTTGCTGGAACGACTAACGGTTTATCAAACCTTTTCCTCCCTTTTTGCTCCGTGTCTGAACTGTGCCCTGTAGCAGTCAACAACTCAGGATCCCCTGGATCCCTCGCACCTGGAATATTTCCGATGATCAAATCATGAAGGGGTTTCTCCATCACCAACGCAGACAACTCGCCTGAGAAGTAAGGGGTACGTACTTTATCTTAGCAACTGGAAACTCCCTCACGTGCCAATCGATTAGAGTACAGGTCTGGGTTTGCCCTGTCCAAATCCCCTTTCTCGACCAGCGTTGTTTGTACTACACCCACGAAACAACCAGTGTTCGTAACACTTTCACCCTCTGCTGGCCAATCCACCCTTCTTCACTGGTAACGAACCACTCAGCCTAGTGCCCTCCATCCCTGACACTGGACTGCTGTCCAGTGTAGCCATAGGCCGCACTCCACCCCCTTCAGACTGAATCCTTTTGGTTCCACTGCAGGTCGTTTCCCTTGACGACCCTTATCCAAACCCCTTGCAAGGCTGCTGCCTTCTGGAACCTATGCGCCCCCTTGCCACATGTCCCTTCTTGTGCAAATGAAACACCTAAAGTCCTTGCCCTCCTTCTGCCCACCACTGGGTTTGCAGACTTTGCAAAAATCCCTGGTCTCCTTGCACTCTTCTCCCTGTGCCTGGCACTGTTTTCCTGCACCTTGTGCCCAAAACGTGGGCCTCTCTATACACCTCTGCGAACTTCAACAACTCTCCTGTGTCTCTGGCTGTCTCTCTTTCAAATGTATGGTTAACTCAGGGCCGCAACCTACAAAAAACTGTTCCTTCATAACTAGCTCTTTCAATTCAGCGAACCCTTCTTCGTACCACTCAACTCTAACCATTTCTCAAAATAGTGATCTAGACGTGCACCGAACTGAGTGTACGTTTCACCTGCTTGCAATCTAGCTGAACGAAATTTCTTCCTGAACCCCTCCTCTGTGAGGTCAAATCCTTTCATCAATGATTCCTTCACAGCGCCGAAATCAGACTGTTGTTCTGCTGGCAACGCAGTGAAAATTGGTAATACCTTACCCGTCAGTAACGCCGACAAAATGACTGCCCACTCTTCTGGAGGCCAACCCTGACTGGTCGCAAACGTTTCGAAACGACTGATGTATGCATCAATCGAATCGGTTCCTTCAGAGAATTTTGGTAACTTGGGTCGGGGAGCGTAACTGCGCACAGAGTCACTGGAAACTGAACTCCCATCCTCGGTGGTCTCCCTTTGTATCCTCACTTTCTCTAACTCTAATTGAACCTTTAATCTTTCTGTTTCCTGCTTCATTCTTTCTGTTTCCTGCGTTTCCCTAGCCTGATTATCATTAGCCTGAATCCTTAATTTTTCTGTTTCCTGCTTCATTCTTTCTGTTTCCTGCGCTTCCCTTATTCTTTCTGTTTCCTGCTTCATTCTTTCTGTTTCCTGCGCTTCCCTTATTCTTTCTGTTTCCTGCTTCATTCTTTCTGTTTCCTGCGTTTCCTAACCTTTTCCCGTTCTGCTATTTCGATTGCGACACAGCGTCTTTCCGCTCGCTCATCTCTTTCCATCTTTTGTTGGTTTTCAACGAATGCTCGCAACTCTTCTCCCGAATAGCCTAAATCACGAGCAACACTCACAAGTTGTTCGATAGGGGTGTTCTTTTCTTCCGCCATTGTATCTCTTTTTTTTTTGAACAAGATTTTATTACTACGACAGCCAAACTGGTGGTTACCGACACGAGTGACGTAATAGCACAATCCTATGAATGATAATATTAGCTTGGGACAACGTAATTAGTTTTTATAAGACGCCCAGCGCCTGACCCAACTATGAGAGCGAATTATAGGCAATCTGTGCGAAATAAGTACTCTGGGGCTGAAATGCCAAGCCTAGTATTAACTATCTTGGAAGCAATGCCAAGCCTAGTATTTAACTATCTTGGGAACATACAGTAAGACAACCCCTTGTCTTAGGATTACAATACTTGAATCCCACCCAGCTTCCTCTCTGAGAAGTTGAACAATTATAATAAATGGGCCAGAATATCCTGGCAGGCTCGCCAATAAATTGTCAACCTCGGGTGATGTCGATGGAGGAAGGACTAGCGCACAGCCCAAACACACTCACAGCTTGCTTACAATCTCATTCATATATCATGCATTCGTCACATCAAACCACTAGTAAAGTCTATAACTTTACTACACATGATCATAGAACAAAACATCAATGCATATGGAATCAAACAAAATAAAACATTCTCTCTTTCCTTGAACTTCACAAAATCATTTATCTAAAACATCATTAACTAACCCGGGTATAAATAGATTTCTACTTTACCTGGCCAGGTGATCTTAACTATTCACGAATCACTGTCTTTTCTTTTCTTTTTTTTTTCTTTCTTTTCACTGTCACTTTCACAAGCACGACACAACTGCTGGCACTGGTCTTGGTCTGCTGGCGCCTGGTCAGGTGAGACTGTTGGCACTGGCGTTGGTCTGTCGATGAAAGTGGCGCTGGCCAAGTATGAGGTCGAACCCCAGTGAAGATAGAACGGTGACTATCAACATCGATCTGTTTCTCCTTTCTTTCTTCCTGCATTAACGCATTGCACTCTCTCTCTCTCTCTCTCTCCTAGTCTGCTCTTATCAAATGGACATGGTTGCTTTTCTTTTCTTTTTTCTTTTCTTTCTTTTCCTCTTCATTAGTTAGCAACTCTCTCTCTCTCCACATCTCTCCTCAGTCCTTCCTCTGCAGACTATCTCATGCTAATCTCTCAACTTGGTTCTCTTCTCTCCTCCCCTCATCTCTCTGCTTTTCTCTCCTCAGAGATTACACTCAGACCTCTCTCTCTCTGTCTCTCTGTTCGTTCTCCTCTCGTTCCCTCTCATCTCCCTGCCTTCCTGTAGGCGAGAGCCTACTCCCCCAACTTCCTCCTCTCTCTCTCTGTTCGTTCTCCCCTTTTTTCTCTCGCTCACGCATTACTTTATGCCCTCACTCCGTGTCCAAGGGCCAGTACCATTGGTCAGTATTTTTACCGCCTGATACCCGAAGTTATCTCCCTCTAATTCCATTGGATATTCAAATCATGACAGTCACGCCTACACGCCTCACTCTCTGTGGTGGTCAATTGGTCATTTAATTGATTAGCTAGATTTCGCCCCCACCACACACTACCTTCTCCCTCTCCCTTTCCTGCTTTAACCTGCGACGTCCGACTAACAATGGCGCTGGTTCACAAATTGGCTAGATGAGCCTGAGCCAGGCGCTACGACTCGTCTCGCTAGACATCGAGGCGTCGGTCAAAGCTGCTTAGTCCGTCTGGCCGGACAGACCGTCTCTGTGGAGCCTCTCCCCTATGCTTAATTGGCTGGATCCGAACCATGGGCCCGTCTATGTGGCGCCCAGAATATTTGAGTTAGAGCTTATGTCCAAACAACCTGGACCACGACTTGGTTGTTCTATTTTTGACCGTGACAGACGCTGACACGGGTGACGACAGTCTGACGATGACGACGATCATGATGACGGCAATGACAGCGTGGAGCGTGATGATGAAGACGACGCTGACACGGGTGACGACAGTCTGACGGTGACGACGATCATGATGACGGCAATGACAGCGTGGAGCGTGATGAAGAAGACGACGCTGACACGGGTGACGACAGTCTGACGGTGACGACGATCATGATGACGGCAATGACAGCGTGGAGCGTGATGATGAAGACGACGCTGACACGGGTGACGACAGTCTGACGGTGACGACGATCATGATGACGGCAATGACAGCGTGGAGCGTGATGATGAAGACGATGGTTGGGGCGTGTCCACAGACTGCGGCGACAACGTGTGCTACAACGGCGGTGAGATGCTGCCCTCCAACTGCACATGCGCGTGCCCGGTCGGCTGGTCAGGAGACAAGTGCCAGACTAAGGAAGGTCAGTGGCTGGCAGTGACCCGGTCAGCAAACTAGTGCCTATGATTGTTATTATTATTATTATAATGAATACTTATATAGTGCCTATCCTCGGCTAGAGACCAAGCTCTAGCACTTCACAATCCACACTCGTTTACACAACTGAAGAGCTGCCAGCTGGCGCTTCATTCAGTCGTTTCCCGTGTCATCCATTCAATATCGTCAATTCAATTTCCTTATTTCACAATCCACACTCGTTTACACAACGGGCTGCCTACCTGGGTAGTGCCGACTGAAGAGCTGTCAGCTGGCGCTTCATTCAGTCGTTTCCCGTGTCATCCAGTCAATATCGTTCAATATCGTTCACTCAGTTTCCTTTTTTCCTTCATTCTTTCCATTTCTCACGCAGGGTGCATGCTATGTGTAACGTGTCATCCATACCAACGGCCAAACTGGCCTTCTCTTCCGAAAGTTGGTGATGGGACTGCACGTGTGTGCAAGATGTTATGCATGCGTTCACATACGGAACCTCGGTTATAGTCTCATTCGAAGGACTGTATGGGAAATGGAGTCAAAATCAATGTTAACTCCGAGGGAAAAATCCCCCTGTGCCGAAACGGCACGGCGGAGATTCGAACCCGCAACCCCAGGATCACCAAGAATAGGAGTCCGGCGCTCTACCAGCTGAGCTGCTGAGCTACCCTGGGAGAGGGTATGGGTGGGAGTGCAACTGGAAATGGGAAGATGATGGTGACCAGTTTGAAGTAGGAAAAAATATGGAGATTTGTTCCTGTCTTTTACTAATGTTTTTTTTTTTCATTACCAACCATGTTAACTCTGTCCCAACCCCATCCTACTCTGTCTGTCTGTCTGTCAGTAATTTAACATGACGTTATCATTCTATGAGATTTTTTAAAGATGGGTACGAGTATGTGTTGGTATGCTATAAGTATTACAAGATTTTTTTTTTTAAAGAGAGAAAGAATTACTGTGCCGCTGAACGAAAGAGACATACAAATTACAAAACAAACACAACGCGTTTCGACCTCTTCGGTCTTCTTCAGGCAACACAAACAACTTTTAAGACAATGATGGATGTAGAATGGAAACGAGGCTACGGGAGGGGAGACAATACCGGTTAAACCAATAATAGTGATAATGACAAAAACAACAACAACAATAACAATAACAATAGTAACAATAACATTAATGATATAATACTAATGATAATAGTAATGATGGTAAAATAAAGAGAATATTGTTCTTACTACTTCTGTTAATTGTAATAGTAATGATAGAATAATCATGTACTGATATTACTAACACAGATGATAATAATGATTGTAGTTATTATGATAACAATACTGATAGAAGAAGAGAATGGAGAGGGTTTAGGGGATAGTGGAATGATACAGCTGTAGTAGCAATAGCAATGATAATTATTATGATGACGACGATGGTGATGATTATGATGATAACTAAAACAAATACCACCACCACCACCACTACTACTACTACTACTACCACTACCACTACTACCACCACCACCACCACTGATGATGATGATGATAAGAGGAGAGAAGAGAAAGAGAAGAAGAAGACAACGAAGACGAGGGCGTGTGTGTGTGTGCGGGAGGGGGGGGGGGGGAAGAAAGAAAAGAGTATAGATAATGGGAAAGACAGGAAGATGGAAATGTACTAATGGCTTCAATGGTAATCACGATCATAATCATAAAAATAATGGTAATGGTGGTGCTGATGTAGGAACTAGGAAAGAGAGTGAGTTGAAATCTTAGAATTATACTGACGCATAACGATAATATCAACAATAGTAAACATTGATTCTAATAATAGGTATAATCATTAATATCAACAGCGATAATGATACTATTACTACTACTATTACTACTACTACTGTTGCTGCTGCTGTTGCTGCTGATGCAGCTCCTGCTGATGTTGTTGCTGCTGCTGCTGCTGCTACTACAGTCTGCTCCATCGTCTATAGTCTGTCATGTTTGTACTGAGTGATTGTTGCTCTATTGTCTACGTTTAGTCTGTCACGTTAGTGCTGAGTGATTATTGTTCCATTGTCTACAGTCTGTGTCAATACTGAGTGATTACTGTTCCATTGTCTACAGTCTGTGTCAATACTGAGTGATTATTGTTCTATTGTCTACAGTCTGTGTCAATACTGAGTGATTATTGTTCCATTGTCTACAGTCTGTGTCAGTACTGAGTCATTTTTGTTCCTTTGTGTACAGTGTGTCATGTCAGTAGAGAGTGATTATTGTTCCTTTGTGTACAGTGTGTCATGTCAGTACTGAGTCATTATTGTTCCTTTGTGTACAGTGTGTCATGTCAGTACTGAGTCATTATTGTTCCTTTGTGTACAGTGTGTCATGTCAGTACTGAGTGATTATTGTTCCATTGTATGCAGTCTTTCATGTCAGTACTGAGTGATTATTGCTCCATTGTCTACATTCTGTGTCAGTGCTGAGTGATCATTGTTCCTTTGTGTGCAGTGTGTCATGTCAGTACTGAGTCATTATTGTTCCTTTGTGTACAGTGTGTCATGCCAGTACTGAGTGATTATTGTTCCTTTGTGTACAGTGTGTCATGCCAGTACTGAGTGATTATTGTTCCTTTGTGTACAGTGTGTCATGTCAGTACTGAGTGATCATTGTTCCTTTGTGTACAGTGTGTCATGCCAGTACTGAGTGATCATTGTTCCTTTGTGTACAGTGTGTCATGCCAGTACTGGGTGATCATTGTTCCTTTGTGTACAGTGTGTCATGTCAGTACTGAGTGATTATTGTTCCTTTGTGTACAGTGTGTCATGTCAGTACTGAGTGATCATTGTTCCTTTGTGTACAGTGTGTCATATCAGTACTGAGTGATTATTGTTCCTTTGTGTACAGTGTGTCATGTCAGTACTGAATCATTATTGTTCCTTTGTGTACAGTGTGTCATGTCAGTACTGAGTGATTATTGTTCCTTTGTGTACAGTGTGTCATGTCAGTACTGAGTGATTATTGTTCATTTGTGTACAGTGTGTCATATCAGTACTGAGTGATTATTGTTCCTTTGTGTACAGTGTGTCATGTCAGTACTGAGTGATTATTGTTCCTTTGTGTACAGTGTGTCATGTCAGTACTGAGTCATTATTGTTCCTTTGTGTACAGTGTGTCATGTCAGTACTGAGTGATCATTGTTCCTTTGTGTACAGTGTGTCATATCAGTACTGAGTGATCATTGTTCCTTTGTGTGCAGTGTGTCATGTCAGTACTGAGTCATTATTGTTCCTTTGTGTACAGTGTGTCATGTCAGTACTGAGTGATCATTGTTCCTTTGTGTACAGTGTGTCATGTCAGTACTGAGTGATTATTGTTCCTTTGTGTACAGTGTGTCATATCAGTACTGAGTGATCATTGTTCCTTTGTGTGCAGTGTGTCATGTCAGTACTGAGTCATTATTGTTCCTTTGTGTACAGTGTGTCATGTCAGTACTGAGTCATTATTGTTCCTTTGTGTACAGTGTGTCATGTCAGTATGTCACGGTCAAAAATAAACACAACCAAAATCCTAATCCTCCACGGAGACGGTCTGTCCACCCAGACAGACTAAGTAGCTGACCGACGCCTCGATGTCTGGTCAACCGAGCCTCGACGCCCGGCTCAGACTCATCCAGCCAATTTGGCACAGCGAGTAGACTAATCCTAATCCTCTACGGAGACGGTACTGTCCACCCAGACAGACTAAGTAGCTGACCGACGCCTCGGTGTCTGGTCAGAGGAGTCTCGACGCCTGGACCAGACTGATCTAGCCAATTTACGACGTCGCTTGAAAGGGGGAGGGAGAAGGTAGTGTGTGGTGGGGGTGAAATCAAGCTAATCAATTAAATGACCAATTGACCACCACAGAGAGTAAGGCGTGTAGGCGTGACTGTCATGATTTGAATAGCCAATGGAATTAGAGGGAGATAACTTCGGGTACGAGGCGGTAAAAATACTGACCAATGGTACTCACCCTTGGACACGTAGGTAGGGAATAAAGTAATGTGTGGGTGAGAGAGAGGAAAAAAAGAACAAAGAGAGACACAGAGAGAGGAAGAGGTTCTGTGTAAGCTCTGATGAGAGGGAAGCAGAGAGATGAGGGGAGGAGAGAAGAGAACCAAGTTGAGAGATTAGCATGAGATAGTCTGCAGAGGAAGGACTAGGGAGAGATGTGGAGAGAGAGAGTTGCTGACTAATGAAGAGGAAAAGAAAGAAAAGAAAAAAAGAAAAGAAAAGCAACCATGTCCATTTGATAGAGCAGACTAGAAGAGAGAGAGAGAGAGTGCATGCATTAATGCAGGAAGGAAGAAAGGAGAACAGATTGATGTTGATAGTCACTGTTCCACCTTAACCGGGGTTCGACCTCATACCTGGCAGCGTCACTTCGTCAAGCAGAGCCACAGACCAACGCCAGTGCCAGCAGTCTAACCTGACCAGGCGCCAGCAGACCAAGACCAGTGCCAGCAGTTGTGTCGTGCTTGTGAAAGTGACAGTGAAAAGAAAAAAAAAAGGAAAAGAAAAGACAGTGATTCGTGAATAGTTAAGATCACCTGGCCAGGTAAAGTAGAAATCTATTTATACCCGGGTTAGTTTAATGATGTTTTTAGATAAATGATTTTGTGAAGTTCAGGAAAGAGAGAATGTTTTATTTTGTTTGATTCCATATGCATTGATGTTTCGTTCTATGATCATGTGTAGTAAAGTTATAGACTTTACTAGTGGTTTGATGTGACGAATGCATGATATATGAATGAGATTGTAAGCAAGCTGTGAGTGTGTTTGGGCTGTGCGCTAGTCCTTCCTCCATTGACATCACCCGAGGTTGACAATTTATTGGCGAGCCTGCCAGGATATTCTGGCCCATTTATTATAATTGTTCAACTTCTCAGAGAGGAAGCTGGGTGGGATTCAAGTATTGTAATCCTAAGACAAGGGGTTGTCTTACTGTATGTTCCCAAGATAGTTAATACTAGGCTTGGCATTGCTTCCAAGATAGTTAATACTAGGCTTGGCATTTCAACCCCAGAGTACTTATTTCGCACAGATTGCCGATAATTCGCTCTCATAGTTGGGTCAGGCGCTGGGCGTCTTATAAAAACTAACTACGTTGTCCCAAGCTAATATTATCATTCATAGGATTGTGCTATTACGTCACTCGTGTCGGTAACCACCAGTTTGGCTGTCATAGAGAAAAAAAAAAAAAAAAAAACTTGTTCAAAAAAAAAAAAAGAGGTATAATGGCGGAAGAAAAGAACACCCCTATTGAACAACTTGTGAGTGTTGCTCGTGATTTAGGTTACTCAGGAGATGAGTTGCATGCATTCGTCGAAAACCAACAAAAGATGGAAAGAGATGAACGCGCGGAAAGACGCCGTGTTGCAGTAGAAATAGCAGAGCAGAAAGGACTAAAGCTAGCGCAGAGCAGGAAACAGAAAGATTAAGGATTCAGGCTAATGATAATCAGGCTGGGGAAAAGCAGGAAACAGAAAGATTAAAGGTTCAATTAGAGTTAGAGAAAGTGAGAATACAAAGGGAGACCACCGAGGATGGGAGTTCAGTCTCCAGTGACTCTGTGCGCAGTTACGCCCCCCGACCAAAGTTGCCCAAATTCTCTGAAGGGACCGATTCGATTGATGCATACATCAGTCGTTTCGAAACGTTTGCGACCAGTCAGGGTTGGCCTCCAGAAGAGTGGGCAGTCATTTTGTCAGCGTTACTGACAGGTAAGGCATTACAGATTTTTACTGCGTTACCAGCAGAACAACAGTCTGATTTCGGCGCTGTGAAGGAATCGTTGATGAAAGGATTTGATCTCACAGAGGAGGGGTTCAGGAAGAAATTTCGGTCAGCTAGATTGCAAGCAGGTGAAACGTACACTCAGTTCGGTGCACGTCTAGATCACTATTTTGAGAAGTGGTTAGAGTTGAGTGGTACGAAAAAGGAGTTCGCTGAGTTGAAAGAGCTAGTTATGAAGGAACAGATTTTGTCAGGTTGCGGCCCTGAGTTAACCATACATTTGAAAGAGAGACAGCCAGAGACAGCAGGAGAGTTGCTGAAGTTCGCAGAGGTGTATAGAGAGGCACGTTTGGGCACTAAGGTGCAGGAGAAACAGGTGCTAGGCACAGGTGAGAAGAGTGCAAGGAGACTAGGGGAGTTTTCTGCAAAGTCTGCAAACCCAGGGGTGGGGCAGAAGGAAGGGCAAAGGGACATTAGGTGTTTCATTTGTCACAAGAAGGGACATGTGGCGAGGGATTGTCGCATGAGGTTCCAGAAGGCAGCAGCCTTGCAAGAGGTGGATAAGGGTCGTCAAGGGGAAACGACCTGCAGTGGAACCAAAAGGGATTCAGTCTGAAGAGGGTGGAGTGCAGCCTATGGCTAGCACTGGACAGCAGTCAGTGTCAGGGATGGAGGGCACTAGGCTGAGTGGTTCGTTACCAGTGGAAGAAGGGTGGATTGGCCAGCAGAGGGTGAAAGTGTTACGAGACACTGGTTGTTCATGCGGTGTAGTACGAACAACGCGGGTCGAGAAAGGGATTTGACGGGGCAAATCCAGACCTGAACTCTAATCGATGGCACTGTGAGGGAGTTTCCAGTTGCTAAGATAGAAGTACGTACCCCTTACTTCTCAGGCGAGTTGTCTGCGTTGGTGATGGAGAAACCCCTTCATGATTTGATCATCGGAAATATCCAGGTGCAAGGGATCCAGGAGATCCTGAGTTTGTTGACTGCTACAGGGCAGCAGTTCAAACACGGAGCAGGAGGGAGGAAAAGGTTGATAAACCGTTTAGTCATTCCAGCAAGGAAGTCGGGCATAGATGTGCCCGCCTGATGAGTTTAGGCCAGCGCAGGAACAAGACCCTTTGCTCGTGAAGTCTTGGGAGTTGGCAAGAGGTGGAGAGAAACAGGTGGTTAGAGAGGTGAGACAGAATTTCTTGTGAAAGGCGGGCTGTTGTCCGAGTGTTCACCAAGGGAAGACAGGTAAGGTGACCACTCAGTTAGGGGTTTACCAGCAGGTTATCGTGACACTGTCATGTCAGTGGGTCACGAGTCGCTCATGGCGGGTCATCTCGGCACCAGCAAAACAGCTGACCGAATCTTCGATGATTTTCATTGGCCAGGGCAATGGCAGACATCAAGCGTTTCTGCATGTCATGTGACGTGTGTCAAAGGTCAGCCACAAGAGGGGTGAAGAGGAAGGCGCCTCTTAAACAGCCCCCTTTAATTGACACACCATTCAGGAGGGTGGCTGTTGATCTGATTGGCCCAATCGCGCCCTGTTCCAAAGGTGGCACAGGTATGAGACATGTAAGGTTGCAAAGAAAAGTTTGCAGAAGGCTAGGGTCTTTCCCAGAAGAAGCAATATGACAGAAAGGTGAGGAAGCAATCCCTCAAGGTGGGAGATCAAGTCCGGGTACTGCTTCCCACGGGTCACAACAAGCTGCTGATGCATTGGAAATGACCATTCACCATCACTGAAAAGGTCGGTCGGGATTACCGAATTGATGTGAATTGGAACCCTAAAACTTTTCCATGCGAATTTTCTCCACAAATATATTCAGCGTGAGACTCAGCACATAGGCGCAGCAGCAATCATTGATGAGGTGAAGGAGACCCAGCAGAAGAAGGGGAGATTTTGTTGCCTAAGTTTCCAGAAGAGCCCATACAGGGATGTGTCACTGTATGAAGGGCTAGACAGTAGGAGTTCCTAGGTTTTGTTGTTGGAGGCGACACAAAGCAGCCAGAAAAGGGAAAGGTGGATAAGATGATGAATTCAGAGAGACCAAAGACCAAAACAGAAGTCAGGAGTCTGCTAGGTTTTATTGGCTTCTATAGGGAGTTTGTTCCAAACTTCGCAGCAATCACGAGTCCTCTCAGTGATTTGGTCAAGGCAGGGAAACCAGCAGTGGTCGAGTGGTCAGACGCTGCAGAGCAAGCACTGCAGACGGTGTTGGAATGACTAGGTTCCCGTCCCATCTTGAAGCTACCAGATATGCCAAACCATTTTTGTTGCGGACAGATGCATCAGGCGTGGAATAGGTGCAGTATTGTTGCAGGAGCATGAAGGGGTCGAGTTCCCTGTGAGGTATGCTAGCAGGAAGTTGACAAAGTGTGAAGAAGGGTACGCAACGGTGGAGAAGGAGTGTTTAGCCGTTGTGTGGGCCGTGCAGAATTTTCCACAAATACTTGTATGGGAAAGAGTTCGTGATAGAGACTGATCATCAACCACTCAAATTCCTGCAGGAGGCGCAGCTGAAAAACAGCAGAGTTCTGCGTTGGGCAATGGCATTGCAGCCCTACAGGTATCGAGTGCAGTACATTCCCAGTCGACAGAATGTCGGAGCTGACTATTTAAGCCGTGTAGTCTAGCAAGCTGCAACTCAGAGGAAGTCAGTCATATCCGGGGTGCTTTGTTGATAATATGTGTTGATTACAGTTATGTTGACTGGGTATGGGTTCATTCCCAGTTGGCTATGGTTCGTATTTTTGTGTGAGATTTGTTCATGTAAATGTAGTTATGCTGGAGCATACAGTCGTTTGTGTAGTAATGCATTATTTGCAATAAGTGAGGATGGGGATTCCCCAGTGAAGTGTCATGGATCGTGATCATATTATATTGTGCTTTTCATAGAAATTGTGAAGAGAAGATGTGGCAAATCCGCAGGTAGGGGAATTGCATAAGTGCGCACAGAGGTCGTTATAAAATGAGTTGAAATAACGCAAGAGCGCACGTCAATGATAACTCATTGGAGTGTATTCACTAATGATATATTTTATAATTTATAAACCGTTGGTTGTAAAGTATTTTCCAAACTTTGCCACGTGTAGCTGTGTGTCAGCAAATTCGGTTGTTGTCTTTTTTTTGTACCGTTGTTTTGAGACAATGCGGTGCATAGTCTTTTTGCAAGGGGGAAATTGTCACGGTCAAAAATAAACGCAACCAAAATCCTAATCCTCCACGGAGATGGTCCCGTCCACCCAGACAGACTAAGTAGCTAACCGACGCCTCGATGTCTGGTCAAGCGAGCCTCGACGCCCGGCTCAGACTCATCCAGCCAATTTGGCACAGCGAGTAGACTAATCCTAATCCTCTACGGAGACGTACTGTCCACCCAGACAGACTAAGTAGCTGACCGACGCCTCGGTGTCTGGTCAGAGGAGTCTCGACGCCTGGACCAGACTGATCTAGCCAATTACGACGTCGCTTGAAAGGGGGGGGGAGAAGGTAGTGTGTGGTGGGGGTGAAATCAAGCTAATCAATTAAATGACCAATTGACCACCACAGAGAGTAAGGCGTGTAGGCGTGACTGTCATGATTTGAATAGCCAATGGAATTAGAGGGAGATAACTTCGGGTACGAGGCGGTAAAAATACTGACCAATGGTACTCACCCTTGGACACGTAGGTAGGAATAAAGTAATGTGTGGGTGAGAGAGAGAAAAAAAGAACGAAGAGAGACAGAGAGAGAGGAAGAGGTTCTGTGTAAGCTCTGACGAGAGAGAAGCAGAGAGATGAGGGGAGGAGAGAAGAGAACCAAGTTGAGAGATTAGCATGAGATAGTCTGCAGAGGAAGGACTAGGGAGAGATGTGGAGAGAGAGAGTTGCTGACTAATGAAGAGGAAAAGAAAGAAAAGAAAAAAAGAAAAGAAAAGCAACCATGTCCATTTGATAGAGCAGACTAGAAGAGAGAGAGAGAGTGCATGCGTTAATGCAGGAAGGGAAAAAAGGAGAACAGATTGATGTTGATAGTCACTGTTCCACCTTAACCGAGTTCGACCTCATACCTGGCAGCGTCACTTCGTCAAGCAGAGCCACAGACCAACGCCAGTGCCAGCAGTCTAACCTGACCAGGCGCCAGCAGACCAAGACCAGTGCCAGCAGTTGTGTCGTGCTTGTGAAAGTGACAGTGAAAAGAAAAAAAAAAGGAAAAGAAAAGACAGTGATTCGTGAATAGTTAAGATCACCTGGCCAGGTAAAGTAGAAATCTATTTATACCCGGGTTAGTTAATGATGTTTTAGATAAATTTATTTTGTGAAGTTCAGGAAGAGAGAAATGTTTATTTTGTTTGATTCCATATGCATTGATGTTTCGTTCTATGATCATGTGTAGTAAAGTTATAGACTTTACTAGTGGTTTGATGTGACGAATGCATGATATATGAATGAGATTGTAAGCAAGCTGTGAGTGTTTTGGGCTGTGCGCTAGTCCTTCCTCCATCGACATCACCCGGTTGACACAGTACTGAGTGATTATTGCTCCATTGTCTACAGTCTGTGTGAGTACTGAATGATCATTGTTCCATTGTCTAGAGTCTGTCATGTTTGTACTGAGTGATTATTTCTCCATTGCCTATAGTCTGAGTCAGTACAGAGTGATCATTGCTCCATTGTCTACAGTCTGTGTTAGTACTGAGTGATTGTTGTTGTTTGTCCGTCGAGACGACGAAGACCATCTAGTCATCCTGGGATCGAGGGTGAGTGCGTAGATGGCTGGTCAGGCCGATCTGCGCCCGGAAAGACCTATCACAGTATGGACAGGGGATGGTGGCGGCAGTTGGAGATCTGTTGACACAGGTCTTCCTGATCATCCTGCGCTGCTCAGCTGCAGCAGTTCTGTTATTTTCAAAGGTCTCTGCACCTTTGCGGACAGCTGATCGCCACCCGTCTCTGTCCTGGGCAGTCTGCTCCCATGTTGTGTGGCTGATGTTGAAGGCCTTCAGGGAAGATTTGAGATTGTCTTTGAAACGTTTCTTCTGGCCTCCATGAAAGCGTTTTCCTTGATGTAGTTCGCCAAACAAACGATAGTTTCTTTGGCAGCCGATGGTCTGGCATGCGAACTACATGACCTGCCCAGCGAAGCTGTGACTGCATCAGGATGGTGAAGATGCTAAGCAGGCCAGCACAAGTGAGGACTTCAGTGTCCGGAATCATGTCTTGCCGCTTAATGCCCATGAGTCATCTGAGGCAGGTGGTGTGGAAATGGTTCAGTTTCCTGGCGTGACGCTGGTAAACCGTTCATGTTTCACAGCCATAGAGTAGTGTGGTGAGAACTATGGCCTGATACACCTTGATCTTGGTCTCTAGGGTGCCTCTCCTGTTCCATACGTTCTCGTGGAGTCTGCCAAAAGCGGCACTAGCTTTGGCGAGCTGGGCATTCACCTCATCGTCGATGACGTTTCTGGACAGAGTGCTGCCTAGGTAGGTGAACTTTTCCACCGCGTTCAGTTGCTGTCCAGTGATGATGATGACTGGCTCAACGTAAGGCTTTCCCGGGGCTGGCTAGTGCATCACTTCAGTCTTTTTCGTATTGACTGTCAAGCCGAAGTTGTTGCAAGCAGCAGAGAACTTGTCAACACTGTATTGCATTGTGGCTTCTGAGACAGCATTGAGGGCACAGTCGTCCGCGAAGAGGAAGTCATTGACAGTGTCTGTCGAGACCTTGGTTTTCGCTTGAAGTCTCCTGAGATTGAAGACCGATCCATCTGTACGGTACGTGATGACGATGCCTATCTCCTCGTCACTGAATGCGTCAGTCAATATAGCCGAGAACATGAGGCTGAACAGAGGGGAGCAAAAACACAGCCCTGCTTCACTCCGTTTGAGACTGGGAACGGTTTAGATGTCTCGCCGTTGTCTTGGACTCTGGCCAACATGCCGTCGTGAAGTTGGCGTACGATGGCAATGAACTTTCTGGGGCATCCGTACTTCGCCATAGTTCTCCAAAGCCCCTCCCTACTGACAGTGTCAAAGGCTTTTGTCAGATCAACATAGGTGGAGTACAGGTCGAAATTCTGTTCCTGACACTTTTCTTGAAGCTGTCTGGCAGCAAACACCATGTCGATGGTCTCGTGTTCTTTCCGGAAGCCACACTGACTTTCAGGTAGACCTTGCTCAAGATGTGTGTTGAGCCGGTTGAGTAGAACTCTAGCAAGGATCTTGCCTGCGATGGATAGCAGGGAGATTCCACGGTAGTTATTGCAGACCCGACGGTTTACTTTGCGTTTGTAGGGATGAACGATGGAGGTATCTTTAAGATCTTGAGGAACTGTCTTGTGCTGCCATATGCTCTGAAGGAGTTGATGAAGGTTCTTCACCAGAGCTGCACCACCCTCTTTGTAGACCTCAGCTGGGATTGCGTCTGAGCCAGGCGCTTTGCCACTGGATAACAGACGAATTGCTCTCTGGGTCTCCTTCAAAGTTGGTACGGCGTCCAGCGTCTCATCGATCGGAATTTGGGGTAGTCGATCGATGGCTTCATTGTTGATGGTGGATGGGCGGTTCAGTACGCTGTCAAAATGTTCAGCCCATCTTTCTAGTATATTCTCGTTATCTGTGATCAGCGTTGATCCATCTGCATTGAGAAGTGGAGATGAGCCTGAGGTGGTGGGGCCGTAGACTTCTCTCAAGCCATTGTAGAAGTTTTTCATGCCGTTCCTGTCTGCAAAGCCCTGAATCTCATCAGCTTTGTTGCTCAGCCAGGAGTCTAGCATCAGGCGTAGCTTTTGCTGGATGTTTCTGCGGGTGTTTCTCAGCACGTCGTTCTTTGCTGTTGACTGTGGGTCGTCGATGTGCGCTCTGAAAGTACAATGTTTTTCCTCTAGAAGCTGCTGGATTTTAGTGCAGTTCTCATCGAACCAGTCCTTGTGCAACATGGCTGTGGGTCCCAGACACTCCATGGCTGTGCTGTACACCGTCTCACGAAATGCGCCCCATGCTGCTTCCACATCGAGGTCATTCAGTATGGTGGGCTCCAAGCGGGTTTCCAAGGTGTCAGCAAAGGACTGTTCAGTATCAACGACCTTGAGCTTGCTGACATTCACACGTTTTGGTGGTTTTACGTCTTGAGGACGTCTCTTGGGCTGGACATGCAGCTTGAGCTTGGAGACGATGAGGCGGTAATCTGTCCAGCACTCTGCGTCGCACATGGCCTTCGTGACCCGCACGTCCCGCCTGTCCCTCTTCCTCACGATGACATAGTCGATAAGATGCCAATGTTTGATCGCGGGTGCATCCATGATGTTCTGTTTGCGGGTAGGGAGGCGGAAGATGGTGTTCGTGATCAGGAGGTCATGCTCGACACATGTCTGAAGGAGAAGCAGACCGTTGCTATTGCAGTTGCCAACCCCATGCTTTCCACTCACGCCTTCCCAGGTGGTGCTATCGCTGCCAACTCTCGCATTAAAGTCACGAAGAGTGATGAGCTTATCAACACTGGGAACAGTGGTGATGACAGCATTCAAGTCTTCATAAAACTTGTCCTTGACTTCATTTAGGTTGGTCATGGTGGGTGCATACGTGCTGACAATGGTGGCAAACTTTTGTCCTCGTGAGAGGGGAGCCTCAGCGTCATCAAACGATCGTTCAATCCTTTAGGTGGGCCAACCAGCTTGCCGACAAGTGTTGACCTCACCGCAAAGCCAACCCCAGCCTCACGTCTCTCCTCAGGTCCACGCCCACTCCAAAAGGAGGTATAGCTTGCGCCTCGTTCACAGAGTTCACCCTCCCCAGCCAACCTGGTCTCACTTAGGGCAGTGATGTCAATCTCATATCTGGCAAGTTCATTCGCAATGAGGGCTGTACGCTTCTGGGGTCTATTCGAGGCTTCCCTGTCAAGGAGCGTGCGGACGTTCCATGTGGCCAGGTTCAGAGGAGTAATCCTCGTTTTTCTTTTTACTGTTTTGTTTCGACCGCAATTGTAGGGTCCCCGCCAGCCGCGGTATGCTGGATAGGGTGATGTGGAGCAGGCAATGTTTAGGACACCTTTTCTAGCCCCTTCCTCACGCCATGGAGGTGAGCAGTGCGGTCCTAAAAAGGGCTGCTCAGTCGCTCAGGGGGCTGCCTACCGCCACTGCTGCTCCGATTCAGTGACGGCCGACCATATGGCCTGAGCCGCCTGTGTGTAGGTCTGCGGCTAGGACTTCCAGTGTACCCACACCTGTCGTTTCGTCGCTCGCCCATCGCCACAGGACTTGGTGATAAGGGATGATAAGGGATAGGATGATGAAGGATGACTGATGACATGCGCGATGACTTTGATTTAAGTGAGGAAGAGTTGCGCGTCGTCGACCTCACTCTCTCGTCCAAGACCCCTTGTATCCAATAGCAAGACAAGGTCGAGACGGTTAGAGATGGAGACGGATGCAGTGGATGACCTAGATGTTCTACGTGCCTCATCTAGCTCTGTGCACTCCACAGTGCATTGCTGTAACCGCCTATCTCTCCGTTGAACCATAAAACTTTCTTCCGCAGAGTCCGCCGGCGTTCATTCTTTGTATGCGTAGGTAGGCAAGCCCTAACTCATACTCATACCCCCCACTACTGTGAACTGCAGCAGGTTGTCGCTCTCTTCCGCCTTCACAGCCGTTGGGAAATTGCATCCTCATTCGCCTGTTCTACCGTTGGAGCTTAGTTTGACTTTTTTTTTTATCGAGGTTGGCTCCTCTAGATCCGTCGTGTTAAGCCTGGGTGCTCGCGCTGCCGAGTTACGCTGGGTCACTGAATGATTATTGTTCCATTGTCTACAGTCTGTCATGTTAACACTGAATGATTATTGTTCCATTGTCTACAGTCTGTCACGTTAACACTGAATGATTATTGTTCCATTGTCTACAGTCTGTCATGTTAACACTGAATGATTATTGTTCCATTGTCTACAGTATGTCATGTTAACACTGAATGATTATTGTTCCGTTATCTACAGTCTGTCACGTTAACACTGAAGGATTATTGTTCCATTGTCTACAGTATGTCATGTTAACACTGAATGATTATTGTTCCGTTATCTACAGTCTGTCACGTTAACACTGAATGATTATTGTTCCATTGTCTACAGTCTGTCACGTTAACACTGAATGATTATTGTTCCGTTATCTACAGTCTGTCACGTTAACACTGAAGGATTATTGTTCCATTGTCTACAGTATGTCATGTTAACACTGAATGATTATTGTTCCATTGTCTACAGTCTGTCATGTTAACACTGAATGATTATTGTTCCATTGTCTACAGTCTGTCACGTTAACACTGAATGATTATTGTTCCGTTATCTACAGTCTGTCACGTTAACACTGAATGATTATTGTTCCATTGTCTACAGTCTGTCATGTTAACACTGAATGATTATTGTTCCGTTATCTACAGTCTGTCACGTTAACACTGAATGATTATTGTTCCATTGTCTACAGTCTGTCATGTTAACACTGAATGATTATTGTTCCGTTATCTACAGTCTGTCACGTTAACACTGAATGATTATTGTTCCGTTATCTACAGTCTGTCATGTTAACACTGAATGATTATTGTTCCATTGTCTACAGTCTGTGTCAGTACTGTGTGATCATTACTCCATTGTCTATAGTCTGACTCAATACTGAGTGATCATTACTCCATTGTCTACAGTCTGTGTCAGTTCTGAGTGATCATTGTTCAATTGTCTACAGTCTGAGTCAGTACTGAGTGATCATTGTTCCATTGTCTAAAGTATGTGTCAGTACTGAGTGATCATTGTTCCATTGTCTACAGTCTGTGTCAGTACTGAGTGATCATTGTTCCATTGTCTACAGTCTGTGTCAGTACTGAGTGATCATTGTTCCATTGTCTACAGTCTGTGTCAGTACTGAGTGATCATTGTTCCATTGTCTACAGTCTGTGTCAGTACTGAGTGATCATTGTTCCATTGTCTACAGGCTGTGTCAATACTGAGTGATTACTGTTCCCTTGTCTACAGTCTGTGTCAATACTGAGTGATTATTGTTCCATTGTCTACAGTCTGTGTTAGTACTGAGTGATTATTGTTCCATTGTCTACAGTCTGTGTAAGAAGTGAGTGATTATTGTTCCATTGTCTGCCGTCTGTGTCAGTACTGAGTGATCATTGTTCCATTATCTACAGTCTGTGTCAGTACTGAGTGATCATTGTTCCATTGTCTACAAGCTGTGTCAATACTGAGTGATTACTGTTCCATTGTCTACAGTCTGTGTCAATACTGAGTGATTATTGTTCCATTGTCTACAGTCTGTGTTAGTACTGAGTGATTATTGTTCCATTGTCTACAGTCTGTGTCAATACTGAGTGATTATTGTTCCATTGTCTACAGTCTGTGTCAATACTGAGTGATTATTGTTCCATTGTCTACAGTCTGTCACGTTAGTACTGAGTAATTATTGTTCCATTGTCTACAGTCTGTCACGTTAGTACTGAGTGATTATTGTTCCATTGTCTACAGTCTGTCACGTTGGTACTTAGTAATTATTGTTCCATTGTCTACAGTCTGTCATGTTAGTACTGAGTGATCATTGTTCCATTGTCTACAGTCTGTCACGTCAGCAGTGAGTGATTATTGTTCCATTGTCTACAGTCTGTCATGTTTGTACTGAGTGATTATTGTTCCATTGTCTACAGTCTGTCTTGTTTGTACTGAGTGATTATTGTTCCATTGTCTACAGTCTGTCATGTTAGTACTAAGTGATTATTGTTCCATTGTCTACAGTCTGTGTTAGAAGTGAGTGATTATTGTTCCATTGTCTACAGTCTGTGTTAGAAGTGAGTGATTATTGTTCCATTGTCTACAGTCTGTCATGTTAGTACTGAGTGATTATTGTTCCATTGTCTATAGTCTGTGTTAGTCCTGAGTGATTATTGTCCCATTGTCTACTGTCTGTCTGTCACGTTAGTACTGAGTTATTATTGTTCCATTGTCTACAGTCTGTCATGTTTGTACTGAGTGATTATTGTTCCATTGTCTACAACCAGTGTCAGTACTGAGTGATTATTGTTCTATTGTCTACAGTCAGTGTCAGTACTGAGTAATTATTGTTCCATTGTCTACATTCTGTCATGTTAGTACTGAGTGATAAGTGTTCCATTGTCTTCAGTCTGTCATATTAGTAGTGAGTGATTATTGTTCCATTGTCTATAGTCTTTCGCGTTAGTAGTGAGTGATTATTGTTCCATTGTCTACAGTCTGTCACGTTAGTACTGAGTAATTATTGTTCCATTGTCTACAGTCTGTCACGTTAGTACTGAGTGATTATTGTTCCATTGTCTACAGTCTGTCACGTTGGTACTGAGTAATTATTGTTCCATTGTCTACAGTCTGTCATGTTAGTACTGAGTGATCATTGTTCCATTGTCTACAGTCTGTCACGTCAGCAGTGAGTGATTATTGTTCCATTGTCTACAGTCTGTCATATTAGTACTGAGTGATTATTGTTCCATTGTGTATAGTCTATCATGTCAATACTGAGTGATTATTGCTCTGTAGTCTACAGTCTGTCATGTCAGTACTGAGTGATTATTGTTCCATTGTCTACAGTCTGCGGAGGGAAGCAGTGCCAAAACGGGGGTACGCTCGACAGCTCGTGCACCTGTAACTGCGCGACCGGATTTACCGGAGAGAACTGTGAACAAGCACGTGAGTGTCTGCCCCCGTAACCATGCCACGCTTCACAGTGAGTGGGAGGGCTCGACCCGCCTCCTTGGGTCAGCGTGACCCTTGTAATGCACGTTACGTCTGCTGATTAAATGTGTGTCACTGTCTCCCTTCACCGTTAGTGTTTGGAAAGAGCATACTGTACTAAGAATTTGCTTTTATGTGGTGGTTTTTGACCGTGAATTGGGAGGGGGGGGGGGGGGTAGGTAGAGGGTTATTATTCCGATACAAATGACAGCTGATCAGGATCCAATGTCATTTCGGTCACAGTGAACTCACTGTGTCATGTTCTGGTCCATACTAGTATGTAACCTTGATGGGTACTGACATGTCTGTGTACAGAGATTTTCTTTCTTTTTTTCCCCAAAGAACTGCCAGGATGTAATAAAGAAAAAAGTGTTCCTTTTTCGTTCAGGCGACCACGATTCCATTTTCCTACCTTTTTATGCCAATAGCAAAACTATTTGACTGCATTACTTTAGTTCTTCTTTGCTGTGTATACTGAACTGCCAAAGAAACGCAAATTAATTCTATGGTGAGAAGTTGTCCAATGAAATCCGGGCGCGCTGTAAAGAAACATACTTGTTTGACATGAGTCGGCATAGTTTCTGGCACGTAACACGTGACAATTGTTTACGTCGCGCCGAAATCCATTGTTTGTTTTTCGTGCAGCCCACACAAAAAGGAACTGATGTGAATTTATCTTTTTTTAACAGCTTTCAATAAACATCATGAATAAACGTCCATTATTACACAGTCCCGAAAAGCCCACATCTCTGAAGCAGAGGAATATCAAGAGTGAACGTCGCAGAGTGGGAAGGAGACAAAGGGCAGTTACAAGCCGAACCTGACCCACCGTCATCGCTAGTGTGCTGGGGTGACCAAGATCTGTCTTTTGGGGGGCTTGGTTTCACGTGCTGGCAGAATGGTGCCAGAAGCGGACAACCTGCTGTGACATCTGCCAGACCACACTGCCGGATTTGTCCTGGGCTGCTACCTGCATCAACACAGCGCAGGCTGCCTGAGCGACAGCTGTTGTACCGTCCACCTGCGCGACACAGACGGGGTCCACTGGAGTTGCTCCGTCAGCACCTGAAGTGGATCTAGTGGCGATGGCGTGGCGTCACGTTTACTGCTGAAAGTCATTTTCTGCATGGACCACGCTGACAGTGTGGCCAGTGTGTGACCGTGGCACAACCAGAGACACGTTAAGAACAACATCCTGCGGCACAACCATATGGGAGATCCCAGAGTCAGGATCAGGAGAGACGATGGCCTCCACAAAGACGGCGGTCCTTTTGTCTTCCACACCATCGGCCCTGGCCATTGGAACGGCGTGCTCAGCTTTATTTTTCTGTCCCACGCGAGACACTTGGTGAAAGGGCGAACAAACATGGCTTACACATTTCTAATCCAACATTTTTGTTGCTGTAGTCCGAGCAGAGGCTTGTATCAAACTTGTGTAACAGTTAACTAGGGAAATATAAATACCCAGAAAGTGATGACGTTATTTTTGCACAATTTTGTGTGCTTTGTCATTGTTCTAATATTGCCTGACCACTTGCCTACAAGCTTTCATGCCGTATCTACGTTATCTACAGGAAAATATACTTAGCCGAGTTTGGTATTAAAAGAATTGTCGGGAATTCGGCAATTCAGTCATCTCGACAGCGCAGATATGTTACATTTTTCATGACAACCACTAATTATCAAAACCGACAGCCCCATTTGTAATGGCCACTCAACAATGCCGAACACATTGCTGCCAGACCGGCTATGCACAGATGACATTCAGTTTGCCGAATACAGTGCCGTTCGCTGGCTGGTGGGGAGCGGCCTGCAGAAAACACCCCTTTCCCTGACCTGCATTCACGGCTTGGCCTCTACAGCTGCGGGCGAGCTGTAAACTCCCCTGCCTCTCAAAACTAAGTAACTTCCTCTGAACAGCCATGCGTGACGGCATAGTAGTCTATGGTAGTCACTGAGACCACAAGTCATACTGCAGTTTCAGCGGCGTGGTCATCGTGTCTTGCCGCAAGACAACGTCCGTTTGTCCACAGCCAGGGTCACCAGGGTCTTCTTACAACGTAGCATCCTCCCCCTGATGCCGTGGCCCCCTGTCAGCCCGCTCTGGAACCCTATAGCGCATTTCTTGGACCATTTCCACGCAAAGCCGAAGTCCTTCCTGTTTAGGCCGAGGGTGCTCGTTGTTTCGCCGAAAGTCGTTGCACTTAATCATGGATCTTGTAGGCGCCAGCCCTTCTCACTGATTAAGTCTTATCCGTTGTCGTTTCTCCTGCAGGACAGGATCCGTTTTGGTTGTTATTGGACACGGATGTTACCAGGCCGATGTTCAATGACATCTATGCTTGGACTAAGATCACAATCGTTTTCTCTTCGTCTTCGTTTTTTAAGCGAAATAATTCCGATTCATGGGATTGTTGTGTTCAGTGTTCAGTGCGAAAGTTTGTTCCCACCTGTTCCAGTACAAACCTCGCGCTGTGAACATTTTTTTTTTCGTCGAGAAGTGACAACCGAACATCACTCATGATGACACGACAGGGCGGAGTTTTCAGCATTCACGTCTACAAGATGAAACACGGTGGCGATGCTTGGTCGTCCAGCAACTGCAAGTTCAGAATGAACCGACCAGCTGATGATGGGACCTACTGGAAGCATGCTACGACTGGCTGCTGCTCAACTCGTGCATCTTGAGACTTAATATAGCTTCCGCTGGAAATGGCGTTAAAACACTCAACTATCCAGCACACACACACACACACACACACACACACACACACACACACACACACGCACACACGCACACACGCACGCACGCACGCACGCACGCACGCACACACATACATGCACAGTCAGATAGAAGAGAGAGAGAGAGAGAGAGAGAGAGAGAGAGAGAGAGAGAGAGAGAGAGAGAGAGAGAGAGAGAGAGAGAGAGAACAAAACCTGTCGGCACAATGAAACAAATCAAGACTCCATAGGCGAACCGAACTTAGGCGAACCGAACTTAGGCGAACCGAACTTAGGCGAACCGAACTTAGGCGAACCGAACTTAGGCGAAACGAATGTCGGCGAAACAAAGTGTTCCCCAGGCCGACACACCAGCTGGATCAAGCCATCAGACAGATCTGGAGGAGTGTGTTCATCGTCATGGTCAACCGTCTGGTACACTCCAAGCACGTCAGGTGTTGGGCAGGTTTCTACACAAAAAGGATCCGCACCTGCCAGTGACTTTGGTGAAAGCTGTTCCTGCTCCACGAACACTTTTTAAACCGTTTCTTGAAACGGTGAATGATAAACATTTAAACAAAGCTTTTTTTTGTACCAATTTTGATCAAAATTGATGAGTTTGAAATGTTAAAAACACCAGTTATATTTGGTGACCTTTGAATTTGCGTTTCTTTTGCTGTTCACTATATTTAAATGTGAACGTGTTTCTCACGGCATGCTAAACAAATTAATAATCCATTTTATTATTTTCCTGATATCTGCCATAAGCAGATGTGTTGCAAGTTTCGTAACTGTTTACTTCTGATGTCCAGCGAAAGTCTGTTCCCACTGAACATGGAGAACTCTGTGTCACACATGTCAATACCCATGGTTTGTAAAAAAATAAATAAAAGCTTGCTTAGTTGAAGCAGTTTCATATCACACCTTACTTTAAAACTTAGCCACCACCATCAAATTTCAACAGCTCTTTGCTAATTAGGAAATTTGGCCCTGTTATCCTCAGTTAACAGTGACCTTCAATGTAGGGTATCTATTTATCTTGAAAATGTCTCCACAGAACGTAGGCTACAATCTGACCATATGTTAACCATGTGGAAGCAGTATTAAACAAACTTTAACGGATCAAAAGACCTTGATCGTTGGGTAATTTTCTCATCTACCTCATGTAACTGGCAATTATATTGATTTGATACACGATGCTTTAAGAAGCCCACACAGAAAATTAATAAACTTTATCATTTTAGGAGATCTAATGTTGACTTTATATCAAATTGAGCCGATCGTGTCAATGAAATTTTAAGCCCAAATCAAATTATGTCAAAAGTAATTTCTTCTGAAACGGTCAAAGGCAAAAAGGAAACAAACAAACAACAACAGCCATTTCTCGTATTTGTCCTGGCGTGGTGATTTGTCAGTCCTTGGATTATAAAATCAGTCATTATTTATCCAGCTTTCTGCTGCACACAACTGATGTTCTGCGTGCCGTACTATATAGCTTTCTATATGCTTACATGATGCTTGTCAAGGGAAGATTTCCAATTAGGATAAACACTATCAAATCTGATGAATTATCAAATAATAGTAACCGGGGCAAAATGTGCGGACAGTATAGAAGACGCAACATGCGCATTGTTCACTAACGGATTTACATTAACAGCAAAACAATGTATGCCTTCTAAGATGGCGAAAGATGTTTCTTGTTTAAGTAATGCGTAAACAAGAATCACCAAAAATAGAAATGAACTCCATACAAGAGCTCAAAAGGGCAAATCTAGGACCTATCCAGAACATTTTCATTAACATCAGGAACGAGGTGAATGGAAAACGTGGGATAAAGGAAGCCAAAATACAAGAATAAATTGAGCGACAGGGTTATGCTGTCATTCTGGACAAAAGGACCGGTAACAAAATGTACGCCAGTTTGTGAATAAAAATGATGCTGACCCAGACCATATACCACCACTTACTGTAATACAAACAATCAAACATATTGGACAGGCTACCAGAGTCAGAAAATGATAGCGGCCATTTGCATCATACAGTTTTGTAATGAAACAGTCGAATTAAATGAAACGGTTCTCAAATATCAAATCCTGAAATGAAAATCATTATTATATTTCTGAGAAACAACAACAACAAAATCCTACACCAGATTTAACTGGTAATGAATCGTTGATGAGCCCAGTGGCTGTAACGTCTCCTCCTTTAACCATTTCAGAATCACTCTGATACTGACGCTCCACCCAAGCCCGGCATTGACCCTGCATGTCTGCACCGTCTGGAGGACGCCACTGAACGGCTGATAGCATTTGCT
>CM031608.1:17895750-17900750 GCA_018398815.1 Conus ventricosus
TTTAGCACGTGTATTGGCGTACAGTCCCAGGGTCACCCACAGGGTTGTTACCTGGCGCCTGTTGTAACACTCGGTCCTGGTGTCACGTTCCGCGATCACTCCATGCCAGAAATCTTACTCCACAGGTGAGGAGAGAGGGAACGTGCCCAAACTCATCTCCCCCCCCCCCCCCCCCCCCCCCCCCCCCCGGGAGTATAAATTCAGACCTCTTTTCCCTTTTGTTCAAAATCACTCCCCCTCCTCAACCTTCTAAAACATATCAACCAACCCCCACGACACCTGACTTTGATGGGGGAAGTGATTCTGGACCTAAGTCTGAACGATTCCCAAGCAATTCGCCCTATGTGATAGGGACGTGGAGGTGGGCATGTGCTTAAATCATTCCATGGGTGTTTGTGGGTCCTTCCTAAACTCGCTCATCGTGGAGTGTGTCTTGGAAGAAGGCAGAGAGTAGTTCTGCCCCAGGTCCACCACAATCACTCTCCCCTCAAATGCAGGTACAGAGTGTTTAGACTGATATGTTCTGGCGTTTGGGGACACTGAAAAGTTTGAAAGAGGGCAGTGATTTTGAGACAAAGGAGACGGTCGGTCTGGATATACTTCCTAGGGGTGATTAGGGCAGGTGCCCTTTGTCATCCCCCGGAGACTGAGATGGGGCGTGGAGTAACTACGGACCGTATCACCGCAGTCGGTCCCTAGAGCAAGGATGATCAATCGTCAGTGACAGTGCCCAGCACATCCGTAGTGCTTAGAAAAATCAAATTGCACTATCCACCATACACTCCCCACTTCTCCTTCCAAACACACACACACACACACATACACACACACACACACACACACACACACACACACACACACACACACACACACACACACACACACACACAAACACGCACGCACGCACGCACACACACACACACACACACACACACACACACACACACACACACACCACACACACACACACACACACACACACACACACACACACACACACACATCCACCTCTAAAAAATCCGTAATTTCAAACCTGTACACCATAAAGAGAAAAGCCCTCACAGGTTGACGCAAGACATGCATGACAAGGGATTTCTTTTGGCTTTTGACGTCTTCGTTGCCTTTTCTATGCAGACAGAAGGCATTATGGTTAGGTATATAATAATAGCCAATGATAAGACATATACATATATAAGTACATTACATTATGCCCAGGTCATATAAACATATGAAATACACACACACACACACACACACACACACACACACACACACACACACACACACACACACACACACACACGCGCACACACACATGTCTGTCTATCTACTATCTATCTATCTATCTATCTATCTATCTATCTATCTATCTATCTATCTATCTATCTATCTATCTATCTATCTATCTATCTTAGTGTGTGTGTGTGTGTGTGTGTGTGTGTGTGTGTGTGTGTGTGTGTGTGTGTGTGTGTGTGTGTGTGTGTGTGTGTGTGTGTGGTGCACTGACTCGGCATTAGTGTCTGCAAACAATACCTGCTAAATTAATGCCTTGATTACATTCATACCTGGTCAGCTGGCTAGTTTGACAAACCGCTGATGGCCTAGTTTTGCAGACAATGACTAGAAAGTCTATCGAACAACACACTAATTAGCAAGTTTCACCAATAACTGATGGAATGGTGTTTTCTCTCCCCAGAGAATGAAGGTACGAGTTCCTGAAACATGTTTATTGTGATTCTAAGTGGGCGAACCACAGACTGGAAACGAGGTCAACACCACCACCAACATCACGTGCGACTCCAAGTACTCTGCCCTGAGTGCCGACCATACACGCTGTTTGGTGGACGACCCCAGTGCCGTGCTAGTTCCCTTGGATGAAACCGATCAGCGCGACATCGTGGACTGGCACACCGAGCACAGAGTCAATGTCACCCCCACACCTGCCAACATGATGATGCTGGTACAGACCGTGGGCTTCGATGGCACTGCCATGGTAGCTAGCTGAACACGTGACCATTTAGTGAGTCACCAGGGTGGTTTAGTCAGACAGTCGTGCTATACTATGCACATAAAAAAGTTAAGGGCCAGAGGCAGTTTGAGGTCCGGAACGGAAATGAAAGCTTGAAGTAAGACCCCCCCCCCCCCCCCCCCAAAAAAAAAAAATTGTGATATGAAACGGAAATTAAGGAGGATTGTTTTTACACCATAAAAAGACTGACCCCTGTTTTACTGTCACTGCCTGTTTGAATCTGTGTCCAGCAATGCCTTTAAATGCAATAACATCAAGGGAAATTAACAGACAAATGCCTCTACATTGCTGAACTAAAGCGTTCACCGTACAGAGAATGTTTCAGGCTTATGCAGGCTGTGGCCTGAGTGAGATCTGTTCACCTGGTGGTTAGCTTGAAGAGTTCTCTGCAGAAGGTAAATCTGGAAGGAAACAAGCCTGCCCCCTAACAAGACGTCCAGCACTGATGGGTAATGGCTGAGCTCTGGGTTGGTTCCAGGACGGAATTTCCGACAGAGAACTTTCTTTACGGCTGGTGTAATCCATATTGTCATTCAGCGACTGCCGCTGGCAAGATTTCAGAAGACTGGCAGCACAGGGCAACGATTTCCGTCTGGACGTGCTAGAATCACCAGTCACCATGACAACCGGTTCGTTGGGTGGACAGCTTTGCACGGCACAAGCATCACCGCATAACGTCTTAGAGGAGAGAAAAGAACGGCAACCCACTTAACGTCGGTCAGCAGTCCATTTGCGACTGCTCTTATAAGCATGATCTGCAGAGCAGAATGGCTGCCATGCTTTTACACAGGCACACAGCAATGCCTGTGTGCAGTGGTGCTGATGTCTTCCATTCAGTGCTGGTCCAAAAAGCAGTGTGGCAGAGTATTGTTTATTGACCACTCCAGGTCCACTGTGGGTCACGTTGGTCACAAAAAGCAGTGTGGCAGAGCGATGTTTACTGACCACTGCACGTCCACTGTGGGTCACGAAGGTCACACAAAGCAGAGGGCAGAGTGATGATCATTGACCACCGCAGGTCCTTTCTGACCCGCCATGGTCACAGCCAGCCAGTCTGACGGCGCCCAGGAGAACAATCCGTGTGGGAGCACGACCAGCATCGTGGTGGCTCTCCAAGGTTCCAGAGAGACTTCACGGTCATGCTCGTGACGCTCTGGCTGGCATCCGATGGAAGACACGAGGCTGTGCGGCCCTAGGTCACGCCGGCTGCACAGGTCATGGCCCTTGCCGCAGGATGACCACACCACGCCTCTTTGTGTTCCACTGGTGACCAGCTTCCTGCAGCAGAAGCGAACAGAGGCTTGACTGACCAGCACGTTCAGGCGAACCACCCACCACCTGCAACCTTGGACAATCTGTTTCAGAACCTACGGCAGGGATGGCTGTCAGTCCCTCATGTGAGTCCAGTGACACGTGTCTAGTCCATGCCCGAAAGATTCGCTGAATCTCTTGCAGAAAAGGGCTGCCACAAATGTTTCAGTTTGTGTCAAAACGCACCGATAGCTGGACTGCCCATATCTGGAAATGGAAGTTTACAAATGAAACGCAGTCGCACACATTTGTCAAATGAAGAAATTAAAGTGTGCTACAACATGAACAATCAGAATTATTTGTCAAATGAAGAAATTAAAGTGTGCTACAACAGGAACAATCAGAATTATTTGTCAAATGAAGAAATCAAAGTGTGCTACAACATGAACCATCAGAATTGCTGTTGCTGGTTTCTGTTAGTAAACTACCTACTGGCCCTTAGTTTTTTTTGTGAGTAGTATATTCGTCTAGCGGTTCGTTAACTATTTAGTTTGCTAGCAAATTGAATAGTTACATAGTCGTTAATTTCCAAATTAGTAGACAGCTAGAAAAAAACAATGTGGGTGGAAAATATAGCCTATATACACTGGTCGTCCATTGAGCACAGCTATCCATTTTAGACGTTGCGCACTCCCAGAATGCATTAGCAATTTTTATTTGCCATGTCTAGCTCTCACAAAAAGCTTTTGACTTGTTTTCGCCTTTGTTCGTAGTCAAATATGCTTCCTTTGATTTCATCTGTTGGTATCATTTTTTTTTTAGATAAAAGATGGCGACATCTACATCAGTTTCAAACCATGAAATAAAAACAACACACGTAGATGGTTTTTCTTTCCGTAATCTTATTCTTAATAATTTTAAACAAGTTGGAAATCTCATTGATAATGACAGATTTTGTTGAGTTGGAAACTTCCCTCACATCTTTGTTTCACCAAAATGGCCTCATGCAGACGACGTGAGGAGAACATGCTACAATCGTCAGTTGCTGCGCCGCCCCAGCCAGCACACAACAAGCGGACCAGCAGCGGTATGTGAGCTGAGGCACAGGAGGTTGGTGGCCAGAGGCCACTTGTGGACCGTGGTCAGTTTGGCTAATCGTTTAGCGACCGCACTGGCGGCATGTACAGTCCCAAACTGATAGTTTGTCACGCTGATTTTGATACTTTGGTGCTCTAGTTTGAACATTTGATCCCTTTAAGTGCAAGTTTTGAATTACATATTTCACAATGTCTATTAGAAAATGTTGTCAAATGAAGCTGAACTGTCTCCACGCATATGTACCTGCATCCCTTCTGTATTAGCTTACAAACCACTGGTTTAAATGAGGGACTGTCCAAAAGCTGCTTTATTTGTGGCTGCATGTTACTGATATAAATGTTGTATGTACCCAGTTATGCTTTGTATTTGACTGTATGCTATATAACTAATGTGTGTACCCATAGCTGCTTTGAATTTCATTGTATGCTGCGGGATTTAAATGATGTTACAAATTCACAATGCACTTTACATGTTTGAATGACCCACAGATGAAAATAACATATGTATCCACAGGCAGGGACTTTAATAAGATATTAAATTTTTCGAAGTGCAACCGGCATTGTTGAGTAACGATGGTCATCTCATGACACCTAGGCTTCATTCAAACACGTATCATACATTT
>CM031608.1:17908250-17910750 GCA_018398815.1 Conus ventricosus
ATACTCCATCTTCGGGGAAGGTGCATGCTATGTGTAACGTGTCATCCATACCAATGACCAAACTGGCCTTCTCTTCCGAAAGCTGGCGACGGGATTTTTTTACGTGTGTACAAGATGTTGTGCGTGCGTTCACACACGAAACCTCGGTTTATAGTCTCATTCGAAGGACCGTATGGAGAATGGAGTCCGAACCAATGTTAACTCCGAGGGAAAAATCCTCCTGTACCGAAATTCGAACCCGCAACCCCAGGATCACGAGTCCGGCGCTCTACCAATTGAGCTATTCCGCCCCCCCCCCCCCTCCCTCCCCCCCCCCCCCGAGCTGACCTTCAATCCTACTGATGTGTTCACGGTCGTCACAGTCCGTCATGACATGCATCGGAAGGTCCAGGTCATCAAACTAGGCAGAGCTCCATGTTGTCGTCGGCCGTTCTCGCTCAGAACTGTCATACTCGGTATATGCTGCTGTGCGGAGCTGCGAGCTGTTCTTGACATGGCTTGCAGCTGTCTTCTTGTGGCTCTTCAGTTTCCTTGTCATTCCAGGTACCCGGCAGTTCTTAGTGACTTCCGGCAATTGTTGACGTAGCTGATAGGGAACACTGGAGACGAAGGTGGACCCATGGGGGCGAGTCATGCGCCACCTCCAGTGAACTCCCGCTCCTCTGAGGGTGTATAGCAGGTGGACTGGTCTGTCTTCCCTGTCGTCAGGAACATGGCACATTTTGGCGAATCATGCAGTCTGATACGTATATGTATATATACATACATACATACATACATTGTGTGTGTGTGTGTGGGGGGGGGGAGAGAGAGAGAGAGAGGGAGAGAGAGAGAGAGAGAGAGAGAGAGAGAGAGAGAGAGAGAGAGAGAGAGAGAGAGATGTATACATGAGAATACGTCATATTTCCTAGAAGACAAGTGTGTTTCTGGTCGTCAGCCTTCCATGTAAAGAGAACTTTTTGGTTGTCATTGCCAACACCCGATTGAGGGCCACAGAACAGGTTTCAGCAGCAATGCTTACACTGCAGAACCCCAGGCTTTTTTTTCCAACGAAGTGTCATCAGTCAGGCTTGTTCCTGTCTCAGTGTGGTCTTTGTGCCATCCCACAAGTTTTCCATATGCCCTTCTGTCATCGCGGGCTTTCTTCTCAGCAAACTGTCCTTAATACCGCTGGTTTCTAAGTGTGATTCTTGTGTCTTCCTTCTCTTTCTTCTTTACACTCTTTTGTGTCCCAAGAGTCAGGTTTGCGGGCAGATTTGAGGCACCTCATGACTTTGCTTCTAGTTGGCTACCTCCGGCCAGTTCACTTGAATTTGTCTTTTTTTTGTCAGGAATCTATCCCTTTTAGGGTTGAATACAAATAGGTCAGTCAGTATCTTTGTTCATGCACTCATCCTTTTTTCGCATGCTGAGTAACATTTACTTTCCTTACGACTTCTCTTATTGTCTTTTGATTCTATGTAACACTGCCTAACGCGTATATCGAAAAATTCCGTTAGTGCCCTGGTGGTATGGAGAGTCCTGCTTCTCACTTTGTCACTGACAGGAATCGCCCACCACTCTCACAGACACAAGGTATCTGGATTGGCTGTGTTACTCACCTTGATGTACACGAGATAGGTATGTTCACTACCAGTGCAAGTCTGTGGCGCATTGTGACTTAGAGGGACGCTATCGTTTGACTGGGTAAAGTGACGCCCCTCAGTTGGTTGGAGCTTTTTCTCACCATCCTCTGTAGTGGCTCTGGGAGCTCTCTCGCCTTTGGCCATGCTTCCAGCAAGGTTCACATCTCTGGGCTGTCTTTCACTCGGTAAGTTGGCAGCAGCATGCTACTGCCAGGCAGGACACATGGCCGGAGCCAGTGGCTCTGAGGGCCAAGCTCTACGTGGGCCTGGTGGACCTTCGGAGCACAGCCAACTTCGTGCGGGCAACTGGCATCACCATCTGAGTGTTCGAAAAGAAGAAGAAGAAGAAGAAGAAGACTCGGTAAGCTGCTAAATGTCTCACTGTCCGCGTGTTCAGGGTTATTGTGGTTGACTGCAGTCAGTCTCCTTAACTGCAGAGGATCCTGTGTTCTTTTTCCCCCGTCAGCACTGCAGACAGCAACGAGTTCAGCTCAGCGTCACCTTCCAGCCAGATGCCAAGACAACAGCGACAGTGCTCAGCTGACTCGCTGTTGACAGCTCCGCAACACCACGAACACTGAACGGGCAGCTCGCTTTCTGGTGACAGTCAGACTGGGAATGCACGTACTGGTGTTGTTTGGACTGACCTCTGTGACCACCTGCGGCTATAGAAACAGACTTGTCTTCCAGTCTTTCCAGAGTGTCTGTGTACCAGTCTACCTTTCCACTTCTTCGTAACTCGGGTCTGTCAGTATCTGTGGCTTCTTCGGAGACTTGACGCGTTTGCCTGTCTCTGGTTTCCAGAGAATTCCAACCGCCGAACCTTCTTTTCTGTTATCATTTCTCAGACTGTCTGTCTTTGTTCTGGAACAGGC
>CM031608.1:17925750-17955750 GCA_018398815.1 Conus ventricosus
CTAAGATGCTGGAGACCTACACAGATGGAGGACGTCGATGTGTCCTGCTTCCCACCGGAAGGAAGGTGACAGAACTGGACCAATCAGGCAGCCTGACACATGCAATGACGTCTACATGGGAAAAAAAGCACAAATGACAAACCAAAGACGAAGTTCAAACAATCTACTGTCTAATTCAGCTTTTATCCGTTCAAAATCCACTTCATCGGGAGCTCAGGGAGAACATCTGTTCGAATCGCGTTCAGCCATTATTGTCGCCGCCATATTGTCGCCGCCATGCACCAAAGGAGTGACGTCCCCTGACTGGAAGTAGAAGCCTTCGCCATGTTCACTTTCAGCGTGTGCTGTGCGCCTGAATCTTCCACCCTCTTCCTGCTCATCAGACTGCTGTCAGGCCTGAGCACAACATCCACAACAATCACGGAATTTCAGCCTCTTTCCAGTGAAAACCAGACAGTCAGGTCACAAGTTCCTATTGGCTACTGATAACCATAGAAACCCAGAGCTACCTGCCGCATGTGGGGCGGGAAACGCAACAAGAAAATCCACCCTGGAGAGGGATGGGCACCGCTAGGTTCCATTCTTGCCTAAGACTGCCTTACATTAGTAAGTCTCTGTCTTACGGTACATATGGGCCTTACATTGATATGTCTATGTCCTATGGTACATAGGGGCCTTACATTGATATGTCTATGTCCTATTGTACATAGGGGCCTTACATTGATATGTCTATGTCCTACGGTACATAGGGGCCTTACATTGATATGTCTATGTCCTATGGTACATAGGGCATTACATTGATACGTCTATGTCCTATGGTACATAGGGTATTACATTGATATGTCTATGTCCTATGGTACATAGGGGCCCAACATTGATATGTCTATGTCCTACGGTACATAGGGGCCTTACATTGATATGTCTATGTCCTATGGTACATAGGGGCCTTACAGTAATATGTCTATGTCCTATGGTACATAGGGGCCTTACATTGATACGTCTGTGTCCTATGGTACATAGGGGCCTTACATTGATATGTCTATGTCCTATGGTACATAGGGGCCTTACATTGATACGTCTATGTCCTATGGTACCTAGGGGCCTTACAGTAATATGTCTATGTCCTATGGTACATAGGGGCCTTACATTGATACGTCTATGCCCTATGGTACATAGGGGCCTTACATTGATATGTCTATGTCCTATGGTACATAGGGGCCTTACATTGATACGTCTATGTCCTATGGTACATAGGGGCCTTACAGTAATATGTCTATGTCCTATGATACATAAGGGCCTTACATTGATACGTCTATGTCCTATGGTACATAGGGCCTTCCAGTAATATGTCTATGTCCTATGGTACATAGGGGCCTTACAGTAATATGTCTATGTCCTATGGTACATAGGGGCCTTACAGTGATATGTCTATGTCCTATGGTACATAGGGGCCTTACAGTAATATGTCTATGTCCTATGGTACATAGGGGCCTTACATTGATATGTCTATGTCCTACGGTACATAGGGGCCTTACATTGATATGTCTATGTCCTATGGTACATAGGGCATTACATTGATACGTCTATGTTCTATGGTACATAGGGCATTACATTGATATGTCTATGTCCTATGGTACATAGGGGCCCAACATTGATATGTCTATGTCCTACGGTACATAGGGGCCTTACATTGATATGTCTATGTCCTATGGTACATAGGGGCCTTACATTGATATGTCTATGTCCTATGGTACATAGGGCATTACATTGATACGTCTATGTCCTATGGTACATATGGGCCTTACAGTAATATGTCTATGTCCTATGGTACATAGGGGCCTTACATTGGTATGTCTTTGTCCCATGGCAGCAACATAAAAGTCTTACATTGGTATGTCTTTGTCCTATGGCAGCAACATAAATGTCTAACATTAGTATGTCTTTGTCCTATGGCAGCAACATAGAAGTCTTACATCGGTATGTCTTTGTCCTAAGGCAGCTACATAGAAGTCTTACGTTAGTATGTCTGTGTCCTCTGGCAGCAACATAAAAGTTACATTGGTATGTCTTTGCCTATGGCAGCAACATAGAAGTCTTATATTGGTATGTCTTTGTCCTATGGCAGCAACATGGAAGTCTTACACTGGTATGTCTTTGTACTATGGCAGCAACTTAGAGGCCTTACACTAGTATGCCTTTGTCCTATGGCAACTACATAGAAGTCTTACATTGGTATGTCTTTGTCCTATGACAGCTACATGGACGTCGTACATTGGTATGTCTTTGTCCTATGGCAGCAACATGGAAGTCTTACACTGGTATGTCTTTGTCCTATGGCAGCAACATAAAAGTCTTACATTGGTGTGTCTTTGTCCTATGGCAGCAACATAAAAGTCTTACATTGGTGTGTCTTTGTCCTATGGCAGCAACATAAACGTCTTACATTGGTATGTCTTTGCCTATGGCAGCGACATAGAAGTCTTACATCGGTATGTCTTTGTCCTAAGGCAGCTACATAGAAGTCTTACATTAGTATGTCTGTGTCCTCTGGCAGCAACATAAAAGTCTCACATTGGTATGTCTTTGCCTATGGCAGCAACATAGAAGTCTTACATTGGTATGTCTTTGTCCTAAGGTAGCTACATAGAAGTCTTACATTAGTATGTCTGTGTCCTCTGGCAGCAACATAGAAGTCTTACACTGGTATGTCTTTGTCCTATGGCAGCAACTTAGAGGCCTTACACTAGTATGTCTTTGTCCTATGGCAACTACATAGAAGTCTTACATTGGTATGTCTTTGTCCAATGGCAGCAACATAGAAGTCGTACATCGGTATGTCTTTGTCCTATGGCAGCAACATAGGAGCCTTACATTGGTATGTCTTTGTCCTATGGCAGCAACATAGAAGTCTTACATTGGTATGTCTTTGTCCAATGGCAGCTACCTGCCCGCCCTGTGAGAACCACGGTGCCCTCAAAACGACAGACTGCACGTGCAAGTGCAAGGGTGGTTTCACGGGCTCTCGTTGCGGTAAGGCACACTGCAGACTGGGCGAGCAACAGGGCCGCACAGGGCTCGGCAGTGGACTCGGACCCTGAGCCAGTGGCAACTGGTTATCGTTTGATACGCATTTCTAATAATGATTTCTCCCAACGAGCTCTCTGTCTCTGTCTGTCTGTCTGTCCCTCTCTCTGTCTCTCTGTCTCTCTCTCTCTCCCTCCCCCTCTCTCTTTCTGTGTGTGTGTGTGTGTGTGTGTGTGTGTGTGTGTGTGTGTCTCTCTCTCTCTCTCTCTCTCTGTCTTTGTGTGTGTCTCTCTCTGTCTCTGTCTCTCCCTCCCTCTCTCTCTCTCTCTCTCCCTCCCTCCCTCGCCCTCTTTCTCTCCATCTCTCCTTCCCTCCGTCTCTCTGTCTCTTTCTCTCCCTCCCTTCCCCTCTTTCCCTCCCTCTCTCTCTTTCCCTCCCTCCCTCCCTCTCACTCGCTCCCTCCCTCCCTCCCTCTCTCTCTCTCTCTCTCTCTCTCTCCCTCCCCCCTCCCTCCCTATCTCTCTTTGTCAATCTCTCTCTCTTCCTTCCCTCCCTCCCTCCCCCTTTCTCCTTCCCTCCGTCTCTGTCTCTTTCTTTCTTTCCCTCCCTCTCTCTCCCCCTCTCTCTCCCTCACTCTCTCTCCCTCCCCCTCTCTCTCCGTCCCTCCCCCTCTTTCTCTCCCTCACTCCCCCTCTTTCTCTCTCCCTCTCTCTCTCCCTCCCTCCGATTCTCTCTCTCTCTCTCTCTCTCTCTCTCTCTCTCTCTCTCTCTCTCTCTCTCTCTCTCTCTCTTCTTACCCACCCTTTCTCTTTCTCTCTCTCCCTCCCTCTCTCTCTTTCCCTCCCTCTGTCTCTCTCCTTCCCTCATCCCTCTCTCCCCCTCTCTCCAACCCTCCCCCTGTCTCTCTCCTTCCCTCCCTCTCTCTCTGTTTAGTTTGTGTCCCTGCTCTCTGCCTCTTTCAAATATTTCGCATGCGCGCGAGCGTGCACAGCACCACACACACGCGAGCGAGTGCGCGCGCGCGTGAACGCACGCACGCACGCATGCACGCACGGATGCACGCACACACGCACGCACGCATGCTCGCACTCATGTAAAGTGAGAGAGATTGAAACGACAGGAAAGAGTCTTTGGATTTGCGAATGAGAGAGAGAGAGAGAGAGAGAGAGAGAGAGAGAGAGAGAGAGAGAGAGAGAGAGAGAGAGAGAGAGAGGAGAGAGAGAGAGAGAGAGAGAGAGGATTCAGATGATTTATTCATATAACAGGCCAAGGCCCCTAATGAAGGGGTGTGTGAACACACAAGTACAACAATTATTTGAAACTAGATTGCGGAACGAAACAAAAATAATTTAAGGAGAATTTCAAGAAGTGAAAATTTCTCTATACCTGAAGGCGTTGTACTAAAACAAAGAAAAATTCTTAACAACTTCTGCAGAAGTTGATGAACAAAGTAGGCTCAGTTTAAACAAGGATGGCTGTCTGTGATATTTGGGCTTAATAAACTTTTCTCTGACGCTCATGAGAGCTGGACAGGACAGGGCAAAGTGTAATTTGGTTTCAATTGATTTTTTACATAAAGGACAAAGCAAATCACAATTATTAAATATTCGATATCTGAAATAATGGGTGGCCAATGCAGATATTCCTAATCTGAATTTTGCTGTTACATGTTTTAGGTGCCTGTCTATGTCTAAGGTTAAGTGCGTTTTCAGGTCATGAACATCGTAAAAGTTCCTGTAGAAATCAAATCTGTCACTGTTATGAACATGATCAGTCCATTACTGCCATCTGCAGTCAGCCAACCGCTGACGGAAAAGACATAAAAACTCTTTTAATATTACCAACCCCTTGATTCAGCCAAACAAATCCAAATCCATATTCATATAGACAAAGGCGCACTTTGGACACCCAGTTACTTTTGCCTTTGGTGTCTAAGTCATATAACATATCGTATGCCTTACGAGGAATTCTAAAGTCTTCCATTTGTATCAGTTTCAGCCAGCAGTGGATACATCTGACAGCAGAAGCAATGTAAATGGAAAATCGATTAGTTTCACCGTAAATTAAACCATTTGGCGTCCGTCTATCTACACCAAGAAACCTTTTCAGAGCAAGCATATGAACAGATTCACAATAGACAGCAGCTTTTTCTAGTCCCCATACAATCGGCTGAACCTGAAAATCAAATAGCTTTATAAATAACACGAATGAAGAGTTATTAGAACATGTAACTTTTTCATGATACAAAGCACAACATTTTTCGCCTTACTTGAAATGTCTTTGCACGCACCAACAAAACGCAAGCGTTTTGAGATTAATATTCCTAAATATCTATAAGCATTGACAACTGGCATAGGAGTACCATCGTATACCCACCTTTCCCTTACACTTAAATAACCACCTTTACGAAATACTATGATATTGCTTTTTTCCATGTTGACTTTCAACTGTAGTGATTTAGCAGCTCGGTGCAAGCTATTCAACTGTGTTTGCAACCCTATAACAGTTTCAGACATCAAAACAACATCGTCGACCAACAGAAGGATAAACAATTCAAAAGCGTAGAGCAAAAATAAAGCACCATGTTTACCACTGTTGATTACATCAAGAGCTAACTCATTAATAAACAATGAAAATAAGATAGGGCTGCATGCTTCTCCCTGCTTGGCTCCTCTAGAACAATTAATATCGTCAGTAAATTTCGCTCCACAACGGACTCTGGTTTTTACTCTAGCATACATACTTCTACTGCATCTATAGAGCTTACCTTTAATACAATTTTTGTCAAAATGAGCCAGAGATTTCTATAGATGGAGTGAAACGCTTTTTCAAAATCTATAAAAGCTACGTATAACTTCCTATTGTAAGAAAACTGCTTCTGCACAAGTGAAAGCAAAGTATACAGGTGGTCAATAGTTGAGTAACCCTTCTTAAATCCTGCTTGATAATCACCTGTGATATTATTTTCCTCTGCCCATTCTTGCAGTCGATTATTAATAATTGTGCCAAAACTTTTACTACTGATATCACTTATAGAAATCCTCTGTAATTGTTGAGGTTATCAACATCACCCTTTTTAAAAATTGGCAAAATAACTGATTCAGTTCAGTTTTCTGGGAACGTACCCTTATCAAATAATACATTAAACAATTTCAGAGAGAGAGAGAGAGAGAGAGAGAGAGAGAGGAGAGAGAGAGACCAGCATTATTTTCCTGTCAGTTTCTCGCATCTATTTTCAAATGTTTTGGCAAATACACCAATGACTAAAGCACCAACATGTTCGCTATGTGTGGGGTTATGGTTTGCACACTGGATGAGGGCACGACTGAAGTAACTCCTCAGCAGTGGTGGTGTCTCCTCTGGTCGGGGGTCCTCATGGCGACCCCATATCGACAGCTCCCTGTTGGATGCTGGGAACGGGGACTACCCGGGTGTGCATGTGGTTATGCAAAGGGAAGTCAAAAATGGTGAGAACAAGTAATGCTGTCAAGGTGTCACGCACAACGACACTGATATTTCAGTCACTAGCATACTCATATCCATATTACTGCTGGGAGTTTTGAATTTCGCCATGAATGCAGACTCAGGCACTAGATAGGCAGCAGCACCGTAGAAGCCAGAGAAAGAAGGCACTAGCACTCATCCCTGATTCTGCCTGAAGAACGGCAGTTATCAGCACTCTTTACTGCTTCTGCCACTGTCACAGCTGCTGTTACTGTTACCATTATGGCATTGCTAAACAGCAGCTGCAACTGCTGCTAGCACCACAAATACAGCTTCATCACAACAACTGCTGCTACTATACTACTAGCACCACTGTTCCTCGCAGCTGTGATTTGCGTTCTTTCTTCTGCTTGCCAGCTACCACAACTGCTATGCTAGGCCTGTGAGCTTCATGCTGCAATGAATCCTGTCGTTTCAGAATTGGCCCCAGTAACTACATCTTCGTGGCATGATCTACACGGTAACAACTGCACCAATGCCCAGCGCTAGTCACCGTGCAGACTCAGTGCCCCCATATTCTGCGGTCTTGTCCAACAATGCCTCGCTGCCTTAACCAGCCGATCGACGCCGACGCGGACAGTGTGACTCCAGAGTACACGCCGTGGCCCAGGGCAACGCCAACAGCGGCGTCTTACTCTGTATCATGAGTGACATCTCCCGCTGTTCTCCACGCCCAAAAAATGCGTGCAGCTCGAGTTGATTGATGTTCAGGTCTGTCCATAAACGCCTCGCCTTTGTTCACGAGGTTTAGATAGAGTGCCTACAACAAGTGTAATTTGACATCAAATCAGTTCTCTGTCTCTGTCTCTCTCTGTACCGTGCTCCTGTCTTACCCCCCCCCCCCCCCCCGTTGCATAGCCACCGTACCCACTGCTCCCTCCTCGTCCTTCAGCCCCCATCCTCCTCGCGATCCTCTCCTCTCCTCTCCGCCCTTTTTCACCGCCCTCTTTCCCATCCCTGCCATTTCCCCCTTTTCCCCATTTTCTCTGCCCCCTCCATCCCCATCCCACCCTGTCTACCCCCCCCCCCCCCACTATCTCCGTTCCTCTCCCTCCAGCCCCCCTTCCCTCTTCTCTTCCTCCCTACTATCCATGTATATGTACACACACACACACACACACACACACACACACACACACACACGCCTACCAGCCTCCCCCTCCTCCCCAATACCTGCGAATATCACACTCACACCCTCTTATCTCCTGCCTTCGAACTAAAGTGACTGGAGTTTTATGGACCCTCAATGATCAACCGAATCATGTACATCGTCAGAAAAGTAAATGCACGAGGCGAAAGAATTTTGGCCTTTTGTCAGTACTGAGAGAGAGAGAGAGAGAGAGAGAGAGAGAGAGAGAGAGAGAGAGAGATCTTAACGTTAAAAAAAAAACCCTTAATACCAACTTAAGTCCAGCCATCTTGCCCGATGTTGAGATCAAGAAAGTTGCTCGCTTAATGTGAACTTTGGTGGACAAGTTATCAACATGATTGCCAATGCAGTTTGGTTTATCCTGACAGCATTTGACATCATGCAGGTCACTCTTTCCTTTCCTTCCATTACAAAATTACACAAACACAATCAGACACGTACGCGCGCGCGCTCACATGCATGCACACGCCCACACATACACGCACGCATGCGCATACCCACATCCACATCCACACACCACCCACACACCCACCCACACACACATTTTCATTAGCTAATATAGAGGCAAGCATAAAAGTAGGGCGTTGAGACTATGATCAAAAGGTTAGATTTATTGTTCAAGTAAATGTTTAAGTACTGCTGATTTGAAGGACGGCAGTGATTGACATGTTTTGGCAGACGGAGGAAGAGAGTTCCACACAGATGGACCAAAAAATGCAAAACTAGATTTGAACAAATCAATGTGGACATGTGGTAAAATGTAATTATTTGAATCATATCGCGTTGTTGCCATTTGGATAAACTCAGCAAGATATGTTGGCGCCATGTTTGCATGGTGTCACGACCGACCCCTGGAGATCTGCCCTGACAGGATCGGTCTAAGTGGGAGTGAAGGGAGTGACTGACCTCACACGCCTCGCAAGAGACCACACAAGAACGATTACGATACAACACCCCATTTATTCACATCAACACACGCAATCACAAATAAATATTTCAACGCACGTACCATGCACAATCACAATCAAGCATTCCAACACGCACAACATGCACAATCACAATCAAGCATCTCAATACACGACATACACAATCATAATCATAAATAAATAATTCCAGCACCCATCCCTTTCCCTGTCATGAAGTGCCCTCACACTCCTGCCTCTCCAAAGTCCACAGGGAACACCCTGTCGCACTAGGTGCCCCAAACCGGTTTGGTTCTTGAAGAGAGTTGTTCAAGGCCGACACCCTTGACACGCACAAACAGACGGTGGAGAGCGCGCCCCGGGGGACGGGGCGTTGTTGCTGGAGGTTCTAGACGGGGATCAGGACCGTCCAGCCAAGTCCACGGGCTTTTCCACCAGTACGTGGCCTCAACCAGTGCGTGGTCCCCACCAGTGCATGGCCCCAACCAGTGCGCGGTCCCAACCAGTGCGTGGCCCCAACCAGTGCGTGCTCCGGGTGAAGTCTCCGGGAGGAGGGCAAAGTTAGCTGGGAGGAAAGTAGAAAGACGGGTACTGGAACCCCGCAGTCAGTACTGTCTGACACATGCTGTTAAACCTTAACAGCCACTCGCATGATGGGCGAGGGAGGTCTATTAAATACACCAACATCAGCTCAACACAGACCTGAGCATAACGCGGCAAACCAACCAAATCAGGAATGTTCGTTAAAGTCTTCTCATTCGAAGCAGGTAAGAGACTGCATTAAATTAACAGGCTATAAAACAAATATGAATTATCTTCATCCTTCTCTCACTCACGTTTAACATTTTCCTTTCTTAGGAATTGAACTAATAAAGCAACCATGGCCTTACATCTGCCACCACATTTGCAAATAATAATAATTCAATGGCACAATTATCCCCACATCTTAAGGCAACATTTCAAAATAACACAAATTTTCAACCACGCATCCAAACGACTAATCATGCGTACGCACGCTCGCGAACATAAAACTCGTTCTCCTTGCACACACAAACAGACGGTGGCCGAAGAATGCGAGACCGGCAATTGTGACCGAGGCGGACGAGCGAGACCAAGCAAGTACCAACCCTGAATCACCAGGTTCTCTCCCATCCCCGCCGACTACCGCATCACCAAATGCATAAAAAGGAGAAAGACTTTAAGATATAATTTTGACTGGCCAGGTTAAAGATTGAATTAATCAGAAAAAGTGGTCTCAAACAATATTTCTTTTATAATTTTGAAAACCAAAAACAAATTGCGCAAAAGAGAAAAATTAGCCGGCTAACATAAAAAAAAACAAAAAAACACAACAACAAATAAACCACGAAACTGATGCTTACCAGCTACCCGTGGGTGACCCAAAAGAGGCGGGTCAAACGACTCTCTCTGCCCTCTGTCCAGTCGAGAGAACAGCAGCGCAGATGCGGAAAGAGATGAAGTGATGTCTCCCTCCTACAGGCCGACTGTAGGAAAAGAAAGTACCGACTGTACCTTCGACGATATGGTGAAGAACCAGGACCGGAGCAGGCGCTCCCAGAGACATCTTCCGCTCGAGTGAAGTGAAAACCTGCCTCAGCGATGGCGGCCAACATGCCACGCTACGTCACGGTGAGAATACCTCAAACCTAAGAGGAGCCTTGCACGTGCGGCAGGTGAAAAGACAGGTGAGAGGCCGATAGAGACAGCCAGTACAAGAAAAAGATACCAGCCACCCGTGAACCTGCAGGATGAATTGCACGGGCAGTGGAATTAGAGAGAGAGAGAGAGAAAAAGTAAACCTAACCTGAGCTAAACCACACCAAAGGTGCAACCACACCACAAGCCACATTAAGGGACGGATATACGACAACAACAACAACAACAACCAAATGAACAATTCCACCACCCTAGATGGGTCAATCGTCATAGGCCTCGTAACAAACTCGTGACACATGGACTTCAAACATTAGTGCTGCCTTATTATAGGTCAGTTGGCTCTGCAGTGGTAACATCATTAGTTTTGCGAATTTGCCCGTGGTATTAGTTTTGCGAATTTAACCGCTGCCGAACTGTCTCAACCACTGCACATCTTTTCAGTTTATCTGTAGACACAGGTCAAGTTCCTAAGGATTGGAAAAAGGCAAATGTCACACCGATCTTCAAGAAAGGTAGCAAGATGATGCCAAGCAATTATAGACCTGTAAGCCTGACCTGTGTAGTCTGTAAGGTAATGGAGAAGATCGTTCGAAAGCAAGTAATGGATCATTTACAGAAAAACTCACTGATTAGTCAAGACCAACATGGTTTTGTTCCAGGAAGGTCGTGTATTACGCAATTGTTGGAAGTCATGGATACCTGGACAGACATTATTGATAAGGGAGGTAGTGTTGATATCATACACATGGATTACCAGAAAGCCTTCGACTCTGTACCACACCGTAGACTCCTAGCAAAGTTATCAGCATTTAGAATACATGAAAAAGTCTTGAACTGGATCAAAGATTTCTTAACCGACAGAAGGCAGAATGTTGTAGTCAATGGTGTGAAATCACAAGAAACCGAAGTGACAAGTGGCATTCCTCAAGGTAGCGTTCTTGGACCACTCCTCTTCGTCATGTTTATAAATGATCTACCATGAAAAGTCAAGACTTCTGTAAAGATGTTCGCAGATGATACGAAGGTATTTACAAGAACAGATACTGAGATGGGAGCAAAGGAACTGCAAGCTGATCTGGATGAACTCCAAATTGGTCAGACAAATGGCAACTAAAGTTCCATCCACAAAAATGCAGTGTTCTGAAACTAGGCAATAAGAAATCAGCAGCATCATACACCATGAAAGGAAAAACTGAAGGAGAGCGGAGTACAACAACACTGGCCGAAAGCAAACTGGAAAGAGATCTGGGAGTAACAATAGATGAAAACCTCACATTTAAAGATCATGTGGCACAAGTCACAGCCAAAGCCAACAAGATAGTGGGGTTGATTCGGAGGTCCTTTGATTATCTTTCAGAACAGATTTTCAGCCAGCTGTTCAAAAGTCTTGCACGTCCACTGTTAGAGTATGGGCATTGTGTCTGGCAGCCATACCAGAAAACGCTTTGCAGAGAAATAGAAGATGTGCAGCGCCGAGCAACCAGACTCCTCAGTCATTTGAAAGACAGGCCTTACTCAGAGAGACTAAAGGTACTAAAACTACCAAGCTTAGAACACAGACGTCTCAGAGGCGATATTATTGAAGTCTTTAAATATCTGAACGGCTACTACAAAGTAAGTGCTCCTGTCTTCAAATTAGCTACTACCACTGACCTTAGGGGAAATTCTCTGAAACTGCAGAAGCAGAGACCAAGAATAAATATCAGATCAAATTTTTTCCCCCACAGAGTGGTCTCCGGCTGGAACAGTTTGCCAGACACGGTGGTCTCAGCCCCTTCGCTGAATGCTGTCAAAAGCCATTTGGACCAACACTGGAAACAACTAAAGACAGTTTACGAGCCAGAGTGTCAGTTTACGAGCCAGAGTGTCTGACTTAAGTTAGGGACATGTATATTCCGACGCATGTGAAAACTTAAGCCAGTAAGCTAGGACCAACGAACAGGCCCCAAAAGGGCCTCAAACGTTGAATCAAGTCAAGTCAAGTCAAGTCAAGTCAAGTTTGATAGAGACTTGTCAGGAAGAATCAGCTTAATTCCCCGTCTATGCATAGAGTTGATCTTTTTTTGTGTGATTTTCACCGGGACCACTCCAGACAGTGGACGCATAGTTGATGTGAGAAAGGCAACGGGCTTCCAAAAATAATTTCCGGATGTGTGGTTCAACATAATAACTGAGTTTATGGAGTAAAAACAAATTGCGAGCCAACTGTTTGCAAACATGATTTATATGTGATTGCCGTTTAAAGTTCTCATCAATGATCACGCCTAAGACACGGTGTTCGGCAACCTGCTCGATCAAGGTTTCACTCATTTTTAGGCTCAACACAAGATGCTGTCGTTGATGTTTCTGTCTCGATGCTAGGACCATACATTTTGTTTTGTGCGGATTAAGGACCATTCGGTTTTGGTTGCACCATTCTAAGACATCAGTGATACTTTGTTGTAACGATATTTGTACAGACATGATGTTTGTATCACTACAGTGAAGAGAACTATCGTCAGCGAACAGATCACAGATGACATCATTGTGAGATATGTGCATCGGTAGGTCATTTATAAAAATACAGAAGAGAAGAGGTCCAAGGACAGAGCCTTGTGGAACGCTACAGCTCACTATTCCTTCAGAGGAATAAGTACTGTTTAAGTAAACCACTGGGTCCTGTTTTCAAGATATGACTGAAAGAAGGTGACTACTGCCGGATTTTGAACATATGCAGTCATTTTTTTTTAAAATAATATGCGCTTACAGTACAATGCCACTCTGGAGACAGGCTAATGAAGACAGAGGACAGCTCTGTTAACGACCAATCTGCCGCCCCTGCCCAATTTGTCGCCCGGCGACAGACTGGTCCTCAACACCAGGACCAATCTGTCGCCCATTCTAAGTTTTTGAGGGCAACAGATTGGGTCGCACTTCACTGTCCAATCTGTCGCCCCTTGGCCAATTTGTCGCCAACTTACCTTGCTCTCAATAAGTTGATGTTGGGCCACAGTGTCTCTCATTCCCACACTTTCTCTCACATTAGGAGAAAGTATGGGGGCTCACGTTCTCTCACTTAAGAAGAATGTGCGGGATTGAGAGAAAGTGTGGTCCTTCCCCTTTTGCACTTTCTCTGATGTGAGAGAAAGTATGAGGGCGCCCCCACACTTTCTCCGATTGTGAGAGAAAGTGTGGGAAGTGCCCCATATGTTTCTTGTCTTTCCTTAACATCAAACTAAGAGCCAAATGATAATAAAATCTAATAAAAAGTGTTGGAATGAGACAGGAGTTTATTGTTGTTTTTCTGTTGAATGATCACATTGAGAAATCTTCAGAGTGAAGAGTGAATCAAACATGCAAATCTTCAGAATCTTCAGAGTGAATCAAACATGCAAATGTCAAGTAGTTAAATAAACTAGTTATCAAATCCAAATACTATAATTCACGCTGGAAAGTAGGCAAACACACAAACAATGTTGCAAATGTTATTTGGGCAAGTTTATATGGACATGGTATTAAACATTGGCCACAAACGTTACCTGTCCAATACTCTCCCTATCGAATGGGGTGACCACGAAGTAGTTCAGTTTGTTGTAAAATCCAAATGTTCACTACTTAGGCTGCGTATTCTCTAATGGTAATTTTATAATATTCACAACCTAGATAACTACTGGTCAGTGCCAAAACCAGTGGTCAGCTTCATGAAAATTTCACGTTTTCACTATTTCACTGCATATTGGTGTGTTATAAACGCTTCTGTACAGTTTACAATATAGATGGCCGGTGGTCAACAAGATTGACCAGTGGTCACTTTCATGTAAATTTAATATTTTCCTGAGTTCACTCCATATTGATATGTTTAATGCTTTCTTTTTTTAAAGTAGAAGACCAGTGGTCTGCAAAAAAGACTAGTGGTCAGTTTTATGTCAATTTCATACGTTCACTATCTCATTCTGTATTGATGAGTTATAGGGTGTATATATTTCTTAAAACGTAGAATGACTAGTGGTTAGCAACAATGACCAGTGACCAGTTTGGAAAACGTAATTGCTTACTGTTTATTATATGAATATTTCTGTGCTTCTTGCAATTTAGATGACCAGTGGTCAGTGACAATGACCAGTGCGATCAGTTTGATGCCAATTCCATATTTAAAAAATGTTTGACAGACAGAATATTGTTGTGGTATGGGCGTTTCTCGGCTCCTTACAACACAGATGGCCGGTAATCAGCAAGAATGACCAGTTTCATTGTGATGTAAATTCCATGTTTTCTCTATTTGATTGCATATTATTGGTGTGATGAGCATTTTTTTTTCTACCTTTCATGACGTAGATGACCTGTGGTCACTTTGATGCAGTATTATCTATCTATATTTTTTTATATGTACGTCTCCTCTTAATATGATGTAGGTCAAAATAGGTTATATAGATTCTGTATCAAAGAGATCGTGAACACCACTAAACTGACATGTACAGTAAAACCCGATTAATTGAAAGAGCCTTTGAACTACTATGGACTTTTAATTATCCGAATTAAAAATTATCCGCTTGTTGAATTAATCTAAATTTTTGCCCTATCTAAAACAAACTCAAAATAACCTAACAAATTGAAATTAAACTGAGCAGTCAAGGAGTAGTCCCAAGGAATTTCAATTAACTGGGCTTTGTTGCAGATTGGCATTACTAGGAACCGAAAAGGGAGAGAGAGAGAGACAGAGAGAGGAGAGAGAGAGAGAAGAGGAGAGGAGAGAGAGAGAGAGAGAGAGAGAGAGAGAGAGAGAGAGATGAGAGAGAGAGGAGAGAGAGAGAGAGAGGAGCATGGATGTGGGGTGGGCAGGGGGAGGGGGGAGCAGAGTGGAAGTGTGTAAGTAAGACATAGTCGATGTGCCACGGGAAATGGATTATACGTTGACTTGTGCGTTGACTTATCCATCAGTCGGAAAACTCGACTTTTCAGAAAATAATGTCAACTTTCCATTATTCTGATATCTCGACTGTTCAGAAAAAATATCGATTTGTCGGTCAGATGACTTATATAGTCGACTCCACATAAAGTCCACCTCCAGATTAATTGAACCAAAAAACTTGGTTCTATTTACAAACCTCCTTTATCTCTGTAAACAAATCAGATAAATCGCTCTTGGAGAAACCAACACTTTGGATAAATCGACCTATAAAACGTAAACTCTTCTTCCATAAGCAACTATCATCACACACACACACACACACACACACACCACACACACCACACACACACACACACACACACACACACACCATAATCATATTTCTGTTTGATTGCAGAAGACAAAACCTATTATACCATTTTTTTTTCAGAAAAAACTTTAAAGGAGGTTTTACGAAACCCTTTTAATGTGTGACATTTTTTTAGGACTTGTTTAATGTTCCATTTTTACTTTTCTTGAACGGTGGTCTTTTTTTTCTTTTCTTGTTTAAATGTATTTCACGTCATTTTTGTTATTGACGTGGGCCTGTATTTACAATGTGATAGCATGGGGCCAATAGAATTTAACAGGATTTTTGGAAGAGCTTTTACGCTGGCATGGTACCAGTTCTCATGCTATTCAATGTGAATACAGACACTGAGTGTTTATTACATTGTTTTCATTCTAGTCTTTTCTTTCTAGACTAAGAAAACGTGTGCGAGAGGTGCCTGCCAGAAGTGACTTCACAAAAGGAATTGGCACAATAAACCCTCACCCCAAAATTAGAAGAGAATTGGCCCATTACCCTGGAGTTACAGGGGCCACGATTCTTTATTACCCGCCACAGGAGTAGAAACACTCCAACTTCAAAAGTAGTTCGCTGTGAAGCAGTGTTTTTCTATCCGCTCAAAATATTCCCTCTTCAATCATGATGTCTTCCCCATAAGGTCTTCCCATCAAAATATGCAAACACCCGGGCCAATCTGTCGCCGGACGACAGATTGGTCCTGGTGTTGAAGACCACACAGCTCTACAAGGCACTCCGGGAAAAGTTAGTGACCCCACGACAATCCGAAAAGACCAAGCAGTCTTTAGAAAAGTACCATAGTGTAAATTAAATAAGGAAAGGGAAAGAAAAAGACGAAAGCGTTGGTTGGTAAAAAGGATCATGACGCCTTTTTTTTTTCTTCTTTTCGTATGTTTGTTTGTACAACACTGGATGTGTCGCGGCAGGCAGGGATGGCTTCTTGGGTGGGAGGGGGGCAGCCATGATAATGTTGTTCTTACTTACACCTTTCTTGTCATTTATAAATTTACATAGCATTTACATTCAGTCAGCTTATTTATTTCTGTTTTTTTTTTTCTTTCTTTCTTCTTTTTTTTTTTTTGCATTCCCTCGCTTGCTGTTCTCTGACTGCCCGTCTGTCTGTTACTGGTCTAGTCACTTGATTATTGTCCGCGCTTGTAATTCTTATGGGAGCAATTTTGAAGACACTTAACAAGTGTTTTTTTGTTTGTTTGTTTTGTTTGTTTCAATGCGAACTGTTTCTCTGATACAAGAAAAAAAACATATTTCAAACGCACGTTGTTTTTTTTCAAACCCGCTATCAGTGAACATGAAAGAAGTATTTATTTAAAAAATACAAATCCATCGTCAGTTTTGTTTTCAACCTGCTATTTTTTCGCTCGCACCCACGCACGCACGTGCGCGCGCGCGCACACACACACCCACACACACACAGAGGTTGAAGGCTTTACTTCAAACTGCACATCACGAAATCTGAATTTGGGAACAAATAATAATAATAATAATAATAATAATAATAATAATAATAATAATAATAATAATAATAATGAGGACAATTTCTATAGCGCCCATCCTAACAACGTAGGCAACAGGGCGCTTTACAAGTTTTAATAATTCAACATCTAAAAAGTATAAGCAGAAACACACACACACACACACACACACACACACACACACACACACACACACACACACACACACACAATTCTGCGTTCACGAGTCATAAGCATACACACACACACACACACACACACACACACACGCACACACACACACACACACACACACACACACACACACACACACAGACACACACACACACACACACACACACACATGCACGCACACAGCACACTCGCGCGCGCACACACACACACACACACACACACACGCACACACACACACACACACACACACACACACGCACGCACGCACGCACGGACGCGCGCGCACGCGCACACACGCACGCACGCACGCGCGCACACACACACACACACACACACACACACACACACACACACACACACAAGCACAACACACACACACACACACACACACACACACACACACACCACACACACACACACACACTGGAACATAATGTTCCATACATAAACACACTATATAATCGGTCAACAGCTCATTTGTACACGAGCAAATTGTGCGAGTGACATGTAGTAATTTAGTAATATTTCAGGTGGTATCCTGCAACTGGCGTTTGAACAGATACGTTTAAAGCGCAGACTTGAAAGTCGGGAAGGAGGGGGCATGACGTAGATGAAAGGTAGTGAATTCCCAAGTGTTGCTGCAGAAAATGAGAATGCTCCAGAACCGTGCTGCTTTCAGTTATATGAAGGAATTCGAAAAATTCGGTCATCAGAGGAAGAGCGGAGGGGACGTGTAGGAAAATATATTTCGAAGCAATCAGAGAGATAGGTAGGCGCTTCACCTGTGATAACCTTATAACATAGACACACCGACTTATACTGAATACTGTGCTCGATTTTGAGCCTGTGTAACTTCAAGAGATCCGAAGTATGGTGCTGTTTTGGCACCTTGAAGATAAGGCGAGCGGCTGAATGTTGAACACGTAGTAGAAGCTGGAGTAAGGCTGCGGGTACACCAAGGAGGAGGGGTACACCAAGGAGGAGAGCGTTTCAATAATCTAGTCTTGACTCCAGACTGTTTTCACATCATTTCCCACACAAACACACCCTCCCACACACACACGCACACACCACCAAGGGACTGTAAACACTCATCCACAGAAAAAAATCACGTTCAATCCCGCTTCTGCTGGTGTTATTGTCAAATATACCCCTCCCTCGCCACCGTCCCCACCCCCACCTCAAGCACCACCCCGCCCATTCCCCTGTACACACTTTCTCCTCATCCCTTAACAGTCCCCTTCCCTCTTCACTCACCCCTCCCCCACCCACACCCACCCCCTGCCCCCTCCCCTCATAACCCCGTACATTTTAAAGGAAAGAAGGCAGCTGCTGACACAAGCACCCCCTACCCCCTCCCCACCCCTCCCCGCCACTCCAGGCTGTGAAATGCCGGATCTTGGATGTTGAGTAACACAGTGGATGGGTACAATGGCTGACCCCATCGTATAGTAAGGCAGGCTGAGGGCCTTCTTGAACTGGTCAACAGTGACCGAAAGCTCATGAGCAGATCGAAGGGATTAGTTTGTCACCAGAATCCTCTTTGTTCAGTCAGCTCTGTCATTATTGCCACAATGGAAAATGGCCAGTCCAGACACCTTCGAGGGAAAAAAACAACACAAAAATGGAATATGTAAAATAAATAACGGTAAAATGTACAAGTTCACGCACAAACGCAAACACACACACACACACACACACACACACACACACACACACACACGCACGCACGCACGCACACACGCACGCACGCACGCACACACGCACACGCACGCACGCACGCACGCACGCACACACGCACGCACGCACGCACGCGCACGCACGCACACACACACACACACACACACACACACACACACACACACACACACACACACACACACACACACACACACACACACACACACACACACTCAGGCATGTATACGAACCTAAACATGCAACCGCAAGCAAGTGCCCCCTCACACACACACACACACACACACACACACACACACACACACACACACACACACACACACACACACACTCACACACACACACACACACACACACACCACACACACACACACACACACACATACTGGCCAAAAATCCCCAATCTTTGATAGCTCTCTCTCTCTCTCTCTCTCTCTCTCTCTCTCTCTCTCTCTCTCTCTCTCTCTCTCTCTCTCTCTCTCTGTGTGTGTGTGTGTGTGTGTGTGTGTGTGTGTGTGTGTGTGTGTGTGTGTTGTGTGTGTGTGGTTTAGTCGGTAATAACGGTGATCAAGACCACTTTCCACTGCAGTAATAACGCAGATCAGTTTTGCACAGAAATGTACCTGTCCTCGCAATCAGTCAATCTGTCTGCCCACTGCACATACGTATCTATCAACTTGTCAAACACGTATAAACTCAGACGTACACACGCACGCACACATACATACACACATGTGCGGGCGGGCGCGCAAAAATTTACGGAGAGAGAGAGAGAGAGAGAGAGAGAAGAGAGAGAGAGAGAGGAGAGAGAGAGAGAGAGAGAGAGAGAGAATGAATGAATGAATGAATGAATGGATGATTTATTGGGATAGGCTTACAAAGCCCACTCTCATAGAAAGGGCATGGTGGGGATGAAATTTTTCATAATGTAACCCTCAAAGAATGAACACGGATAAGCACGTCAGGACGAAATCGCGATGTGGAAACCAAATTACAGAAGGAATGATCAACTTCAAACAGCGATTTGACTGTTCACATGACTGCCATCCAATTTATCCTGTCATGGAGATGTTCACTGTCAGCTGTGCTGTCATAGAAAGTAGCTCTTTCGTCTCCGTTCATCGAACAATTAAGGCTGTCCATATTTTTTCTTCTTTTTTTTTGTTTTTTTTTTTGATGCAGCTACGCTAGTATGCCCCAGACAGTTCCGTTGTCCGAATGATCATTCGCTGTCTCTGACTAAGGAACGTCTTTGGGATTATCTCTACACGCACACTTATAATTGTTTCCCGTTGCCTCCACCTCTTCAGTTTTTTCGCTGTGTATTTGTAGTCAGTGTACTAGCTGGCGACCTGTCATGTCCACGCATCATCTCACACATCTCAGCACATCCTTGATCAACACTAGACTTGACTGACGCCCATCAGTAATGGAACCGACAGTTTTGCATGGGGCGTGTGAGTCAGTGAAGAAGAAAAAAATGGGAAAAGAATATTAGGATGGAGGCCCCCTCCTCTTAAAAGAAAATGACAAAAGAAAGAAGAATAAAGCAAATAGTAAAAAGGAGGTTAGAGGGCAAAAAAAAAAAAAGGAAAGACAGAAAGAAAAAGCGTTGTCCATCTTCAAAGCCTCATCATGCGTCATGTATTGTTCATCACACGCTCCCATGTCCATGCCTCGTCGCCTGTCACTGTGTCGCGTTGATTGCCGCAGACTGGGAAAAGATATGAAGGTGATTGTCAAATTGAAAAAATTGACTCAAGCAATTTGCCCTGGTACCAGGTCCGTCAACATTTAAAAAAAGAAGAAGGAAAAACAAGAAAAAAAAGATGCAAAGCATATAATGTACTCCCAGTTTATCTTGAATGCACGTCAGATATTCCAAAAAAGAGGAAAAACCGTTTTGGGCCGTCATGGCCGTTGGAAAACGGCTATTCTGTTAAACATCGGCCATCATCTTGATCCTTAATGAACATACCTACAAATTTTCAAAAGATCGGCCAAGTACTTTCTGAGATTTCCATAAAGAAGAAAACTGATATGGGCCGTTATGGGCCGTTAGTAAGGGCTGTAACGGTAAAAATAACACACCGGAAACATCCATGGTCCAAAAATGAACATGCCTACAAATTTTCAGAAAGACGTCAAAGTACTTTCTGAATATTCCAAAAAGAATGAAAACATTTAAATGGGCCGTTATGGCCGTTAGCGACGGTATAAGGGTAAAATAACACTTCGGGCATCGTCGTGACCCATAATAAACATACCTACAGATTTTCAGAAAGATCGGCCAAGTACTTTCTGAGATATTCTATAAAAAAAAAAAAAACCGTTAGTAACGGCTATAAAGGGTAAAAGAAAACATTGGACATCATCCATGTCCCATAATGAACTGACCTACAGATTTTCAGAGAGATCGCCAAGTACTTCTGAGATATTCCATAAAGAAGGAAACCGTCATTGGCCTTTATTGGCCGTTACTGACGGCCAAAAACAGGCAATGACGGTTTTCCTTCTTTATGGTAAAATAACACATCGGGCATCATCCGTGACCCATAAATGAACATCCCCTACACATTTTCAGAAAGGTGACCCATAATGAACATACCTACACATTTTCAGAAAGATGGGCCCAGTAGTTTTGTCTGGAGCGAGGGGAACACATTTGACCATGGACGGACGGACGGGCAACACACACACACACAACACACACACACAACACACACACCCACACACACACAACACACACACACACAGCATTTCTTCGTTCCCATTGTAAAAGTACTCCCTGTTCTATCAGAACGGGGAGTACAAAAATGAAACGGAAACAAAAACGTACAAAACATATGAAAATACAACAAATCGATGTAAACATGACAAGCTTATCAAAACAAAAGAAAAGACAAGCTGCAAAGCATATAACGAAATTCCCAGTTTATCATGAATACGCGTGATATATTCCATAAAAGGGAAAAAACCGTTTTGGGCTTGGTGCAACCATTAGCAATGGCTATTCGGTAAACATCGCCATCATCTGGACCTATAATGATCATACTTACAAATTTTCTGAAAGATCGACCAAGAACTTTCTGAGATTTTCCATCAAGAAGAACACCATTATGGGCAATTATTTAACGGCTATAACGTTAAAGTTAAACATCGGGCATCACCCGTGTCCCATAATGAACACTACCAAAAATTTTTTCAGAAATATCGGCCACATACTTTCTGAGATATCCCATGAAGAAGAAAAACCGTTAGGGGCCGTTATAGCTGTTAAAACTAAAACATCAGACGTGATCCGTGACCCATAATGAACATACCTACAAATTTTCACAAAGATCGGCCAAGTACTTTCTGAGATTTTCCATGAAAAAGAAAAACCGTTAGGCGTCATTATAGCCGTTAGTAACGGCCATAACGGTAAATCAAAATGTCGGCATGATCCGTGACCCAAAATGAACATACCTACAAAGTTTAAGAAAGATCGGCCAAGTACTTTCTGAGACATTCCATAAAAAGACCATTATGGCCGTTACAGCCGTTAGTAACGGCTACAACGGTAAACGAAACGTCGGCATCATCCGTCGCCCACAATGAACATACCTACAATTTCCAAAACATCGCCAAGCCTTTCTGAGATATTCCATAAAGAAGAAAAGCCGTTATGGGCTTTTTATGGCCGTTAGTAACGGCTATAACGGTAAACTAAAAACATCAGGCATTATCCGTGACCCAAAATGAACATACCTACAAATTTTCACAAAGATCGGCCACGAACTATCTGAGATATCCCATAAAGAAGAAAAACCTTACAGCCGTTACAGCCGTTGGTAACGGCTATAACGGGGTAAACGAAAACATCGGCATCATCCGTGACCCATAATGAACATGCCTGCAAAATCTTCACAAAGATCGGCCAAGTACTTTTTAAAGATATTCCATAAAGAAGAAAAAAACTTACAGGCCGTTACAGCCGTTAGTAAGGGCTAAAACGGTAAACTAAAACATCGGGCATTATTCGTAACCCATAATGAACATACCTACAAATTTCACAAAGATTGGAAAGTACTTTCTGAGGTATTCCATAAAGAAGAAAAAACCGTTACAGCCATTAATAACGCTTGCGCTGAACCCTGAGCGATCTGAAGCGAACCAAAGCTAAGTGAATTTCGTTGTTTTAATTCGTTTATTTATCCCCAACGAAGACCTAAGAGGTCGAAACGCGTCGTGTTTTGTCTTGTAACTCGTTTTGTCCACGTTCTCTGGGGGGTTTTCGCTAACATTTATTTAACAAAATTAAAGAGGAATGTTCACTAAAGGTCTCCTCACATGAAGCAGGTAAGAGATTACATTAACGGGCAAAACAAACGAATAGCAATTTATATCTTCATCCTTCCCTCACTCACGTTCAACATTTTCCTTTCTTAGGAACTGAACAAAATACAGCAACCATTGCTTTGTAACTGCCACCACATTTGCAAATAATAAAAAATTCAATGGCAAAATTATCCCACATTTATAAAAACATTTCCAAAATAACAAAATTCCCTCCAACCACGCATCCAAACGACTAATCATGCGTACGCACGCTCGCAAACATAAACTCGTTCCCCTTGCACACACAAACAGACGGGGGCCCAAAGAATAAAAACCCGGTGATTGTGACAGGGCGGACGAGTGAGACCAAGCAAGTTCCAACCCTAAATCACCGGGTTCTCCCCCATCCCCACAACTACTGCATCACCAGATGCATTGAAAGGAGAAAAAATTTTTGGGATAAAATTTTGAATGGCAGGTTAAAGATTGAATTAACCAGAAAAAGTGGTCTCAAACAATATTTCTTTTAAAATTTTGAAAACAAAAGGAAATTGCGCAAAAGAGAAAAATTTAGCCGGGCTAACAACAAAAAAAAAAAACAACAAACAAACCACGAAACTGATGCTTACCAGCTACCGGGGGTGACCCAAAAGTGGGGGTCAACGACTCTCTGCCCTCTGTCCCGTCGGAGGACCAGCAGTGCAGATGCGGAAAAGAGAGACGTCCCCTCCCCTACGGGCCCCGACTGTAGGAATGAAGGTACCGACCGTACCTTCGACGATGTGGAAAGAAAACCCAAAAAACCGGAGCGGGCGCTCCCAGGGACATCTTCCGCTCGAGTGAAGAGAAAACCTCCTAACCTATGGCAGCCAACATGCCACCCTACTGACAGTGTGAGAATACCTCAACCTAAGAGGAATGCTGCACGTGCGGCAGGAAAAAAAGACGGGTGAGAGGCCGATAGAGACAGCCAGTTTCAAACGAAAGTACCAGCCACCCGTGAACCTGCAGGATGAATTGCACGGACAGTGAAATTAGAGAGAGAGAGAGAGAGGAGAGAGAGAGAGAGAGAAAGTAAACCTAAACCTGAGCTGAACGACATTAAGGGGCAAACACACCACAAGCCACATTAAGGGACTGATACACGACAACAACAACGACAATAAATAAATGACTAATTCTACCACCCCTGGAGGGGCCAATCGTCATAGGACTCGTGACAAACCCGTGACAATCCCCCCTTCTAAAAGCATCTTTCTCTGAATACAGTGCTCCTTTGAACCTTGACGCATGTGCAAAATCACAACAAGGGCCGAACCCAACACTCTGTGATCGACAGAGTACGATAAATCCAATACAACTGTTCCATGATAGAGTAAAACAGGGAAATACATGACTACTTTTATCTATCAATCAAACAAGCCTTCGAACATGAAAGTAGCAATCCGAGCCAGTGGTGATTCACTACTGTTAACTTTCCACACCTGATACAGAGCCCAAAAAGGGGACAAAAACCCGGGTTTCCCCAATGGGCGTGCTGACTACGGAGCTCGGCTGAGATAGTCAGCATCCTATTGCTGGAACCCTTGATATGGCGAAAAGTGAAAGCATGACTCTGCAGTTCCACTGCCAAAACCCATGAATCGACGACTGACGGGCTGGATCCGGTCAGGTACTGGAGAGGAGGATGATCGCTCTCCAGTACAAACTTCCGGCATACTTCTTGGGTACGCCAGTGCGCGTCCAATCTCCCAGAGAGCTTCAGCAACAGTAGGGGCATCGATAGTCCTAAGGGGGACAGCCTCTGGTATCGGTCGCATTAGTCAAACCACTACCAAAATTAAAAGTGACCGCGATCGATGGTGGATTAATGGGTCCCGCCGGGTCGACACCAACCTTGCTGAATGGCTCCCCAACCAGTGGCACTGACCCTGGGCGAACATGCTTCAAGTGACCCTTAGGCGTTGTCCGTTGGCAGACATCGCAACTGCGGCAGTACTGCCTAACCTGTGAGTTCATCCCTGGCCAAAGAAGTCCTGCCCTAACTCGCTCGAAAAGTCCGCTTCGAGCCCATATGGCCTCCATGGTGAATCATGGGCCTGCCGGAGAAACAGATTCCCCTCAAACTTTGGGGGACACTAGTTGCTTGGCTACCCGATCTGCCTGAGTGAAAACCCTAAAGAGATCCCCTTGTGGAGCTTAAAGCTCACCTTGGCGTGTCGGGCAGACTGAGCGGGACGATCCACCAGTTGCCGCAGGTGCTGGACATCCAATCCCGGCCTGAAGACGGCCATGGTAGCAGGATCAGCCCTGGCCAGAACCTTGTCAGAGATCGGCTGTAGAACGGGACGCAATTCCTGCTCCTGCTTCTTGCTTTGGTGCGCGTGGTAACTCCCACACACGCCTGACGGGCAGATCCGTAGACACAGACTGACTGCGTCCCTCTGCAACGTGATGGTATTCCCATGAGAAGGGAAAAACAGAGGTCGCTTCAAACCGCGATGGCCCATACTTCGCCACAGAAGTAGGGGGTGGAGATAGGAATGAGTACAGAAGGATGGGTGGAGGTAAAACCAGCCTCCAACCCGCACACATCATAATTTGGGGCCCCACTGAGCCCCAGGAAAACCAAATCCTTTTCGACAAAGAGCGTTGATGCTCCCGAATCCCTGATAGAGTCGACCAAGTAAGAACCCAAAAACAGAAAGAACACTGGACACTCTGTACCACCAGAAGCCGGGATGGACCCCACGTTAGCCAGGCACGAGACGCTGGGAAGGACTACCCCATGACTACCGGGGGCTTTAGGGCAATCTTTCCTAATGTGGCCAGGACGACCACAAAGAAAACACAGTCGGGGTGCTGAGGCCCCGATAAACTGCCTGCCTTGTTCAACCCGCTAGCAGTCTCGGCGCCTTATTGCCACTAAATCCTGTGAGGGCTTCCTGTCCGTATCTGGGCGATGCCCATAAGCTCTACGGGGTTCAGCAAACACCTCAGCGTTTTGAATCGCAGCCGCGAAATCCTGTGGTGCTGTCTCGCCTAAACGGATCCCAACTCTGGGGACACGGTGTTGGTAAGCTGTTTGATGAGAACAGATCCCCAAGCTCCAGCTTAGCCAACTGACGCCAGTACCATAGCGTTTTTGCGCAGCCTATCTCCAAACTGCACGAAGGTCACGTCGTTATTCTTTTTCATGGACCTGAACTTCCTCCTGTACGTCTCTGGGGGAAGGTGGAAACGTTTACGCAAGCCAACTGCATGTCTGCATAAACGCGCCTTCATTTAGAGTAAGCACACACTCCCTTGCAGCACCTGATAATCCAGAAAAAAGGTGCATGGCCTTTTGTTCCTCAACAATTGGGATGAAGTAGCTACCTTGTCAAAATGCTCTAAGAACATATCAATGTCCGCACTAGGTCTGAACTCTGGGAAACTTAATTTTGGGCCTCTAACTCTATCACTTGCCTGTTGATTAATCTCTGATTTACAGATGCGGGATTCCGTGAAAGAAGTTGCTCCATCTCTTCCCTACTGTTGCTTCCTGTCTAGCAGTCTCCTATCTGCGCAGAGCCCCCCATCCTATCTAGCTCTCCCTACGGAGGGCTTCCTGCCTGACAGCCTCTTCCCTACGCAGAGCTTTCCGTCTATCAGCCTCCTCTCTGTGCAGATCTAACTCTTCCTGACGAGGGCTTCCTGCCTGGAAGCCTCTTCCCTACGGAGGGCTTCCTGCCTAGAAGCCTCTTCCCTACGCCGAGTTTCCTCTTCCCGATGGAGGGCTTCCCGCCTGGCAGCATCCTCTCATCGCTGTCGCTCCAAAAACATCAGGGCAGAGGCGATTTTCCTGAGCAGGATTCACCACTCCCAACACGGAGGATGACCCGTTTTACCCGTCCCTTGGGGCTCGACTTTTTCCCCTGAGGAAAGTCTCCCGGGCATACTCCTTACGAGGGAAGCATGGAGAGGAGAAGGTTTCGGTCTCTGCGACCCAACAAAGCCCACAGTTGCTTAACCATACTCTGAGGCATCCGAGCGGACGCGTCAGTGGGGTCTCGGCAGAAAGATCCCCCAGCGAAGAAGCAACGAAAGTACTCGTGGGACTATCGGCTACAGCACTGGAATAAGTAGAAGTCCCTGTAGTCAAAGTCTGGGGACTAATAGGGGACACATTTTGAAGACCTTTCTTCTTCGACGCACGCGTTGCCATACCACCACACCGGACGTTGCATGACAACTATATCCTACGGTTCTCAAATAAAGGGAAAGACAATTTTCCCCTTGAAAAACAGATACCGCACGGATATGTCACGTCTCTTGTGACTGACTGAGAAACAGCAAATAAAAGTGTCAACATACAATCTTTATTGAAACGAAAAGGGCAAAAAGACTCCCGTGACCAAGTTACCTTCACGGCCCCGCGCTCAAAACACAAGACGACAAGACAGTGGAGTTCACCAGTCAACAAGAGCAACCAAAAATTTAAAATAAAAGATAATAATTTAAGGGGGGGGATGTCCAGGCTGGTCCCACCTGGCAACACCGCGCTCCACAACACGAGCAACAGTGCGGTGGGGCTCACCGACAAAAAAAAAAAAAAATGACAGACGGAATCCGGAGAAAGGCAAAAGTGACACTAACATCCGATACCCCCCAACTGTTCTCAAAAAACCACCCGGTAAAGAAAAACTGGTTAACTACAAAACAGGAATGGCAGACTGAGTGGCAACAAAAAGGCAAGTCTTTACGGCCGCATCTGCGTGAGGCCCCCGGGGGAAAAAAGGAGTCTGGGCACGGTCGATTCCCCTCGTCTCAACTCGATCCCCCAGTCACACCAGATGTTCGTTCAGGCCACCAAGACTCCCTACACGCTAGAGTCCCCCCCAGCCCAAACCACCCACAAACAAACCCCGACAAACTGACTAAACGTATACAAAACAGACAGAACTGAACAGGTACTCCGCAAAACGAGAGAGACAGTCAGAGCCCTTCACACCCGGACGAGCCCCACAATTGTCACGACCCGACCCGGAGGTCTGCCCTGACAGGATCGGTCTAGATGGGGGTGAAGGGAGTGACTGACCTCCCCACCCTCGCAAGAGACCACACAAGAAAGATTACAATACAACACACCATTTAATTCACACCAACACACACATTGTCACAAATAAGCATTCCAACACACACAACATGCACAATCATAATTAAGCATTTCAACACACAAACATACACATAGTCACAAACAAGCATTTCAACGCCACAACATAACCATAATCATAAATAAGCATTTCCAACACACATTCCTTTTTTGTGCTTCATGTGGTTTCCCCCTCACCCCTGCCTCTCCAAAATCCACTGAGATACCGTGTCGAATCAGGTGCCCCAAACCGGGTCTGTTCTTGAATAGAGTCTTTCAATGCCAACACCCTTGACACCCCCCCCCCCCCCCAAATTGCACGACACAGAGCTAAACCACCACTGGTCACATGGGGTGTAGGAAGTCCGAGGACAGTGGAGAAACCCCATCCCGTGGGACGAGGCGTTGTCGCTGAAGGTCCCGGACAGGGGTTAGGACCATCCAGCAAAGTCCACGTGCTCCTCACACTGCGCGGCCCCAACCCGCGCAAGCTTCGGGTTAGTGGGCCCCCCGGGGGGAGAGAAAACGGAAGGAACTGGAAGGAAAGAAGGGTACTAGAACCCCGCAGTCAGTTACGGTCTGAAATATGCTGTTGAATCCTAACAGCCAAAGCGCATGAAGGGCGAGGGGAGGTTTTTGCTGAATACATTAGTAACACCAGCTCAAAACAGACCTGAGCATTTAAAAACAGTAACAACCAAATGAGGAAAGTTCGCTAAAGGTCTCCTCACACCCAAGCAGGTAGAGATTACATTAACAGGCTAAACAACGAATAGCAATTATATCTTCATCCTTCCCTCACTCACGTTCAACAAATTTCCTTTCTTAGGAACTGAACTTACAGCAACCATTGCTTTGTAACTGCCACCACATTTGCAAATAATAATAATTCAATGGCACAATTAAAAATCCCCACATTTTATAGCAACATTTCAAAATAACACAATTCTCCAACCACGCATCCCAAAAGACTAATCATGCGTACGCACGCTCGCAAACATAAACTCGTTCCCCTTGCACACACAAACAGACGTGGCTGAAAATAAGAGACCGGTGATTGTGACAGGGGCGGGACGAGTGAGACCAAGCAAGTTCCAACCCTAAATCCCAGGTTCTCCCCATCCCCACCGACTACCGCATCACCAGATGCATTGAAAGGGGAAAGAATTTTGGATATAATTTTGAATGGCAGTTAAAGATTGAATTTACCAGAAAAAGTGGTCTCAAACAATATTTCTTTATAAATTGAAAACAAAAGGAAATTTCGCAAAAGAGAAGAATTAGCCGGCTAACAAAAAAAAAAAAAAACAACAACAAACAAACCACGAAACTGATGCTTTCCAGCTACCCGGGGTGAAACCCAAAAGTGGCGGTCAAGCGACTCTCTGCCCTCTGTCCAGTCGAGAGACCAGCAGTGCAGATGCGGAAAAGAGATGACGTCCCTCCCCTACAGGCCGACTGTAGGAATGAAGGTACCGACCGCACCTTCGACGAGTGGTAGAGAACCAAAACCGGAGCGGGCGCTCCCAGGGACATCTTCCGCTCGAGTGAAGAGAAAAAACCCCCTAACCGATGGCAGCCAACATGCACCCTACATGACAGTGTGGAATACCTAAGCCAAAGGAATGCTGTACGTGCGGCAGGTAAAAAGACAGGTGAGAGGCCGATA
>CM031608.1:17963250-17970097 GCA_018398815.1 Conus ventricosus
TTTCTTCTCTTTCCGCCCAGAGTATGAGTATAGATTTTGCTTAGAGCACGTGCAAGTGTAACGCCTCAGTAATTATCTTGATTATTACTTTCACCTTTTTGTGAAGAGGGCTTATCATGCATTCAGAAAAGATTCATTTATTGAACAACGAGTTAAACAGAGTTATCACATTTCATTTTGCCTCATTTAATATGATTTATGCTGCTTTATAATCTTAATTCTTGTTACCTCGTCATTAAATAATGGCTCTTCTGTACATAGGTCTTCATTGTCCATCTCTGCATTTGAGTCCTCTGAGTCGTTGTTAAAACAATTAAATACTTCGAAGAAGTGGCCTCACTACTGCTTTGAGCGTATTTCGTTGTAGATGACTGTTTTCTACGAATCGATCTAATTGTTGACCAAACAGTTTGGAGTCGCGAGCACATGCTCTTAACTCATCTGGTGGTTTCTCATCGATTTCTTTTCTCTTCTCTTTTCATTGTTGTGCATTCTTTTCTTTCCTTTACATAGATTGTTTACGTTTTCTAAAATTCTTTTGATTTAGTTTTTTGATATCATTTCAAGAATCTTTTGACCATTCTTTTTTCACACTCACTGTCAAACCAGTCATTTACTTCTCTCTTGATTTCCCCGTAGGTCTCACAATACAACCGGCAGCACTAAAAGCATTCGCAAACAACTCTAACCATGCGTTCACATCAACATTAAGAGTAAAGCATTGTACAGCTCTACCAATAAAATGTTTAAACACGTCTGTCTTTATTCCCTCCAATGGGTTTCTGCTAAACTCGTCTGACTTTAATTCCTCACTGTAGGTTTCTGTACATTCTTCCGATCATATGATGCGTTTCTCTTTGCAAAATGTTGGACGGTGGTAGACACCAAGAGAACAAAATTCAATAGTCTCCAACTCTCAATCTCCAATTTTGGAGCAAGTTGTGTGTGTGTGCGCACGCGCGCGCGCGCGCGCGCGCGCGTGTGTGTGTGTGTGTGTGTGTGTGTGTGTGTGTGTGTGTGTGTGTGTGTGTGTGTGTGTGTGTGTGTGAGAGAGAGAGAGAGAGAGAGAGAGAGAGAGAGAGAGAATATGTGCCTGCGTGTGTATGTGTGTGTGTGTGTGTTGTTGTGTGTGTGTGTGTGTGTGTGTGTGTGTGTTTTGTGTGTGTGAGAGAGAGAGAGAGAGAGAGAGAGAGAGAGAGAGAGAGATGATGAGGCTGTGACACGCGGCTTTTGTGTGTGTTGTGTTGTGTTGTGTGTGTGTGTGTGTGTGTTGTGTGTGTGTGTGTGGTGACTGTGTGTTTGTTTGTGTGTCATGTGTGTGTGTGTGTGTGTGTGGTGTGTGGGTGTGTGTGTGTGTGAGCGCGTGCGCACGTGTGTGTGGTGTGTGTGGTGTGTGTGTGGTGTGTGTGTGTGTTGTGTGTGGGTCATGTATGTGTGTAGTGTGTTAGTGTGTGTGTGTGTGTGTGTGTGTGTGTGTGTGTGGTGTGTGTGTGTGTGTGTGATCATGCTACTCTCCTCTCTCTCTTTGTGTGTGTGTGTGTGTGTGTGTGTGTGTGTGTGTGTGTGGTGTGTTGTGTGTGTGTGTGTGTGTGTGTGTGTTGTGTTTGTGTTTAACACGAGAAGACGCGAAAATGTCAATTTACATCTCTAGTGAAGCGATAAAGAGGTCTTTCGCCATTCACTGACGCACGACAAACTATCATCAAAATTTAGTGTGTGTGTGTGTGTGTGTGTGTGTGTGTGTGTGTGTTGTGTGTGTGTGTGTTGTGTTGAGAGGAGAGAGAGAGAGAGAGAAGAAGAGAGAGAGAGAGAGAGAGAGAGAGAGAGAGAAGAGAGAGAATCCCGCTATGAAAAAATGTATCCCGGTTGAAGAAAAGGCGTTATGTTACAGGCCCACTTGTACATTTTTTGTCGCTTTCTTTGTCACCATCTAGGCATGTTGTTATTGTCACTGTTGTTGTTATTATGTTGATGCTTTTATATTTGTTTTTAGTTTTACGCTAACCCTGACTTCCCCTTCCCCACGAGCCCCCCTCTGCCTTCTTCCCCTTCCCACTCCCCCCCTCCCTCTCCCCTTTTGCCCTCTCTTCTTTATATTTGTGTTTGTGGTGTGACTTCTTGAAAAACTGCATTAAATTGTTTGTTATTTAAAAAAAGAAAAAAAGAAATCGTATCCAGGTTAGGGAATGGCGAACAGCCTTTTGATGTCTGATCCATGTTGACAGGAGCAAATTTGAATTTTTCTTCGCGGACCATTCTGACGCCCAAACCGCTCTATCGGCATGCAGCGGCATTGCAGTTTCAAAGTGAGGTCACGGCAGGCGGAAATGGAAACAAACTTTAAACGCCAAATAATGTTCGGCCGAACAAGAGAGGCAAACGAATTACAAGATAAAAGAAACGACGCGTTTCGACCTTTTTGGTCTTCTCCAGGCATGACAAATAACACTCAAGACAATGAAAGCGAACAACGAGCGATCACTAGTGTGTATGTGTGTGTGTGTGTGTGTGTGTGTGTGTGTGTGTGTGTGTGTGTGTGTGTGGTGTGTGTGCGTGCGTGCGTGTGATGTTGTGTGTGTGTGTGTGTGTGTGTGTGTGGTGTGGTGTGTGTGTGTGTGTGTGTGTGTGTGTGTGCGTGCGTGTGTGTGTGTGTGTGTGTGGTTGTGTGTGTTGTGTGGGTGTGTGTGTGTGTGTGTGATATCAACGGATTGCGTGTCGTATGCAGTGTGTGGTTGATCAATGGGGGCCAGAATAGCTCAGTTGTAGAGCGCCGGACTCGTGATCCTGGGGTTGCGGTTCGAATTTCGGTACAGGGGATTTTTCCCTCGGAGTTAACATTGGTTCTGACTCCATTCCCCATACAGTCCTTCCAATGAGATTGTAAACCGACGTTCCGTTGTGAACGCACGCACATCTTGCACACACGTAAAATCCCATCACCAACTTTCGGAAGAGAAGGCCAGTTTGGCCGTTGGTATGGATGGCACGTTACACGTATAGCATGCACTTTCCCCGAAGATGGAGTATGGCTGCCTTAATGGCGGAATAAAAAACGGTCATACACACAAAACTCCACTGCCTGTCTATACAGGCAGTGTCCGCAGAGTATCGCCTGCGTACGCAGAAAGAAAGAATGATTGATCAATGGTGTGCGTGTGTGTGTGTGTGCGCACGCACGTGTGCACGCGCTCGTATCCGCCAAGGAGTTTCTTTTTAAACCTGCATACGTTTGTTTGTTCGCCTGTCAACTGAACGATGCAAAACTACGGGACCTACTTAATCAAATTTGGTCGAACTGTATAGCATCCGACCAGGATTAAAGGATTGTCTAGCAGGATTACAGGTTCAGACCGTCTGATCCGCTGATTAAGGAACTTTGCGGACAGTGTCGCTGCGACCTGAAGACGAACACAGCAAGCCACCGGCAGGGGCCCTGGTCACTTGGTTGAAACGACTGTAATCGGTTTCCCACGGAACAGAAATACTTTTGAATTAAATACCACCAATTATAGATATCTACAAATTTATTGGTTTTCATAGAATAGCAACACTTTCTGCGTCCGTAAACATTGTGATTTCGTAATGTTGCAGTGGTTATTTAAAAAAGAAAAAAAAAAAAAGAAAATGACATGGGAAATAACTCCTTTCGTTCGCACCACTTATTACTTCCCCTGATGGGTTCTATTTTTTTTGCTTTCACCTCTGAATAAACTCAAAGGGCGACTCCAGGATACGTGCCTGCCACCTTGCCGAAGGTCTACACTGAAAAGTTACAACTGTTGTACTTGGTGTTTGTTTGCTTAACTTGATTTAGTTCTAATTTCACTTTACAGTATCCTTATTTCAGTTCATGTTAAGAAAAAAATCAACTGGTCGCGTCACGAACTTGCGTGCAGGCTCCGAGACAGTGCGGCGGGTCAGGAGACAGAGCTCGACGTGTGAGGCCAAATACAGGGAGTACCGGGCCACCCACACGTTGTGTCTGGAGGACAACCCCGCAGCTGAAGCCGTCACCCTGACGCAGGCCATGAAGGACGCCATTCTGAACAAACACAACGAGTATCGGGAACGGGTTGACCCCACTGCTACCAACATGAGGAAGATGGTAGAGCACGTTATTCTCGCTGGATACACGCACCTTTCTCTCCAGCTCTGTCTGTCTGTCTGCCTCTGTCTGCCTGTCACCCCCCTTCCTCCCCCCCCCTCTCTCTCTCTCTCTCTCTCTCTCTCTCTCTCTCTCTCTCTTTCTCACACACATCATCATCATCTATCTAATCTAACCTATGTAATCCGTCTATCAATCTACTTGTCTATTCAGTCCGTATAATCTGAACCTTTTTTTCCTTTTGTCTGCTTCTATCCGTCAGACTGTCTGTTAATCAGTCAGTCAGTTCTTCTCTATCTCCGTGTGCGTGCGTGCAAAACTGACTCTGCTTTCCGCTCTGCACTCAAAACCCATCTGTTCAGGATTTTTTTCTTTCTTTTAATAGAAAACATTTTTGTCCTGTTATTGGGTATGTCATTGCGTTACGTATTGTAAGTGTTAGACTTGAAAACTGACAGTGTGTGTGTGTGTGTGTGTGTGTGTGTGTGTGTGTGTGTGGTGTCAATGTTGGTTGGCCAGCCAGCCCCCCCCCCCCCCTCTCTCTCCTTGCTATGTTTCATTGTCATAATTGATGAGGTGACTGGGTTTATGGCTTTGTATTGTGATTTTTGTTTTTACATGTTCATAGTTTAATATTGTAAAGCGCTGTGAGCTCTAGTGAGAAATGGCGCTCTATAAATATACGTTATTATTATTATTATTATTATTATTATTATTATTATTATTATGTCAGTTTGGCCAATACATGTCTCGGTTGCCCCCCCCCCCCCCCCCCCCCCCCCCCCTGTCTCTTTGTTTCCTCTTTCAGGACGAGACTTTTGTTTTTCAATTTCCCCTGTCAAGTGAACGGTGACAGGCGCTGAGTGTGTGGCTGAGCTGCACTACCCTTGAGACTGACATCGTTGCTACTGTTGCTGACCATTACATGTTGACAGTCATGCATCACACGGTGTGACACCTTCAGGCTGGCTAGAACGGCACAGAGACTGACATCGTTGCTACTGTTGCTGACCATTACATGTTGACAGTCATGCATCACACGGTGTGACACCTTCAGGCTGGATAGAACGGCACAGAGACTGACATCGTTACTACTGTTGCTGACCATTAAATGTTGACAGTCATGCATCACAGGTGTGACTGTGGCAGGCTGGCTAGAACGGCACAGAGACTGGGCTATACCAGCACTGAGACTGGAACTGCTGCTGTTAAGGCTGGAAGTCATGCATCACAGGCGTGACAGGTGTGCGACGACAGGCTGACTAGAACGGCACAGAGACTGAGCTATACTGGCATTAGCACTGAGACTGACACCGCTGCTGTTGACACTGAAAAAGTGTGACAGGTGTGGGACAACGGCACAGAGGCTGAGCTTTACTGGCATTAGCACTGAGACTGACACCGCTGCTGTTGACACTGAAAAAGTGTGACAGGTGTGGGACAACGGCACAGAGGCTGAGCTATACTGGCATTAGCACTGAGACTGACACCGCTGCTGTTGACACTGAAAAAGTGTGACAGGTGTGGGACAACGGCACAGAGGCTGAGCTTTACTGGCATTAGCACTGAGACTGACACCGCTGCTGTTGACACTGAAAAAGTGTGACAGGTGTGGGACAACGGCACAGAGGCTGAGCTATACTGGCATTAGCACTGAGACTGACACCGCTGCTGTTGACACTGAAGGGCGTGCACTGTCCGCTGTGACAGGTGTGGGCCGACATTCTGGCCAGGACGGCCCAGAGACTGAGCTGTATTTATTATTAGCACTGAGATTGATACTGCAGCTGTTGAGGCTGACAGGTGTGCACTGTCCGCTGTGACAGGTGTGGGACGACTTTCTGGCCAGAACGGCCAAGAAATGGGTGATGCAGTGCCGGGTGCCCATGACGACATCAAGGATCGAGCGGAGCCTGGTAAGATACTGTCTGCCCAGGTTGTGAGTTTGTGTGTGTGCGTGCGTACGTGCATGCGTGCGCGAGCGCGCGCGTGCGTGCGTGTGTGTGTGTGTGTGTGTGTGTGTGTGTGTGTGTGTGTGTGTGTGTGTGTGTGTGTGTGTGTGTAAAACTGTGTATATTCGCTAGTCTAATCAGGAAAAAAATCCAGTCTCTTTATTTTCCATCAATTAAGAATCGCATTCTCCTTCCCTTTTAACAGACGGATATTCGTCGTTAGCTGACAAAAGATTAAATGAATATTGCTTCGCACGTGTAAACTGGCACTAGCAGTGGGCGACACCGTGACACGGAAGTTACACGTGCGTGTGTCCGATTCAATGTCGAGATGTGGAAGGCTGAAACGCTGACACTGCCAGCGATTTCAAACTCTTCAGCCTCTCTGTTAATTCTTCCAGCCTTTCAAAACATGAATGCTGTTTACTCTGCATCATGTTCAGTGCGGGATCATGACCTATCTAAATACACAGCTCTCTTTCTCTCTCTCTCTCTCTCTCTCTCTCTCTCTCTCTCTCTCTCTCTCTCTCTCTCTCTCTCTCTCTCTCTCTCTCTCTCTCTCTCTGTCATGTACAGACTGGACTGGGGTGAAGATCGGCCAGAATCTGGGTCAGGTCACCGATCGTTCGATGCAATGTTGGAAAGATTCTACACAGAAAAGGACCGCTTTAACTTCACGTATGGAAAGCCGTATAAAACAGGCACAGGGCATTTCATTCAGGTAAGCTGTGTAAGTCTGCGTGAGAACATCAACATTCTGTGTGGTGTTGGGTGGTGTGTCGTGTGCGTG
>CM031608.1:17971097-17988597 GCA_018398815.1 Conus ventricosus
GGGGGGGGGGGGGGTTTTTTTTTGGGTTTGGGGTTTCCCCCCGGGGGGGGGGGGGGGGGGGGGGGGGGGGGGGGGGGGGGGGGGGGGGGGGGGGGGGGTTTTTAAAAGTTTCCCTTTTCAAAAATTTAAAAGATTTTTCCTTTCTTCAAAAAAAAAAAATTTTCCTTTCAAAATTCTTTACGTCTTAATCCCACCAAACAGGGTTTTAGTTTTTAGCAAATATTTTACCCCCCCCCAACCCCCCCCTTTCTCCAATTACTAGGGCTTCGCCGTCCTCACGGTGCCCTTTTGACCCCCCCCCAAAAAAATTGCACAAAAGTCAACAACCAAAAAAACGAAGTAACCACTCAAAACCCAGAGGGGCCGTGCGCTCCCCCACAGAGCGTGTGGGGGTTTTTTTTTTTTTTTTTTTTTTTTTTTGTTTTTTTTTTTGGTTTTTTTTTTGGGGTTTTTAAAATTTTTTGTTTTGGGTTTTTTTTTTTTTTGGGGGGGGGGGGGTGGTGTGGGTTTGGGGGGGGGGGGGGGGGTTTTGGGGTGTTGGGGTGTGGGGGGGGGTTGTTTAGGGTGGGTCCCCAACCCCTGACCAGTTCCCGCGTTAACCCCACAGGGCCCAGAAAAGGGGAAAGGGGGAAGGTAGAGTGTGGGGGGGGTGAAATCGGGCAAAACAATTAAATGCCCAAATTACCACCCAAGAAAGGGTTGCGTGACTGCAGATTTGAACCCCAAAGGGAATTAAGGGGAAAACTTCGTTGTCGGGGGCGTAAAAATACGCCCAAAGGGTCCGCCCTTTTTCGGACGATGGAACAAAAAGAAAGATTGAGAGGGAGAGAACGGAAACGGGGGGAAACGAACAAGAGAGAGAGAGAGAGAGGTTCTGATGAGCCTGCGGGAAAAAGGGGCAAGAAGAGAGAGAGAGGGGGGAAGAAAGAACCAAGTCGAGAGATTAGCAGAATAGCGCAGGGGAAGGACGAGGAGAAGGGAAAGAAAAATTTGCTAATTAATGAAAAAAAGAAAGAAAAAAAAAAAGAAAAAAAAAGAAACCCATGTCCATTTGATAAAGCAACTAGAAGAGAGAGAGGAGAGTGCAATGCTTAATGCGGGAAAAAAAAAGGGAAAACAGATCGATTTGATAGTCACTTTCAAACCCAACCGGGGGTTTCGCCTCATACCTGGCAGCGCACTTCGCCAAGCAAAACCCACAGACCAACCCCAACATCTCACCTTTCCACGCCTCAACCAACACCAGGCCGCAGTTGTGTCGTTTTGAAGTGACGGAAAAAAAAAAAAAAAAAAAAAGACGGATTCGTGAATAGTTAAGATCACCGGCCGGGTAAAGTAAAACTTTTTATACCCGGTTATTTAATGATTTTTAGATAAAGATTTTGAAAGTTCAGGAAGAAAAATGTTTTATTTCTTTTGTTTCCATAGGCATTGATTTTCGTTCATGATCATGTTAGTAAAGTTAAACTTTACATGGTTTGATGTACAATGCAGAATAGAAAAATTTGAAGAAACTGTGGGTTTTTGGGCTTGCGCTAGCCCTTTCCTCCACTGACTTTACACCGGGTTGACAATTTATTGCGAGCCCCGGGATTTTCCCGGGCCCATTTATTAAAATTGTTAAACTTTCTCAAGAGGAAGCTGGGGGGATTCAAGTGTTTTAATCCAAAGACAAGGTTGTTTTAAACTGTATTTCCCCAAGATAGTTAAATACTAGGCTTGGCTTGCTTCCAAGAAGTTAATACTAGCTTGCATTCCCCCAAGGTACTCATTTCGCACAGTTTGCCATAATTCGTCTCTATTGGGTCAGGCGGGCGCTTATAAAAAACAAATTACGTTTCCCAAGCTAATTTATCATTCACGGGATTGTCTATTGCTCCTCGGTCGAACCCCAGTTTGGCTGCTTTTAAAAATTTTTGTTCAAAAAAAAAAAAAGGAAAATTGGGGGAAGAAAAAACACCCCTATTGAAAAACTTGTGAGTGTGCCGTGATTTAGTATTGGGGGAGAAGATTGCGAGCATTCTTTTGAAAACCAACAAAGATGGAAAAAAAGAACCGGAAAGCCCCGGGTTTTGCGTAAAATAGCAAGCGGAAAAAGCAAGAAACCAGGAAACAAAAAAGTTAAGGTTTCGGGCTAATCGGGCTACGAAGCGCTAAGGTTAAATTAATTTAAAAAGGGAAATAAAAAGGGGAACCACCGAGGAGGGAGTTCTTTCCATGACCTGGCCACATGCTCCCCGACCCAAGTTCCAAAATTCCCGGGAAGGGGGCCCCGATTCTTTGATGCATAACCTTTCTTTCGAAACGTTTGCAACCAGTCGGGGTTTGGCCCCAAAGGGGGCAGTCATTTTTTTCAGCGCTATTGACGGGAAAGGCTTTGCAATTTTCACTGCGTTACCAGCAAACAACAGTCTTTTTGGTGCTGTGAAGGAGTCTTAAATAAAAGGATTTGACCTCACAGAGAGGGTTCAGGAAAAAAATTTCGTTCACAAAATTACAAGCAGGAAAACGTACACCAGTTTGGGCACGTCTAATCACATTTTTGAGAAATGGTTAGAGTTGAGGGGTACAAAGGGGGGTTTTCGCGAGTTAAAAGAGCAGTTATGAAAGAAAAATTTTTGTGGGTGGGGCCCGATTAACCATACTTTAAAAAGGGAGACACCCCAACAGCGGGATTTGTTGAAGTTCCCCGGGGTTTATAGAGGGGCACTTTTGGGGCACTAAGGTGCAGAAAAACAGGTGCAAGGCACGGGTGAAAGGGTGCAAGGGAAACTAGGAAGTTTTCCAAAAAATCTGCCCCCGGGGGGGGCAAAAGGGAAAGGGGAAAAGGGACTTAGGTGTTTCATTGCACAAAAAGGGACATGGGGCCGGGGGATTGTCGCATGGGGTTCCAAAGGCACACTTGCAAGAGGGGGAAAAGGGGTCGTCAAGGAAACGACCTCGGGGGAACCAAAAGGGATTCATCGAAGAGGTGGAGTGCACCTATGGCTCACGGGACACATCATTTTCAGGGAGGGGAGGCACAGGCGAGGGTTCGTTTACCAGGAAAAGGGTGGTTTGGGCCCACAAGGGTAAAGGTTACGAGACACTGGTTGTTCATGGGGGGTAGTACAACAAGCTGGTGGGAAAAGGGGGATTTGACAGGAAAAACCGACCTGTACCTAACGATGCAGGGGGAGGGAGTTCCATTGCTAAGATAGATATACCCCTTACTTCTCGGGCGAGTTGTCTCTTGGTGATGAGAAACCCCTTCCGATTGATCAGGAAAATTCCAGGGCAAGGGATCCGGGATCCGTTTTGTTGACTGCTACAGGGGCGCAGTTCAAACCCGGGACAAGAAGGGGGAAAAAGGGTTTGTTAAACCGTTAGTTTTCCGGGAAAGGGAAGGGGGCATAGACGTGTCGCCTGATGATTTAGGGCACACGGGAACAGACCCTTCGCTCGTGAAGTCTTGGAGTTGAAAGGGGTGAGAAACAGAGGTTAAAGGGAGGGGAGACAGAATTTCTTGTGAAAGGCGGCTGTTGTACCGAGTGTTTCACCAAGGAAACAGGAAAGGGTGACCACTCAGTGAGGTACCACGTGTTATCGTGCACTGTCTTTCATGGTCACGAGCCCATGGGGGGTCACCCGGGCCCAGCAAAACAGCAAAACCCGAGTTTTTGATGATTTTCTTTGGCCAAGCAATGGCAGACATAAAGGGGGTTCTGCATGTCCATGGAGTTGTCAAAGGGTCAGCCACAAGAGGGGTGAAAGGGGCGCCTTTTAAACATCCCCCTTTAAATTGACACACCCTTTAGGAGAGTGGGTGTTTATCGATTGGGGCCCCAAACGCGCCCTGTTCCAAAGGGGGCACAGGAGTGTTGACACTTGTGGACTACGCACCAATACCCCAAAACGGTTTCATTGAAGGCGTAAAACGCAAAAGGGCGCTGAAGGGGGTGGAGACATCTTTTCCCCCGCGTGGGGCCAGCACAAAAATTCCCCAGTGACAGGGGCACAGTTCCCTCAGCGTGAGAGGGGTCAACAGGGTGCAGGGACACACACTCTCACACCCCATACCATCCACAAACAAGGGTTGGTGGAAAACAACGGTGGGGAAGGGGGATCTAAAGAAACCGTGAGGAAAAAGGGCCCGCAAGGACCGCTACATTCCACGGGACTGTTGCCTACAGGAGGCCCCCCCAGAAAGCACAGGGGTTTTTTCCCCTTTTAGCTGCTGTAGGCGGCCCTTCGGGGACCGTGTGCATTCCAAAGAGCTGTGGTCCGAGAACAGGTTTCCGAAGAAGTCAAAACCACATATCATATTGGTAACTTTCCAATAGGGTCGAGGGGACATGTAAGGCGCAAGGAGAGTTTGCGGGGGCTAGGGGCGTCCAGAAGAAGCAGTAGACAGGAAGTGAGGAAGCAATTCCTCAAAGGTGGAGATCAAGTCCTGTTACTGCTTCCCACGGATCACAACAACTGCGATGCATTGGAAGGGGGCCCTTCACCATCATTGAAAAGGTAGACAGGACACCGAACGAGTGAATGGAAATCAAAACTTTTTTCCCGCAAATCACTCCGCAAATATATTCCGTGAGAGTCAGCACATAGCCCACAACAGAGGAGGGGGAGGGAGACCCCCCAAAGAAGGGGAATTTTTTTGCCTAGTTTTTAGGGGAAAGTCATACGGGGGTTCACTGTATGAAGGGGTAGACAGTAGGAGACAGGAGAAGTTTGTGGCTCCTAGAACAGTATAGGGCGTCCCTGACGATAAACCGGGAGGACAACCTAAACATGTACGGTGGGGTTGACATCACAAAACCCGTACATTGAAAGCCTACCCGACCCCAAGCCCCAAGCAAGTGATCGAGAGGAGAGAAAAGATGTTGGCCTTTGGGGTGATTGAAACCCTCCAAATCACAATAGTGCACCCTCGCTTAGTGAGGAAAAAAATCACGACTCGATTTTGTGTCGACTATAGACGCTGAACATGTCACCAAGGTCATGCAGAGTCAACCCCAAAATGGAAAACCTGTTTCCCAATCGCCCCAAGCAAGAGCCAGATTTCACCAGGGTCGACTGAGCGGGTTCGGCAAATAGCCCTTTAGTGAGGACCAAAGGAAGTCACAGCATTTTCCACTCCTATGGGGGATACCGTGCGAGTACCCCCTTTTGGGTGGTCAACGCACCTGCACTTCTCTCAATGTGAGGGAAACTTTGAAAGGGGTTGGGAAGGGGTTTTAATTTCAGGATACATTCTATAGCATCCGAGACATGGGAGGACAATGAGGGGGCCCAGGAGCAGTTTTGGGGAGGTTTAACAACCAATCCCCAGCCAACCCAAAAAAGTCCAGGTGTTTTTCCCAAACCTGGGGTTCCAGGTTTTTTTTTGTCGAGGCACCAAAGCAGCCAGAAAGGGGAAAGGTGAGAAAATGAGAATTCAGAGAGACCCAAAACCAAAACAAATCAGGAGTCGCTAGGTTTTTGGGGTTTTAAAGGGAGTTTTTTCCAAATTTCGCTGCAAAACACAAAATCCTCCAGTGATTTTTTCAAGCCGGGAAACCGGGAGTGGTCAGTGGTCAACCGCGAGCAACACTGCAAAGGTGTTGGGAAAAAAATAGTTCCCCCCCCATCTGAAGTACCAGATAGTCCCAAACCCTTTTGTTGCGGGCAGATGCACAGGGGGTGGGATAGGTCAGTATTGTTGCAGGGGCATTAAACGTCGAGTTTCCGTGAGATATGCAGCAGGAAGTTGACAAAGGTGAAGAAGGGACGCAACGGTGGAGAAGAGTGTTAGCTTCGTGTGGGCCGTGCAGAATTCCCAAAACTTGTAGGGGGTTGTATAGAGACAGACACCAAACCCCTCAAAATTTCCCGCAGGAGCACAGCTGAAAAACACAGGGGTTTTGCTTGGCAAAGGCACGCAGCCCTACGGTACCGAGTGCAGTACATTCCCGGTCGACAGAAGTCGGACTGACTATTTAACCGTTAGCAAACAAGCTGCAACTCAGAGGAAGTCAGTCATAACCGGGTGCTTTGTTGATAATATTTTATGACAGTTATGTTGATTGGGTATGGGGTTTATTCCCTTTGGGATGTTTATATTTTTGGTAGAATTGTTTTTTAAATGTAGTTATGCTTTTGGGGCATACAGTCGCTTGTGAGTGATGCATTAATTTGCAATAAGTGAGGATGGAGATTTCCCAGTGAAGTGTCAGGATCGTGACAATTTTATTGTGCTTTTCAAAGAATTGAAGAAATATGGCAAAACCGAGGTAGGGGATTCTAGGGTGCACAAGGGCGTTAAAAATGAATTGAAATAACGCAAGAGCGCACGTCAAAGATAACCATGGAGTGGAATTTTCTAATATATTTTTATAATTTGTAAACCGTTTTTTTAAAGTATTTTTCAAACTTGACGTACTGTGGTCACAAATTCGGTTGTTTTTTTTTTTGTACCGTTGTTTTGAGCAAAAGCGGGGCTGGCTTTTGCAAGGGGGGAAAATTTTCACGGGCAAAATTCAACTCAAAACCCAAAATTTGTTCAAACGCCACCACCCCGTTGACTTAGCCTAACGCAATATTTTAGGCCCCGTAGACCGGGGCCCAAGGTTCGGAACCGGGCCCAAATTTAAACTTAGTGGAGAGGCTTCGCAGAGACGGCCGATCCCCCAGACTGCTAAGCCATTTGACCGACCCTCGTCGCGAGACGAGTCGTAGACCTACCCCAAATCATCTAGCCACTTTGGGAACCGCGTCATTTAACAACGTCCTGGCGCCTACCCAACTCACTAGCCACTTTACACTGACCAGTGTCCGCACTTAAACCACACGGGGCACAAGTAGGAAAGGGGAAGTAGAGTGTGGTGGGGGGGAAATCGGCTAATCAAATTTAAAGACCAATTGACCCCAAAGAATAAGGTTGGGAGGCGTGACGTCAGATTGAACATCCAAGGATTAGAGGGGGGGGAACCTTTGGTGTCAGGGCGGAAAAATACGACCAATGGTACTCGCCCCTTTTTGGGCAGATCGGAACGAAAAAGAAAGATTGAAGGGGGGGAAAACGGGGGAACGAGGGGAGAACGAACAGAGAGAGAGAGAGAGAGAGGTTCTGAGGGGAGCTCTGCAGGAGAGAAGGGCAAGAGAGAGAGAGATGAGGGAGGAGAGAAGAGAACCAAGTCGAGAGATTAGCATGAGATAGTCTGCAGAGGAAGGACTGAGGAGAGATGTGGAGAGAGAGAGAGAGTTGCTAATTAATGAAGAAGAAAAGAAAGAAAAGAAAAAAGAAAAGAAAAGCAACCATGTCCATTTGATAAGAGCAGACTAGAAGAGAGAGAGAGAGAGTGCAATGCGTTAATGCAGGAAGAAAGAAAGGAGAACAGATCGATGTTGATAGTCACTGTTCTAACCTAACCGGGGTTCGACCTCATACCTGGCAGCGTCACTTCGCCAAGCAGAACCACAGACCAACGCCAACAGTCTCACCTGACCAGGCGCCATCAGACCAACACCAGTGCCGGCAGTTGTGTCGTGTTGTGAAAGTGACAGTGAAAAGAAAAGAAAAGAAAAGAAAAGACAGTGATTCGTGAATAGTTAAGATCACCTGGCCAGGTAAAGTAGAAATCTGTTTATAACCCGGGTTAGTTAATGATGTTTTAGATAAATGATTTTGTGAAGTTCAGGAAAGAGAGAATGTTTTATTTCATTTGATTCCATATGCATTGATGTTTCGTTCTATGATCATGTGTAGTAAAGTTATAGACTTTACTAGTGGTTTGATGTGACGAATGCATGATATATGAATGAGATTGTAAGCAAGCTGTGAGTGTTGTTTGGGCTGTGCGCTAGTCCTTCCTCCACTGACATTACACCGAGGTTGACACACACACACACACACACACACACACACACACACACACACACAACATACGCACGCACATACGTACTCCCCTTCCTCACACACACACACACACACACACACACACACACACACACACACACACACACACACATACACACACACACACACAGACACACACACACAGACACAGACACACCACACACACACACACACACACACACACACACACACACACACGTACTCCCCCTTCCTCACACACACACACACACACACACACACACACACACACACACACACACACACACATACACACACACACACACAGACACACACACACAGACACAGACACACACACACACACCACACACACACATACACACACACGTACTCCCCCTTCCTCACACACACACACACACACACACACACACACACACACAGACACACACACACACAGACACAGACACACACACACACAGACACAGACACACACACACACACACACACACACACACCACACACAGAGTCTCCTACCAGATTCAGCCGACTCAGCAGCAACTTCCAGCACCGTCACCAACAACATGGGGCAAAGCAGTGTGGCAGTCAGCGTCATGGTGAGAGAGCCAGCGGTGAGAGAGGCCCACCGACACTGGGCCTCATCCTTCCTGGTCCGTGGCTGCCGGGGAACTGACAGGGGAAAGACACGTATGTCAGCCACTGCCACACACACACACACACACACAAGAGGACAGTAGAACTCAACAACACTTGAAGCGGAACCACTTCAGCGGCCAGCCACCCGACTCCGTGTGTGTGTGTGTGTGTGTGTGTGTGTGTGTGACTGTGTGTGTGAGTCAGTTTGTGTGTGTGTGTGTGTGTGTGTGTGTGTGTGTGTGTGTGTGTGTGTCTGTGTGAGGCAATTTGTGGAGTGTGTGTGTGCGTGTGTGTGTGTGTGTGTGTGTGTGGTGTGTGTGTGCGCGTGCGTGTGTGTGAATCAGTTTAAGTGTGTGTTTGTGTGTTTCATGCATACCTCGAGTGTGCGTGCTGGTGCTTGTGCACGTGCGCGTGCTCGTATGTGCTTGCGTACGTGCGTGAGTGAGCGCGCGCGCGCGAGCGTGTGTGTGTGTGTGTGTGTTGAATTATAACTCTGTATGTGCGGGCGCTTTCTCTCTCTCTCTCTCTCTCTCTCTCTCTCTCTCCCCTCTCTCTGTGTGTGTGTGTGTGTGTGTGTGTGTGTGTGTGTGTGTTTACAACTATATGTGTGCGTCTGGGACATGAGTCATATCCGTCCGTGTGACGCCGAAGGTGCTAAGCATGGCACGGCGATGTCATTGCTCTGAAACCCGAAACTGTACGGCCAAAGTGAAGGAAGATATCCCTTTTTCCGTGCGGGTTTTGTTTTGTTTTGGTTTGTGTGTTTTGATATTTCAGTTTTTTCACGATTGGAACATTAGAAGTCTTGCTGCTTTGACTCTCTCTTCTCTCTCCTCTCTCTCTCTCTCTCTCTCTCTCTCTCTCTCTCTCTCTCTCTCTCTCACACACACACACCACACACACACACACACACTACACGCGCGCGCGGGCGCGCACACAAAACACAATCTCCTATCAGAATCAGCAGCAACTCCCACCACTGTCACCAACAACATTGGGCGCACGCATGCACCCACACCCACACCCACATCCACACACATGAACGTACGCACTCAGACAAAAGCGCGCACGTGAAACAGAGAGGAGAGAAGAGAGAGAGAGAGAGAGAGAGAGAGAGAGAGAGAGGAGAGAGAGAGAGAGAAGGAGAGAGAGAGAGAAAGAGAGAGAGAGAGAGAACGAACGAATGAACGAACGAACGAACGAAATTTAATTTACCAGGGTAATGAGATAAGCAAAGTGTACATGTATTTTTTTTCCACCCAGAGAGAGAGAGAGAGAGAGAGAGAGAGAGAGAGAGAGAGAGAGAGACAATAAGTTGGGTGGAGTCCAGTCTAGTCTTTTTCCAACCATCACCGTGTCCCCCTCACCACCTCCCTTCTCCTAACCCCTATCCCCGACTCCCCCGCACACATGCAGACACATGTACGGTAACTTGCGGTTGGCGCCATACCACGTGAAGTCTGCCTGAGAGACTGACAGTAATCTGCCAGTCAGATGGGATATACTTAGTGTTTGATGAAAGGTTGCCGCAGCGTTGTCACGGGCAAGAGAAGATAATCTACTGAGGGAAAGAAGCATGGCAAGATAAGACAATCAATTGAGTGAAATAAGCAACTGAATAATTCGTTGAGATTCTTTCCGTCGATTGAAATTACCTTCCTTTACCTCTGGCTACGAAGCCACTGCCTTTGCAAAGTGTGAAAATGACCACTGGGGTGTCAATTCCAGTACTCGCAAAGTCAACTCACGAAAGGGGACATTCACACCTGTAATCAAAGCTAAATGATTCAACGATGTCTTGGCCTCGCTTGACTGCTCCTGAATGTGACGTCACCACTTGACTAGCTGAGCTAGTTGGCGCTGACTGCAGGTTGCTTGGTGACGTCAGCATGGAATGAATTGTTTGTGTACACTCTTGCTGACAAACAAGACAAAAACCAAGAGACCGCTGGTACAGACACGTATTGATCTCCCTGACGGAGGTAACAATAAAATGCCCGATCAAGTGTGCCCAATCAACCCGGCAACACGGCGAGATCCCTGCGACATCCGCACAAGTGCTGCAATCGTTGCTAAAGAAAACATTCAGGGAGAATGAACAAAAGGATGTTTACTTTCCCACACTCCATTTTCTCTGCCGTTAGAACGGAGGCGGGAGGAGCAGCAGGCGGGGGTGGGTGGGGTGGGGAGTCACATTCACCTCCGCCTACTTCTCTTGCACATTGCCCCCCCTCCTCCCCCCCCCCCCCCCCCATCCCGTGCGGCCATATAACGGGTGTGATGGAGCACGTACAGAGGAGGGACGGGAGGGCGATTCGGGTAGGGGGTTTTCTTTTGTGTGTCGGCTGAGCCGAGGTAATCCATATCCACAGGAAAGCCGTGGGGACAAGGCGTGATTCCCTGGCCCATTCTGTTACTGCATCGTCAGGGTGGTTTTTCAATTAGGAAGAGGGAGGGCCTCCGGCCTCTTAACTTGTCAACACTCGCACAGTACCAGATCGTGTTTTTCACCTGACAAAGGTTGTGTGTGTGTTGTGTGTGTGTGTGTGTGTGTTAGAGTACATGTGTGTGTGTGTGTGTGTGTGTGTGTGTGTGTGTGTGTGTGTGTGTGGCGTGCGCGCGCGCACGCGCGAGCGCATGTGTGTGAAAGAGAGAGGGTTGTGAATTACGTGTTTGTGTGAGTGCATAAGACGTTGTGCAACCGTGCACAAAATAGTGTGTGTGTGTGTGTGTGTGTGTGTGTGTGTGTGTGTGTGTTCTTCCTGACCGAGTGTAGCTTAAGCCACGAGGATAGTTCTTCTCTCTCTCTCTCTCTCTCTCCTCTCTCTCTCTCTCTCCTCTAATTGAAACTTTTGTTCTCTTTCCTCTTTTGTGCTAACTATAACTTTAACTTTTGTTCCTTTCTTCTTTTTTTTTTCTTTTTTTTTCCTCCTTCTGTCGCTCTTTGCGCTCACTCTTCGTTCTGGGTAATGAATTCACTTATCTCCACTCTGGTCTAATCTTTGGCACTGCGCGAGGTCACGCTCAAAATTTCATTATGATCAAATTGTTATTTTCTCAAGAGAATGTGGTCAGTTGCAATGGTTGCTTTATGCATTACCAAAGATAAGTTAATGGATATTCTATCAAGATGAGAACATCTAATGCAGCTTCCACGAAACAGAAAAGCAAATATGCATCAACATCTTTATGAATAATATAGAGCAAAGGTTAAGGTTGCCCTCACATAAACATACCCTGCCAAATATAATAATGTAAGAGTTTCTCATTCGTGGTAAATCAAACAAATGAAGCCAATTGTGAAACGTCGTCAATTTTTTGTTGTAACCATGTTGTTATATTTCGTTTACATGTCTCAGCATAATCTTGTCAAGGACGTCTACAGTTTTATCCTGTGTAAAACGTACAGATAAATGACCGTTCTAATAACAACGTGAATATTGTCAAATGCCTTTCAGTTTCAGTTTTACTGTACACAGCCGACCACACAGCACCCGTTCAGGCCACTGAATACATACAGAAACAGACTTTTGTCCTCATGTGTACGTACCACACACACACACACACACACACACACACACACACACACACACACACACACACACACATATCAATGAGCACTGGGCTGCCCACTTAAACATTTTTTTAATCGTAATAGCTACGCTACTGACACTCTCAGGCGATATAAACATATACTGTACTGTGCAAAGCCATTCTTTTTCGTTCTCAGCTGTTGTACTAAGGATAGATAGATAGCTAGATAGATAGATAGATAGATAGATAGATAGATAGATATAGATAGATAGATAGATAGACTGAGGATAGACAGATAGAGAGATAGATAGACAGATAGATAGGTAGATAGATAGAGAGATAGATTAGACAGAGAGATAGATGGTTAGACAGACAAGATAGACAGACAGAGACAGACTGAGCTAGATTAGACAGAGAGATAGATGGTTAGACAGACAAGATAGACAGACAGAGACAGACTGAGCAGATAAATAGAGAGAGAGCTGGATACACAGACAGAGAGACAGTCAGAAAGACTAATGGATAACGGGTTTTCTTCTTTATGGAATATCTCAGAAAGTACGTGGCCGATCTTTGTGAAAATTTGTAGGTATGTTCATTATGGGTCACGAATAATGCCTGATGTTTTAGCTTACCGTTATAGCCGTTATTAACGGCTGTAACGGCCTGTAACGGTTTTTCTTCTTTATGGAATATCTCAGAAAGTACTTTGCCAATCTTTGTGAAAATTTGTAGGTATGTTCATTATGGGTTACGAATAATGCCCGATGTTTTAGTTTACCGTTATAGCCGTTACTAACGGCTGTAACGGCCTGTAAAGGTTTTTCTTCTTTATGGAATATCTCAGAACGTACTTGGCCGATCTTTGTGAAGATTAGCAGGCATGTTCATTATGGGTCACGGATGATGCCCGATGTTTTAGTTTACCCCGTTATAGCCGTTACTAACGGCTGTAACGGCCTGTAACGGTTTTTCTTCTTTATGGGATATCTCAGAAAGTACGTGGCCAATCTTTGTAAAATTTGTAGGTATGTTCATTATGGGTCACGAATAATGCCTGATGTTTAAACTTACCGTTATAGCCGTTACTAACGGCTGTAACGGCCTGTAACTGTTATTCTTCTTCATGGAATATCTGAGAAAGTACTTGGCCGATCTTTGTGAAAATTAACATGTATGTTCAGTATGGGTCACGGATGATGCCCGATGTTTTAGTTTACCGTTATAGCCGTTACAAACGGCTGTAACGGTTTTTTTTTCTTTATGGAATATCTCAGAAAGGACGTGGCCGATCTTTGTGAAAATTAGCAGGTATGTTCACTATGGGTTGCGGATGATGCCCGATGTTTTAGTTTACCGCTATAGCCGTTACTAACGGCCATAACAGCCCATAACGGCTTTTCTTCTTTATGGAATATCTCAGAAAGTGCTTGGCCGATCTTTCTGAAAATTTGTAGGTATGTTCATTGTGGGCGACGGATGATGCCTGACGTTTCAGTTTACCGTTGTAGCCGTTACTAACGGCTGTAACGGCCCATAATGGTCTTTTTATGGAATATATCAGAAATACTTGGCCGATCTTTCTGAAAATTTATAGGTATGTTCATTATGGGTCACGGATCATGCCAACATTTTGATTTACCGTTATGGCCGTTACTAACGGCTATAACGACGTCTAACGGTTTTTCTTTTTCATGGAAAATCTCAGAAAGTACTTGGCCGATCTTTCTGAAAATTTGTAGGTATGTTCATTATGGGTCACGGATCATGCCTGATGTTTTAGTTTACCGTTATAGCCGTTACTAACAGCTATAAGGGCCCCTAACGGTTTTTCTTCTTCATGAGATATCTCAGAAAGTATGTGGCCGATATTTCTGACAATTTGTAGGCATGTTCATTATGGGTCACGTCTGATGCCCGATGTTTAAGTGTACCGTTATAGCCGTTACTAATTGCCCATAATGGTTTTCTTCTTGATGGAAAATCTCAGAAAGTTCTTGGTCGATCTTTCTGAAAATTTGTAAGTATGATCATTATAGGTCACAGATGATGGCCGATGTTTACCAGAATAGCCATTGCTAACGGTTGCACCAGCCCAAGACGGTTTTTCCTCTTTATGGAATACGTCACGTGTATTCATGATAAACTGGGAGTACGTTTATATGCTTTGCATCTTGTCTTTTCTTTTGTTTTGAAAAGCTTGTCATGTTTACATCGATTTGTTGTATTTTACATATGTTTTGTACGTTTTTGTTTCCGTTTCAGTTTTGTACTCCCAGTTCTGATAGAACAGGGAGTACTTTACAATGGGAACGAAGAAATGCTCTGTGTGTGTGTGTGTGTGTGTGTGTGTGTGTGTGTGTGTGTGTGTGTGTGTGTGTGTGTGTGTCCGTCCGTCCGTCCATGGTCAAAATGTGTTCCACTCGCTCCAGACAAAACTACTGGTCCGATCTTTCTGAAAATGTGTAGGTATGTTCATTATGGGTCACGGATGATGCCCGATGTGTTATTTTACCATAAAGAAGGAAAACCGTCATTGCCCGTTATGGCCGTCATTAACGGCCATAACGGCCGATGACAGTATTCCTTCTTTATGGAATATCTCAGAAAGTATTCGGCCGATCTCTCTGAAAATTTGTAGGTCATTTCATCATGGGACATGGATTATGTCCAATGTTTTATTTTACCGTTATAGCCGTTACTAACGGCTATAACGGCCCAAAACGGTTTTTCTTCTTTATAGAATATCTCAGAAAGTACTTGGCCGATCTTTCTAAAAATCTGTAGGTATGTTTATTATGGGTCACAGATTATGCCCGATGTGTTATTTTACCGTTATAGCCGTCGCTAACGGCCATAAAGGCCCATAACTGTTTTCATTCTTTATGGAATATCTCAGAAAGTGCTTGGCCGATCTTTCTGAAAATTTGTAGGTATGTTCATTGTGGGCGACGGATGATGCCTGACGTTTCAGTTTACCGTTGTAGCCGTTACTGACGACTGTAGCGGCCCATAATGGTCTTTCTTTTTTATGGAATGTCTCAGAAAGTACTTGGCCGATCTTTCTGAAAATTTGTAGGTATGTTCATCATGGGTCACGGATCATGCCGACATTTTGATTTACCGTTATGGCCGTTACTAACGGCTATAACGACGCCTAACGGTTTTTCTTTTTCATGGAAAATCTCAGAAAGTACTTGGCCGATCTTTCAGAAAATTTGTAGGTATGTTCATTATGGGTCACGGATCATGCCTGATGTTTTAGTTTACCGTTATAGCCGTTACTAACAGCTATAAGGGCCCCTAACGGTTTTTCTTCTTCATGGGATATCTCAGAAAGTATGTGGGCGATATTTCTGAAAATTTGTAGGTATGTTCATTATGGGTCACGGGTGATGCCCGATGTTTAAGTGTACCGTTATAGCCGTTACTAATTGCCCATAATGGTTTTCTTCTTGATGGAAAATCTCAGAAAGTTCTTGGCCGATCTTTCTGAAAATTTGTAAATTATGATCATTATAGGCCACAGATGATGGCCGATGTTTACCAGAATAGCCATTGCTAACAGTTGCACCAGCCCAAGACGGTTTTTCCTCTTTATGGAGTATATCACGTGTATTCATGATAAACTGGGAATACGTTTATATGCTTTGCATCTTGTCTTTTCTTTTGTTTTGATAAGCTTGTCATGTTTACATCGATTTGTTGTATTTTACATGTTTTGTACGTTTTTGTTTCCGTTTCAGTTTTGTACTCCCAGTTCTGATAGAACAGGGAGTACTTTACAATGGGAACGAAGAAATGCTGTGTGTGTGTGTGTGTGTGTGTGTGTGTGTGTGTGTGTGTGTGTGTGTGTGTGTGTGTGTGTGTGTGTCCGTCCGTCCGTCCGTCCATGGTCAAAATGTGTTCCACTCGCTCCAGACAAACTACTGGTCCGATCTTTCTGAAAATGTGTAGGTATGTTCATTATGGGTCACGGATGATGCCCGATGTGTTGTTTTGCATAAAGAAGGAAAACCGTCATTGCCCGTTATGGCCGGCAGTAACGGCCATAAAGGCCAATGACGGTTTTCCTTCTTTATGGAATATCTCAGAAAGTACTTGGCCGATCTCTCTGAAAATTTGTACGTCAGTTCATTATGGGACATGGATGATGTCCAATGTTTTATTTTACCGTTATAGCCGTTACTAACGGCTATAACGGCCCAAAACGGTTTTTCTTCTTTATAGAATATCTCAGAAAGTACTTGGCCGATCTTTCTGAAAATCTGTAGGTATGTTTATTATGGGTCACAGATGATGCCCGATGTGTTATTTTACCGTTATAGCCGTCGCTAACAGCCATAACGGCCCATAACTATTTTCATTCTTTATGGAATATCTCAGAAAGTTCTTGGACGATCTTTCTGAAAATTTGTAGGCATGTTCATTATGGACCATGGATGATGCCCGATGTGTTATTTTTACCATTACAGCCGTTACTAACGGCTATAACGGCCCATAACAGTTTTCTTCTTTATGGAAAATCTCAGAAAGTATACTGAGAGGCAATGAAAACGCAATCCCCATTTCGTCCCCGAAAAATGTCACCTCAGCCAAAATAATGTGAATTATGCACGAGGCATGCAACCTAGCACGCGTATGTTGTATTGCGACGATCTGTATTGACAGGCACAGTTGGGTTCATTACGTCATGAGTAAACCACTCCAACACATCTTTTACTGATAACTGCAAAACACGTGCAACACAGGCATACTGTGATTGCATGCAAACAGCCCATGACTGTCCCCTATAAAAACACACATTGGCGTTTTACTGACACTCGTACGCACCATGGCACGGTTAACTACAGACCAGAGAAATCAAGCCATTGGCATGCTGAGGGCAGGCACTGCTCACATCAGGGCCGCACAACATTTCAATGTACACCCATCAACCATAACCCGTCTTGCGACTCGGCACCAAAACACTGGAAGTGTAAACGACCGTCCACGCCCAGGCGTCCAACGTGTGACGACTGCACGACAGGACCGCTACATTGTCACGCAGCACCTCCGGAATCGTTTCCAGCCAGCTGCACAAACAGCCCGCAACACTATTGGGACTAGAGAAAGACCAATCAGCAGCCGTACCGTGCGTCGGCGTCTGGCAACAGCAGGGCTACGGGCACGTCGACCATACCAAGGTCAGATCTTAACCCATCGCCATCGACTAGCACGCCAGCGATGGGCTGCCGCAGGTGGCTTTCTGGGGAACAGGGTTTGGGGGAATGTTGTTTTTTTCGGATGAATCCCGGTTCAATGTCTCTTTCCCGGATGGCCGTGATCGTGTGTATCGACGTCAGGGTGAACGTTTTGCGCAACCCTGTGTCATTGAGCGAGATCGTTATGGGGGTGGAGGGTAATGGTCTGGGGTGCCATAAATGCTCAATTTCGATCGGAGCTTGTGTTTGTGCCAGGCAACTTGACGGC
>CM031608.1:17993597-18012232 GCA_018398815.1 Conus ventricosus
CTTTGCTCATGTACAAATGAGCTGTTGACCGATCATATAGTGTGTTTATGTATGGAACATTATGTTCCAGTGTATGTGTATGTGTGTGTGTGTGTGTGTGTGTGTGTGTGTGTTGTGTGTGTGTGTGTGTGTGTGTGTGTGCGCGTGCGTGCGTGTGTGTGTGTGTGTGTGTGTGTGTGTGTGTGTGTGTGTGTGTGTGTGTGTGTGTGTGTGCGCGCACGCGCGCGCGCGGAGTGTGCTGTGTGCGTGCATGCGTGTGTGTGTGTGTGTGTGTGTGTGTGTGTGTGTGTGTGTGTGTGTGTGTGTGTGTGTGTTTATGACTCGTGAACGCAGAAGTTGTGTGTGTGTGTGTGTGTGTGTGTGTGTGTGTGTGTGTGTGTGTGTGTGTGTGTGTGTGTGTTTCTGCCTATATTTTTAAGATGTTGAATTGTTAAAACTTGTAAAGCGCCCTGTAGCCTACGTGTCAGGATGGGCGCTATAGAAATTGTCCTCATTGTTATTATTATTAGTTCCCAATTTCAGACTTTCGTGATGTGCAGTTTGAAGTATAGCCTTCAATCTGTTGGTGTGTGTGTGTGTGTGTGTGTGTGTGTGGTGTGTGTGTGTGTGTGTCTGTGTCGTGTGTGTGCGCGCGCGCGCGCGTGCGTGGGTGTGAGCGAAAAAATAGCAGGTTGAAACAAAACTGACGATGGATTTGTATGTTTAAAGTAAATACTTCTTTCATGTTCACTGATATATGCTGGTTGGAGAAAAAAAATGCTTTGAAATATGTTTTCTTTTGTATCAGAGAAACATTTGTCCATTAAAACAAACAAAACACAAAAACCTAGTTGTTAAGTATCTTAAGAATTGCTTCATAAGAATTACAAGCGCGGACAGTATATCAAGTGACTAGACCAGTAGACAGACAGGCAGTCAGAGACCAGCGGGTGTGAGGGAATGCAAAGAACCCCCCCCCACCCCCCACCCCAAAAAAAAGAAGAAAAGCATGAAATGAATAAGCTGACTGAATGTAAATGCTATGTAAATTTATAAATGACAAGAAAGGTGTAAGTAAGAACAACATTATCATGGCTGCCACCATACACCAAAGATGCCATCCCTGCCAGCCGCGACACATCCAGTGTTGTACAAAAAATCACAACAACAAAGAAACAAAAAAGCAACAACAAAAAAGCGTCATGATTCCTTTCTACTAGCCAACACTTTCGTCTTTTCATTCTTTCTTTATTTACATTACGGCTTTGGGTACATTTCTAAAGACTGCTTTGTCTTTTCGGATTGTCGTGTGGTCACTAACTTTTCCGGGGCGCCTTGTAGAGCTGTCCTCTGTCTTCATTAGCCTGTCTCCGGAGTGGCATTGTACTTTTGTAAGCGCTGCCTCCCCCCTCCTCCCGCCCTTCGAGAACGTCGTCCTTGGTCAATGTAGAAGTCACGATGTTACTAGCCGCCGTGGTAAAGTGGTTAGCGTCGCAGACTCCCGGCTGGGAGGTTGTGTGTTCGATTCCCATCAGAGCCATGTGGGATATTTCTGCTCCGACAGGCTCCTACCCAGAGTTGAGTTTGCTACGGGTTCAGTTAGGAAGAATGGGACCACACAGTTGAGTTTTATCCACTTAATGGATGCGTCTCTGAGAGTGCTGCTCAAATGTCCTGACCAACACTGCAAGGTGTCTGTATCTCTCGGGCCTGTTCGGTGCCGGAATACATTATGTGGGTAAGTGTAGAGTACAGCCCTGTCATGCAGTCTCAGACCACAATGGAAATCCGTAGCATTATGCTTGTCCTTCTCTTCAATAAGCATAGAATTTTTTTTAAAAAGTCACGATGTTCGTCGTCCTGTCAACTCCCGCTCATGTTGATAATTGATTATTGCACTATCAAAGATTGGAACGCAGCCTGCTGTCTGAAGCAGCTGTGGTTAGCAGACATCCTGGACTATCTCATGTCACGGGTGCCATGCACATATCCAAAAATTAAAATTGAAGTAGAACTGTAGGTAGTTTAGGAAGAGCTTCGCTGGTTCTTCTGCGCTTCTGACCGTAGGAAGTCTTTATTTTATTTTATTTATTTTATTTTATTTTTAATGGGGCCCGTTTTTATGCAAGAGCTTGCCGATGTAACGAAAAGTTTTAACTCCCCGAATGGTTTAACTCCCTGGGAGTTAAACTGTTCATATGTAAATTTTAACTCCCTGGGAGTTAAACTAGAATATAAAAAACTAACTCCCTCTGTGTTTCAGTTTGACTCCAGGGGAGTTATTCTGACATACCACCAGAATGACTCCCACCCACCACCCACTCCCCGCTACCACCCATGCATCTTATATATATATATATATATATATATATATATATATATATATATATATATATATATATAATATCAGTATATTTAAAATGCCTAAAACAATTTTTTAAGTGCTCAACCCCTTGGGGAGCAACATTAGTTTAAAACAAGTTAAAAGAGGAATCTTAAAACTATCTACAAATTTGTTTCAAGCGTGTTGCGCTGTCATCAGGATGACAGCGCAACACGCTTGAAACAAATTTGTAGATAGTTTTAAGATTCCTCTTTTAACTTGTTTTAATATATATATATATAATATATATATATATATATATATATATATATATATATATATATATATATATGCATATATAATATATATATATTTTTTTTTTTTTCGAAATGTGTGTGTGTGTGTGTGTGTGTGTGTGTGTGTGTTCTTACACTAACTTGCCAGATCAAGACTTGTCAGGTAGAATTGATTCCTTTGATATTATTGGTTTCTGTGAATTAGTCACGTGTCCTGAATTTTATTGAAAAATGTGTTTTTCTGATTGGCTGGCCGACTTTCATTTTTAGCTTGGCACACGCACACCACCACACCTGTGACGAGTCACTTGACAACTTCATCAGATCGTTCAAAGCAGCCACCCTCTTGTACAAATTGTACAAAACAGCCCCCCCCCCCCCCCCCTCCACTTTCTCTATCCCATGTGTCGCACACACAAATTTCTAATCTATACCAACCCTTTTTCTCCTTCCTTCTCTCCCAGATGTAGCGAGTCAATACAAACAATTTTACGTCACGTCGCGACTACTCGTCATTTTCTCCCAACCTTCCTTACCCTCCCCCCCCCCCCCCCCCCCCCCCCCACACAACACACACACTCCCTAATTTGGCGGCATGACACAATGAAAAATTGAACATTTTCCATTTCTGCACCATTTGAGTGTAATGGCCCACATTTATGGGTGACTGTTTGATAGTCGCATAGATTCCATGAGAGAGAGAGAGAGAGAGAGAGAGAGAGAGAGAGAGAGAGAACGCCAAAGACTGAAGGTACAGTATTTCGACCAAAGGCATCAAACCATTAATTCGTGTATATACAGACTTTACATACAGATTATATACAAAAAGGCATAGTAAAATATCAAGACATGCATAGATGAGCACATGAATATGTACACGGACATTTCCTTTCCCTATGATGATGATGATCATGAACATTAAATCCCCTTCTCCATTCTCTTACCGAAAGACACCTGGGAATAGGTGGGTGGGGATCATCTTAGTCATGATCAGATTAACTTCCCCTCTGTTACAAAGTAACTCCCTGGGAGTCAGAAAACACGGGTACACATTAACTCCCAGGGGAGTTATTCTAAACTGTGAAAAACTGACTCCCCTTAGTGGGCGGGGAGTTAAGCTTTTACACGCCTGGATTAACTCCCGGGAGTTAATCTGTACTAACTCCCAGGGGGGTCATTCTGTTACAGGGTGGGAGTTAAGTCTGATATATGTACAAAATGACTCCCCTCTTAATGTTTCAAGAATTTGTTGAGACTTGTACAAAACAGATTTTAGAACATTTTGAAGTTTTACTGAGTGGAGTTATTTTGGCACAGGGTGGGAGTCATTCTAGTTTAACTCCCGGGAGTTAAAATTTACATATGAACAGTTTAACTCCCTGGGAGTTAAAGCATTCGGGGAGTTAAAACTTTTCGTTACACCCGGGATCAGCTAGTCCTTCGCGGCAAAATGCGAAAATTAGCTGTCTGTTGATAAAACCCAGATAGAGAAGGTAAACAGTTTAAACCTCACTGTCTGGTGTTTAGGTAGGTAGGTAGGTAGGTAGGAGCTTGTATAGCCTCGCGGCTTTCTTGTGCTCCGTCAATTATTCTTTCAGTATTGCTCAAGGGGTGTAAATCACAGCGTGTTACCGTTACATATAATGATATATATATATATTGGTATGAGAAAAGTCTCAGTCATCAAAATCAAATTCTATGTCTTTAAAACTTATATCTGCGTCAAGGAGGCTTTTAAAGTTGTTAAGTGTGTCAGTGAGTTTAATGTTAGTCGGAACAGAATTCCATCTGCTAACTACTTGACTTGACTTGACTTGACTTGACTGTATCAACGATTTAGGCCTCTCCTGAGGCCTGTTCGCGATCTAAAAACAAGGTGTCGCTAACTTGGTTGCATGCGTGGCGAGCACAAGTTAACCAAATCAGTTGGTCTGGCAAGACGGGTAGTGCAGACTAGGAAGTTCCTTCCAATGCTTATCCAGACGGCTCTTGAACGCATTGACAGATGGTGCCAGGACCACCGAGTCTGGAAGGCTGTTCCACTGTGTCACCACTCTGATTGAAAAGTAGTTCCCTCTGACATCAAGGCGAAAGCGTTTTTTACTACTCTGATAGCAAAGGAATTTCTCCTTAGATTAGTGTTAGAAAAACGAACAATTTGCCTTCATTGCCTCTTGTGATATCAGACTTACTCACTTGGAACAAAGAGTTAAAATCAATGCTTTCTTGTTCACGAATTGCAGCCTAAGCATCCCATAAAAAGGCAGAATAATCAGCCTGTTGACTGTAGCCTTCTACTGGAGGAAGATGGAGAAAGTGATGAAGAACGACAATCGTTATGCTTTAAAAACAAACAAACAAACAAAAAACCCCACTACGATTACATTATGATTACATGACCAGTTTGTTTACCTCGTCAAGCAACAGCTTCCATCGATGTTTATTCTTCTGTACTTCTGAAAATACCCATCAGCGTGGTCGTCTCTGCTTTATGAGGCCAGCCTTCTGTTCCTTCTCCAGCAACGAGAGTCGTCGTGACCACAGACTTACATAGCTCCGTGCGTCGTGACAAGTGCAATTCAATGTACCGCCATTGAGAAGCCAGTAAGATAAGGGGAAAGTGAAAGCATCATGAATTGATCAATAATGACGTCATTTAATCGCTGACGTTTGTGTGTGCGTGTCCTTCATTTAACGTCTATCCACTATTCGTGATATTAGACCTGACGTTTGTGTTAAGTGCGTCATTTATGATTTTGGGTTGTAGTCCTGATTTGGGATAAGTTCGGCTGTCTACAATGATTGTAACGTTTTTACGTATGTACGACAGCGCTGGAACCAACTAAAAGGAAACGAAGAGAGAAAAGTCGTCTTTTTGTCTTGAAATGGGTGAATAGTACAAGAAAGATTTAACAAAGTTTACGAAAGAAAAGGGAAAATGTTTCGAGTTTGACAAAGTTTACGAAAGAAAAGAAGAAACGTTACAAGAAAGACTTGACAAAGTTTAGGGGGTGGGTGGGGGGAAATTATACAAGAAAGACTTAACAAAGTTCGGGAAAGAAACGGGACAAGAAAGGCCTCGTTAAGTCTAGGAAAGAAGACAGCAAATGGTACCAGAAAGAAAGATAAATCTAATCTCTCTCTCTCTCTCTCTCTCTCTCTCTCTCTCTCTCTCTCTCTCTCTCTCTCTCTCTCTTGTATGTGTGTGTGGCCTCCAAACATCAAATTTTGTTCAGAATGGGACGCCGCATTTAGTGTCGTGCGCCGAGTACAGAAACAGGAAAGCTGAACAACCTCTTCGTGAAAGAAGCCGTCGTTTCCACCAAGGACCGTAGAAAGAGGGACAGCCAACTGGGACAGCCACCCTTCACGGGGTCTTTGGTGAACTTGCGCACGAAGCTGTTTCCACAGGCGTGTAGGATGTTTATTTCAGGTTATGAAATTTTCACTATGGAATAATCATGTTGACCGTCTTGCTGAAGGGGAGTGGGGTGGGGATGAAATGCTTGCAAACTGAGAACACAAGATCGTTGTGTTCAACTAAGACCTGAAACTTGTGTGTGTGTGTGTGTGTGTGTGTGTGTGTGTGTGTGTGTGTGTGTGTGTTTGTATGTGTTTTTTTTTAGCAATTGTAAGCTTATGACAAGAGTGGAAGAGACTGCAAAATTGTTGAATAGAAGCCAAAATACAAATAAATGCAGAAATAACCTAGAGTGCAAAAAAAAGGGTTTTATTTTGTTTTGTTTTTAAATACACAATGCGGGAGGGGGGGGGGGGGGGGGGTGCATTTTCTCAAATGCGGTGTTGTTGAGACGTCGATGCGGTTTGGTCGTAAGATTAGCTGAATGTGTGAGTGTTGTTGTTGTTGTTGTTGTTGTTGTTGTTGTTGTTGTTGTTGTTGTTCTCCACCACCATTCTCCATTCCACGTGATGCAAAAAAGAAAATTATAATCTTTACAGACTTTGTCCAGACCACCACAATTGTTCAGTTGTGCCTGAAGACTGCTGCATTCATCCAGTGTACCCAGTTTCACCGCTTTTCTTACAGCAGTATAGAGATCCGCACAGGTAAAACGGTCAGCGGCAAAATGAAGAAGCACAGTTAAACAGTCCCTTTAGGTGGCTCCGAGGTCAATAGGCAGCTGGTACAGTGCAGCAGGGGGGGGGGGGGGGGGGGGGGGGGCATTTTCTCAGCATGATACAGGGAGTCACTGAAACCGATGTCGGCACCGGAAGGAAAGGAAAGAGTTACCTGCATGATGTCAAATGCTGTCAGGATAAACCAAACTGCATTGGCAATCATGTTGATAACTTGCCCACCAAAGTTCACATTAAGCGAGCAACTTTCTTGATCTCAACATACGGCAAGATCGCTGGACTTAAGTTGGTATTACTTTTTTTTTTCCTTGCGCTGAACCCTGAGCGATCTGAAGCGACCAAAGCTAAGTGAATTTTCGTTGTTTTATTCGTTTATTTATCACCAGACGAAGACCTAAGAGGTCGAAACGCGTCGTGTTTTGTCTTGTAACTCGTTTGTCCACGTTCTCTGGGCGGTTCGCTAACATTTATTTAAGATTTTTTTTAACGTTAAGAGCTCTCTCTCTCCCTCTCTCTCTCTCTCTCTCTCTCTCTCTCTCTCTCTCTCTCTCAGTACTGACAAAAGGCCAGAATACTTTTGAGTCGTGTATTTCCTTTCTGACGATGCACATGATTCGGTTGATCATTGAGGGTCCATAAAACTCCAGTCACTTTAAAACCAAGAAAGGAGATGAGAGGGTGTGAGTGTGAAATTTGTAGGTATTGGGAAGGAGGGGGAGGCTGGTAGACGTTTCTGTGGCAGGATGCAATGTATTGTGTGTGTGTGTGTGTGTGTGTGTGTGTGTGTGTGTGTGTGTGTGTGTGTGTGTGTGTGTGTACATATACATGGATAGTAGGGAGGAAGAGAAGAGGGAAGGGGGGCTGGAGGGAGAGGAACGGAGATAGTGGGGGGGGGGGGGGGGATAGACAGGGTGGGATAGGGATGGAGGGGGCAGAGATAATGGGGAAAAGGGGGAAATGGCAGGGATGGGAAAGAGGGCGGTGAAAAAGGGCGGAGAGGAGAGGAGAGGATCGCGAGGAGGATGGGGGTTGAAGGACGAGGGAAGGGAGCAGTGGGTACGGCGGCTATGGCAACACAACGGGCTGCCTACCTGGGTAGTGAATCGTAAATGTCTGTTCATTTCAACAAAAACTATTTTTGTAACTAAAAGGGAAGAATTCTAAAGTTGTCTACATCAAAAGTTACTTGATGGAACATGTCTTTGCCATGCGTGCCATCTACTGTCGATAAACTTTTTTTGAAGTGTTTATGCAAATGTACTTTCTCCTTGCCCTTCTTGATATACCCATGTACACCCGAAGCTCAGTTCACATAAACAGAGACGTGCATTTGAAACCCAGTTAGTTTTGCCTTCTGTGTTGGGGAAGAGTGTAGATTGGATCTGCTCACGAGCGGCTCGTTACATGCCTGGTGTGAAGTGTTGGACTATAGTCTCGCTGCATCTAAAGTTAGCAACAAAGTGTCTGAGTTGACTTCAACGCTGTGACAGCCATGATATGTCCCTTTACAGTCGGCTGGGCTAAAAGCAACATTCGTTGCCTTACCTGGCTGAAAGGTCCATAGATGATGGTCCACATATCCAAAACACAAAGCGTATACATTGTGTCTTTTATGTCGCAGAACCGTTTGTGGACATGCTCTAGTATTGAACTACCCACCAGTTGTGAAAGGTAGATGGTGGGTCATTTCAACCTGAACCTACGTGTCTTCCGGGTGATTTCAACGTCTTGTGAATTTTAGAAACATGATCCTGATCTTGAGCTGTCTTGCCACTGCCATGTTTCGATGGTTTCATCAATGCAAGCGCACCTTTACAAGGCTGAGAAGTATGCCAGTTTAGCGAGCAGCTTGAGGGAATCCGGCTTCCAGGCCTTGGTCTTCATCGTAGAAGTTGGAGCGACGAAATTTGTAGGCTCATCAGTCTATGACCTCATGAAACTGCTCGGGATTTCAGGTAAGAAGGGGACCAGAACCCGAAGGCAATGGCAGAGGCAGCAGAAAAGAGTTCCAACTGGATAGGGTCGAGGAGGAACAAAAGTGAACTTCATTAGGCATGAATTTCCAGCTTAGAACAGGTGTCCCGTTAGCAGTAGGAAAAGACATCCGTCTAGAAAGGCACGCTTGAGATGCCCACTCATCCAAAAGTCGCGACAGCGCCAGGAAAAGCACACAAAAAAGCTGGCAGTAGAAGGGCATCTGGGAGTCATGACCTGGATGCGGCCTGCCCCTTAGAGTGTAAGGAGTTCAGGACCAATGCACTTGTCTGAGGGGGGTTTCTTCTCTGAAGACCCTCTGCTGTCAAGCTTTCTCTGGAGTTTCTTTCTTCTTGTACAGCTATTCTACTAGCTTGTTAGGGTCTTTGGCACTTGGACTGAGGGACCTTTGTCTACCTCAGTGCAATGGAATGGATTACTTTGTTGTCGTTCCACTTCCTGGGTGTATGACTGAACGTTTTGCATTTTGCATCACCACAGCACCACTCTTGTCTGCTAGGCTTATGAAGATAGTTCTGTTTAACACCAGCTGGTGAAGTTGTAAGAACAGCCTGCGTCGTTTGCTGCGATTGTCGTCGGATAATTTGGTACCAGCGTGAGTTTCCAGTGTATGTGCGTGTGTGTGTGTGTGTGTGTGTGGGGGGGGGGGGGGGGGGGGGGGGGGGGGGGCGTGCGTGCGTGTCAGCTTGAGTGTGTGTGAGTGTGTGTGTGTGAGGAGGGGGGGAGGGTCCGGATATGTGTGTGAGAGAATGTGCGTGTGTGTGTTTCTGTATGTGTGCATGCGAGATAGATAGAGAGAGAGGGACAAAGAGTGGGGATGGGGTGGGGGGGGGGGGGGGGGGAGACAGACAGATGCGTGCGGGCGGTTATGTAATAGGCCTATCTATAATTGTGAATGCATGTCAACTTGCAGAACGCCTACGCATGCGTGCTGACAGACGATGAGCAAACATCAGCAAGGCAACTGCTATCCGATGTAAACAAAATTTTATTCATCAGCAGTAGTAACATTTTATTGTTGCAAACAATGTTGAGTGTAAAATAAGCGTATATAAGCAAACACACATGATACAAGAAATTGGGAATTTACAAAATAATGAAAATCAAACAAATAAATAAAAATTAGGTGTATGCGACTTATACAAGACTGGCCCTGACCGCTTAAGTTTCTATTACATTTGACATCAGACAAGGTATCGGCTGCTTCCGCGAAAGAAACAAACACAAACAAACAGCAGCTAAAATCCGTTAAGTAAAAATAGCAAAGCGTGTGTGCGTATGTGTGTGTGCGTGCGTGCGCGCGCGCGCGCGCGCGCGCGCGCGCGTGTGTGTGTGTGTGTGTGTGTGTGTGTGTTCGTTCTTTAATTTAAGGTCTATCACCTAACAGTGATCTTAGACAGTATGTAAGTGTTATGTGTGTGTGCATGTGGTGTTTTTGGGTGTATGCATGCGAACGGTTGGTGTTGATTTTCGGCGCGTACATAGATAATATACTGGTATTCGCAGTAATAAAGAATTAATTTATGGGATTGTTCTTATGATAATGAGGTTAATTACAAAGTGATGAGATTACAAGATGGCACCTTGTTTAAAACAAAACTAACAGTCAAGAAGGTGCTGGTATTTTGCAAAAAATTATTCCACTCTCTCTCAGAAAGAAATCCCTAGAAAATGGATCAACAATCACTCAGCACAGCAAATCTGTTCATCCATGAATTGGGAGCGAACAACAGGTCGTCGTAGTACATGGGGAAGGGTCTGGGTGGGTGGTGCTGGAACCTGGTTGCTTTCTTGGGTTTCCTCCAGAACAGGTCTCTCACGTGGCGCCCGATGTTAGCTGCCATCTTACTGGTTCCGAGGAAGGTGGGATGAAGACCATCCTGAAGATGTCGCGGGGCTGGTTGGTAGATTGGAATGCCCCACGAAACTGATGAAATCAGCTAGCTGTTATATGACGAGAGCATTGAACAGTTCTGCTTTGATGTTCAGATCTTTGTTTCTGATAGGGCACACTTTGCTGACCACTACTTTGAGATCAGGATGACTTTAACAATTGTTTTAATGTTTACAACAAAGTCTCTACAGCAGTCTTCAGGAGACTTCTTTTTCAGGTCATTTATTGCTGTGTGGATGACTAGAGCGTCATATATCATGGGTTTTGTAGAATCACTTCAGCTTGAATCATTCTTGGAAGTTCCTCTGTTACATACGCCTTTTTGGATGTTGCTCTGAAGCAGTACGAATTTCCCAACCTCTTGCTATCGATTTTGTTGGCTATGGAATCGTGTACAAACAACACCTAGGCAGATCTGATTTTACGCTCTTCTTGGAAGGTTTTTGTTCTTTAAAATTTTCCCTATGACGTAAGTGGTCGGTCTTTGCTTTTGCGTCATCAGTTCGTTTTTCTTCATTCTTCTTTCTGCTTTCATCGCATTTCTTTCCTTCTTTCTGTGTATTTTGTTTTGCTGCTGTTCTATGTGGGTGGTTACAAGGTGAGGGCTGTTTAGGGGACGATAACAATATCCCAGCCTTGGCAGCTTCGGCATAAGACGCGCGTTTTTTCGGTTTCAGTCTGCGTTTCCGCGTTCTGTAACGATACTTTTTTTCCCTCTAAATTAAAATATCTTTTTATCAGTTCGGTTTGCGACTGAATTGTGTCTTCTAGCTTTGATACTTTTCATTCAGAATCGATAAGGTTCGTTCAAGGAACATAATTCTACTTACGGCTTGTTTCATTTTCTTCTTTTTTGCCATCGCCGATTGACTCTGTTTGCACTGTTTTCTCGGGCCCGTCCAAACGGTCGTTGCCGACTGGAAGAGAACTTTTCCTTGTGGAGGAAGACCTCGTCTTCTGGGGCTGGTTGTTGTGTTTTTCTCATCAGAATGTTCTTTAGCCGTCTTCCTCATTAGGTTGTTGCTCCTGGCTCTAGTCATGTTCTCGGAGATTATTGCTAAATACTCAGCAGCCTTTAACCTAGTGGTTGACTGTCGCCGCCATCTTTAATGTGTGTGTGTGTGTGTGTGATGCGTGTGTATGTGTGCATGCTTTGTGTGCGTGCTTGCTTGCGTGCGTGCGTGCGAGTGTGTGTGTGTGCGTGTGGATGCTGTGTGCGTGTGCGCGCGGTGTGTGTGTGTTTTGGGGGAGGAAGGGGGGGGGGGGGGGGGGGGGGGGGGGAGAATGTAGAGAGAACGAGAAAAGGGGATGCCGATGCGAACAACTGTGAAAGGGTATGCTAATACGTCTGTCTTCCGCGAACGTTGAATTTGAACGCCCTTTCCCAACAAAACATCGAGCTTGTTGGTGACGTGATGACTATTAGAACTAATACACACATTATACTTGCTTGTCGAACTATTGAGACTGTTGGGAGGAAGATAATGCGGATTATGTGAACGACTGAGTGGGTGGGCTGGTGGTTGCGACGGAAAGGTGATCTCGTGTAAATTACTGCTTTATTTATTCATTCATTTAATTATTCTTTTATTTGTTTATTTATTTATTCATTCATTTTCTTTGCATTCCTTCTTCATTCTTTTCATTTATTTATTACATTTTTTGGCTATTACTAGGGCTGGAAGAGGCTAGATGTGAGGCTGAATTAGCTTTAATGAAATGAAGTTAATTTATGTCTCTGTTGATTTCATTCATATGTGGTTCACTCCTAGTTTCCAATTACACTGAACGAGCTGGGGATGGTTCTTTTACATGTCATAGGTTGTGTGTGTGACACACGTCTTTGAGGCTGACCTCTTAGTGCTCCGTCTGCCACTCTTTAATCTTCTATTTGTTCCTTAACATACGAGATGTTAACGTTCATCGGGACAGAAGCTCGTGTGTAGGGGTGGTTGGGATGGGTGGGTGAATTGGTGGTGTACTGTGTAGAATTCAGCCTTTCTTGTGCAGTTATTTCATTATTGTCATTGCTATTGCAATTGTTATCATCACTTTTATTGTCGATATGTTGTAGTGCAAAAAAGGCCTTCAGATAAAGTGGATTTGTGGACCCCTTTTTATGTAAACATGTAGGTGTGAAGTAGATTTTTTTTACGGAATGTGTGCAAGGCTGAAGAGGGACAGTGAGAGAATAAGGCAGAGCAACACAAACAAATCATAATTTTATACTCTCCAGGATACATGTGAACGGTGGAAGATAACATCTCTACTCTTTTGCTTTCTTCCTTGCACACTTGTATATACAATGGAACACATTCCCATTCATACTCTCTTTCTATAGTGGGCGAATAAATTGCCATATGTCATCACTTCTCGTATCTCTCTGTCTTCACTGTCTGTCTGTCTGTCTGTCTGTCTGTCTGTCTCTGTCTCTCTCTCTCTCTTCTCTCTCTCTCTCTCTCTCTCTCTCTCTCTCTTTAAACAAAAAAGAAAAGAAAAGTAAAAAGATGCTTAAAACATTTCAAAGGTATAAACAAACAAAATAAAGAACGAAAAAAAGAAATCTGTGTGCAAGAGAGAAAAGATACACAGAACCTAGAAGAAGGAAATAGAACGAGTTTAAAGAATGAAAAAACTTAAGGAATCAATGAACGACTCTAAAACTTTTTGGTCTTGATACGAAATGTAAAACAGGAAGAAAATAGTTGTACCATGAAATTTTTTTACAACAATGGTATGATCACTTTTCCAGTGTTTTCAATGAAGGTGAGAGGTCGCTGCTGATGAAACTGATAATGATAACATCAATGATGATGATGATGATGACAATGTCGATCCCTTATTCAGTGATCAGATTCCTGAAGAAGAGGTTATTGCAAGTATTAAGAAACTTAAGTCGGGGAAAAAGCGCGGGTTCGGATAAGATCATAGGAGAAATGCTAAAACACGCCAGTCCTGACATCATTTCTTTTCCTTGTTACTCTATTTAACAAACTTTTTGAAACTGGATCTTTCCTTTGGAGTGGACAAAATCAATTATTTTTCCATTGCATAAGAAAGGTGATGTGAATTACCCTTGACAATTATCGCGGAATATCTCTTAAAAGCATTATAAGTAAGGTGTATGCACATATTTTGAACAAGAGATTAACAAACGGGCAGAAGAGGAGAAACAAATGTAGAGGAAACAGGCGGGTTTTAGATTGGATAGAGTACAGTGGATCATATTTTTACATTGTTTGCTTTAGTACAAAAATTTATTTGTCAAACAATAAGAAACTGTTTGTGGCTTTTGTCGATTTTAAAAAAAGCGTTCGGTTCCGTTAACCTTTAATTTAGTGTGGAATACTCTACGAAGAAAGGGTTTAATGGTAAGCTTTATTGAGCCCTCAAAGGGTGTATGATTCAGTGCTTCTATGTGTGCGTGACAGCATGAATTTACAGATTTTTTCTCGTGTCACTGTGGAGTGAAACAAGGGTATTTGTTTAATTTCCCAAATATGTTCTCCTTTTCATTAATGAATTAGCAATCGAGTTTTTAAGAAGAGGAAGACACGGTGCCCAACTTCTTCCAAATGCTGTAGAATTTTTTGTTTGTTATTTTTTGCTGACGAAATAATTCTCTGTCTGGACAGTTTGGGGACTACAGAACCAGTTTAATGTATTGAAAGAAGAGGTAGATAGTTTGGGGTTAACACTTAATTTAGATTAAAAACAGATTTTAATAATTTTTCGAATGGGGGATCACTTGTCTGCTTGGGAGAAAGGGTTTTTACTACGGAAATGGTCGAAGTAAAAGTTGTCAACTCTTATAAATACCTTGGAATGCTGTTTACAACAAGACTTAGCCTTAATTTAACTTGGAATGAAACTTGTCAAAAGGGGGAAAAGGGGTAATGGAAATACTTAAGACGCTAAGAAAACTAAAATTGTATCGATGTTTCTGTGTTTTGGAAAGGGTTTGACACGCAAATTTGGGTACCTCCCCTTACATATGCCGCTGAGATCTGGGGAATTATACTAAATAGTCAGTTGGAGAGAGTGTTATACTTTTGCAATGAAACGTTTTCTGTATGTTCCAAGACACTTCAAACACAATTTTATATGGCGAAACTGGGCGATACCCTTTATATGTAAAAGCTGACATAAAATGTGTTAATTTTGGTTTTAAATTGTTGAAACTGCCACAAGTAGATTCTCTAGACGGGCATTTTGATGCGTTGTCTATACAACGGAAAGAGGTAAAGAAAAATGGGCTTCTCGATTAAAAGACGTTTTTTGTAAGAAAAAAGGCTTGCGATTTTCCTGGATGAGCCATGGTGTAGGTAATGAGCTGTTGTTTATTCAGAATTTTAACCGATTAATTGATTCCTTTAAACAAAAACCCGGGGTTCGGGCATTGAGGGAAAAAAGAAAAATATCGTTGTTTCTATCTTTCAAAAGCATATTTCAAACCTGAAAAGTTTCAAAGTTGTTGTGAATAAATGGCACCGGACTAATTTAGCTAGATTCCGACTAAGAAACCCCGGTTTTAAAGCTAACAAAAAATGGTTTCAGCCTGGTACGTCTACAGATTCACCTTTCCCTCTGTGTAATTCCATTGTTTATGATGAGATTTACTTTATTTTCTGCCGTTTAAAACCTATGACAACTGAGAAAAAAAATGTCCATTGTTTGAAAAGATATTGTGGTAAGAAAAGATTTGTTTTCTCTGCTTTTATCAGATGACATTATTCTAATTTGTTAATTTGTTGGCCAAATTCATTTCGGAAGCTGGAATCTCAGATACAAAACAATCATTTCTGCTAGGAGTACTATGGTAAGGTAGAATGAGAGAGAGAGAGAGAGGAGAAGAGAGAGAGAGGAGAGGTTGAGAGAGAGAGAGAGTGAGGAGGAGGGGAGAGAGAGAGAGAAGGAGGGGAGGAGAGAGAGAGAGGGGAGAGAGAGAGAGAGAGAACGTCGTATACATGTATATGAAGAAAGTCACTGATACAAATATGCGAACCTTAGTATGTTGAATTTGATATTGTAAAAACAATTTATAATTTGCCTTGGGTGGCTATTTTTCATAAAGTATCACTTTTGTTTAGAAAGATGGTTTCGTTTATACTTTTTGTTTCCTGTTAGTAACTTTGTTTGTCGTTTGCACATTACTGAACCATAAGGCTGATCATTCTTTTTGTGTAAAAAAATGAAAATGACGCATCAGCTATGTCACTAGGACTGTAAATCAATGACATTAAAGTGTCAAAGTGTCAAGTGTCTCCTTAAGCAAAGGTCACATCTTTTCTTTGAAGTTGCTGACAGTTCTGAAAAAGGCGGCCATATTTGTTCATGCTGAGCAATAATGAAACTGAACTTGAATTGTCCGATAATTATTTTCCCCTGTATATCTGAAAACCGCTGTTGATGAGAGTTTTAAAAAAATAAAAAGTTACCACGATGAGAGAAGTCCGTAAAGGAAAGTAGAAGGGAAACTGATGGACCAAAAAGCCCAGTGGACCGTTGTTTTACTGGTGTAAGATATCTGTCTTTCAAAACGCGTGAATCTTGATAATGAATAGAACAGTAAAGACAAGCACGACAATGACAGATGGTGAGATTGATGCCTTTCAGCCTGGGGTTATGGTTAGCAAGTTGTTTCCGATCAAAATTTGCATGTAATCAGTTTACGATAGTGTAATATGGCTTTCTGAAATACTATAATCGCATGCATAGTACATATGAAATTCGCATTTCCATCGTGTAACTTTCAAATTAGGAAAAAAACAATGAAAAGTTACAATAAGATAAACTTTTTTTTCTGCTGAATTTGGGTCTGTTTTTTTTAATCGAACTAAGATACCTATAATCACTAAACTTATGAGACGATCTTGTAGAACTACCCATGCACAGTGGTAATGGCGTAAGTACAGAACTGTGGCGTGCTATAAACATCGCTATGCAAACAATTGTGGGGGATAACAAAGGGGTGCTTGTTAATGATATTTCGAGTTCATTTCTTTTTTTTGTTCTGTGCACATGGATCTGCTTTGTGAAATGGCTTGAAAACAGTACCTCATTGTTATAAGCGTAGTATAAACAGGCATTCGGCAATAGCTGGATCACCACAGAATAGTAAAACTATATTTGACACAGGGTTTTTTTCCTGCATTTTATGGAGGGCTTTCGAATATGTTTAACAGCAGGCCTACAGCTCGTCGCACAACTTCTTCATTTTAAAGGAGAAATGTTGTGCCTGCTAGTTTTCATGTATAATTTGGCAGCAACTGAAAAGGACAAGTCTTAAAATAAAATCCAAACGCATTTTCAAACAGGAGGTGTTTTTTCCCCCTCTGTTGAGTTTTTCTTTTGTGTGAAGGCTACTAAATGTTATGGAATGCAGTTTATGAAAATAAATACAAGCATCATTTTCAGCAAAATATCAGAAAACAACAACAACAATAACAAAACCCTGGGGAAATATATCGGCATTTGTTTGCGTTTTTGGTCAGATCAAAACAGTTTGGAAACCTTTCCCCATGTTGCTTTCAAGACCCACCCGTCCACCTATCTGTGACGGAGCAAAATGGTAACGACTTGACTCAGGAGCAGGAGGAGGGCGAGGAAGGCACCGTGTGTGTAGAGGCATGCACGAGGGAAGGTGGCAGAGCCCGGCAAGCACACGCCGCACATGTAGGGACAGTTGACCCTGACGGTCTGCTGCTGGCACTGGGCCTTGGTGAACTTCTGGCAGTCAGCACTGCCGTCCTCACTCGGGCAGGTTTCTGCACTCACCCAGGAGACAAACATATAGCAGGGACGCTTTCCTACCACCATAAATGGTGGCTGTATCAGCAACACAGGCAAACATGTAACAGGGACACATTCCTACACTACAAATGGTGGCTGTATCAGCAACACAGGCAAACATGTAACGGGGACTTTTCTACTACCACAAATGGTAGCTGTATCAGCAACACAGACGAACATGTAAGTGGGAAACTTTTCTACACCACAAATGGTGGCTGTATCAGCAATACAGACGAATAAAGTAACGGGGACACATTCCTACCACCATAAATATTGACTGTATCAGCAATACAGACGAACATGTAAGTGGGACACTTTTCTGCTACCACAAATGGTGGCTGTATCAGCAACACAGACGAACATGTAACTAGGACGCTTTCCTACTACCACAAAAGGTGACTATCAGCAAAACAGACAAACATGTAACGGGACACTTTCCTACCACCGTAAATGGTGGCTGTATGAGCAATACATACGAACATGTAACGGGGACACTTTCCTACCACCGTTAATAGTGAACGTATCAATAAACTGCCACAGAATAGGTAACGGTATTGGTAACACAAACGATCGATACACCAGCTATATCTGTCTAACATCAAAAGCGTAGACAGTGTCAGTAACACAGATAGACATGAAATGGGCACCCTCATTTAACACCAGAAGTGATGAAAAAGTACTGACACACTAAGAACATGTGGTGGGTACATTTACCTACACCACAAGCGGCGACAATAATCATACAAATAACATCGAACCAATAGCGGGTATTGTTAATTACCACTGAAAGTGGCATCGATTACATCATTAACACAGAAGAATATATAGTGGGTACGCTTACCTACCACCGAAAGTAGTGACAATGATATTTGTCAAACAGAAGAACATAACTCTGGCTTCCCCTACCTACCACCAAATAGTGACAGTATCATTATGAACTCGGGCGAGGATAGTGTACCACTTACCCACCTCCTGAGTGATGGCAGCGTTAAGGACACGAAGGAATACACAGTGTGTTCCCCAACCTACCATGGTCATGGTTGTGTAACATAGGCCGAACATGCTGAAAGTACCTTACTTACCATTAGATGTGGCAGTTTTAGCAACACATAGAGGACGAGCGGTAACAGGCAACCATAAGTCATAAACAAATAGTGACTGTTTCAGTAGCACAGGTAAACATGTAGCTTATGCCCCTATTCACCTTAACAGGCGCTGTGCGTGCAGGTAACTCTTATTCGCGTTAAATTACGTTTTT
>CM031608.1:18013232-18035732 GCA_018398815.1 Conus ventricosus
CTCGGAATCCCCGTCTGGAGAATCCATGAGTACTTTACACTTTCACAGGACTCCTGTCGGACCCCCGGGCATCCGCTCGAACGTCAGAGCATAGCGAAGCAACTATGGCTTCGTTGAGTCGCAGAAACCAAAGCCCTCTCTTCTCCATGCTTCCCCTCGTAAGGAGTATGCCCCGGAGACTCTCCTCATGGAAGGTCGAGACCCAAGGGATGGGTCAGACGGGTCATCCTCCCGTGTCGGGAGTGGTTGAACCCCGCCCAGGACATACACCTCCGTCCTGATGTTTCTGGACGACAGCGAGGAGGATGAGCCCTACGTAAGGAAGAGGTTTCCTAGGCAGGAAGCTCTGCGTAGGAAGAGACGCTAACATGAGGCCCTACGTAAGGAAGAGGTTTTAGGCAGGAAGCCTGCGTAGGAAGAGACTGCAAAGGCAGGAAGCCCTTCGTAGGGAAGAGGCAAGGCCCGTAGGGAAGAGCTAAAATAGGAGGAGGCTCTGCGCAAGAGGAGACTGACAGACAGAAATTCTGCATAGGGAAGAGGCTATTCTGCGCAGAGAGGAGGCTGCCAGACAGGAGGCTCAGCGTGGGGAAGAGGCCTGCCCCCGTAGGAAGAACTAGACGGGATGGAGGCTCTGCGTAGGGGGGAGATGGAACAACTTCTTTCGCGGGCTCCCGCATCTGTAAATCAGGGGTTAGTCACCGGGCAGGTGATGGGAGTTAACCCCAAAAGTTAAAGCTTCCAGAGTTCAGACCTAGTGAGGACATTGATATTTCCTAGAGCATTTTGAAAAGGTTGCTAGTTCATACCAATTGTCTGAGGAACAAAGGCTATGCACCTTTTTCTGGATAATCTGTGCTCTGCAAGGGAGTGTGTGCTCACTCTAAATGAAGGCGCGTTTTTATGCAGACATGCAGTTGGCTCTGCGTAAGCGTTTCCACCTTACCCCCAAGACGTACAGGAGGAAGTTCAGGCCCATGAAGAAGAAAAACGACGAGACCTTCGTGCAGTTTGGTGATAGGCTGCGCAAACGCTAGGGTACTGGCGTCAGTTGGCTAAGTTGGAGCTGAGAGGATCTGATCCTCATTAAACAGCTCACCAACACTGTGTCCCCGAGTTGAGGATCCGGATGGGCGAGACAGCACCTCGGGATTTCGCGGCTGCGATTCATACCGCTGAGGTGTTTTGCTGAAGCTCGCAGGGCTTATGGGCATCGCCCCAGAAACGGAGAGGAAGCCCTCCACAGGATTTAGTGGCAAAAAGGCGCCGACAACTGCTAGCGGGGTGAACAAGGCAGGCAGTATGGGGAAAATTTCAGCACCCCGGTTTGTTTTTCTTTGTGGTCGCCCCGGCCACTTTAGGAAAGATTGCCCTAAAGCCGCCGGTAGTCATGGGGCTAGTCCTTTCCAGTACCCTCGCGCCTCGGCTAACGTGGGGCCCCATCCAAGCTTCTGGTGATTCAGAGTCCCCCAGTGTTTCTCTTGTTGTTGGTTCCTCCTTGTCGACACCATCAGGGTTTCGGGAGCATCAACGCTCTTTGTTGATAAGGATTTGGTTTCTTCCTGAGGCCCGGCGGGGCGCTAGTTATGATGTGTGCAGGTTGGGGGCTGGATTTTACCTCCACCCTCCTTCTGTACTCATTCCTATCTCCACCCCTACTCCGTGGCGAAATAGGCCATCGCGGGGGAGCGAACCTCTGTATTCCCTTATCATAGGGAATACATCACTTTCGCAGACGGACGCAGTCATCCGTTCTACGGATCTGCCCGTACAGGCGTGTGGGGAGTCACCACCACCGCGCCAAAGCTAAGAAGCGGGAAACCCGGAATTGCGCCCGTTCAAACAGCCGATTCTGACGGGTTCTTGCAAAGGCCGATCCTGCTTCCATCGCTCGTCTTCAGGCCAAGGACTTGGATGTCCAACGCCTGCGACGACGTGAATCGTCCCGCTCAGTCTGCCCGACATGCTAATGTGAGCTTTAAGCTCCACAAGGGGATCCTCTTAGGGTTTTCAACTCGGGCAGATCGTGTGGCCAAGCACTAGTCGTTCCCCCAAAGCTTGAGGGAATCTGTTTCTCCGGCAGGCCCATGATTCACCTATGGCAGGTCATATGGGTTTCCAAGCGGACTCTCGAGCGGGAAGACAAGACTTCTTCTGGCCGGGAATGAACTCGCGGGTTAGGCAAAAACTGCCGCAGTTGCTGATACCTGCCAACGGACAACGCCTAAGGGGCGCTTGAGGCGTGTTCCCCTTGGATCAGTGCCACAGGTTGGGGAGCCATTCAGCAAAGTAGGGTCGACCTGGGGGGAACCCATTAATCCACCATCCGATCGCGGTCACCGCCACATTTCGGTAGCGGACTCTGCGACTCGGTACCCAGAGGCTGTCCCGCTTTAGGACTATCGATGCCCCTACTGTTGCTGGATCTCGCTGGCAAAATTTGGACGCGCACTGGCGTGCCCAAGAAGAAGCACGGCCGGAAGTTTGTACTGGAGAGCGATCATCATCCTCTCCAGTGCCTGGACCGGCCCCGGGCCAGTCAGTCGTCGACTCATAGTTAGGCAGTGGAACTGCAGAGTCAGGCGTTCACTTTTCGTCATATCAAGGGTTCCTTTTAAAAACGGATTCTGACTATCTTAGCCGAGCTCCGTAGTCAGAAACTTTGGGAAAATCATCAGAGGGACACTTCCCCTCAACCGGGGTTTTATATCCCCTTTTGGTCTTTGTATCAGGTGTAGTGACAGTTTTTCACTTCAGTGATGATAAAAGGTAGTGAACACCAATGGTTCGGATTGTTACTTTCATGGTTTGGGAAAGGTTTTGCTTAGTTGTTTGATAAATGTAGTATTTTGTATTTCCCCGGTGTGATTTATCGTAGAATGTTTGTATTGGATTTATCGTACTCTGTCGATCACAGAGAGTTGGCTTCGGGGCCCATTGTTGTGAATTTGCACATGCGACAAGGTTCAAAGGAGCACTGTATCTCAGAGAAACAGATGCTTTTAGAAGGGGGGTTTGTCACGAGTTTGTCACGAGGGCCCATGACGTTTGACCCAACTGGGGTGGCGGAATTATTCATTTGTTTATTATTGTTGTTGTTGTCGTATATCCGCCCCTTAAAAGTGGCTTGTGGTGTGGTTGCACCTTTGGCGTGGTTTTTGCTCAGGTTAGGTTTACTTTCTCTCTCTCCTCTCTAATCCACTGCCCGTGCATTCATCCGCAGGTTCACGGGTTTTGGGTATCTTTTCTTGTACTGGGCCGTCTATCGGCCTCTCGCCTGTCTTTTTACCTTCGCAAAGTGCTTCATTTCTTTTAGTTTGAAGTATGCCACTCTGTGACGTAGCGTGGCATGTTGGCCGCCATCGCTGAGGGAGGTTAGCTCTTCACTCGAGCGGAAGATGTCTCTGGGGAGCGCCTGCTCCGGTCTTGGTTCTTCACCGTATCGTCCGAAGGTACAGTCGGTATCTTCAATTCCTACAGTCGGCCCCGTGGAAGGGACATCACTTCTTCTTTTTCCGCACCTGTGCCTCTGTCCTCTCGACTGGACAGAGGGCAGAGAGAGTCGTTTGACCCGCCTCTTCGGGTCACCCACCCGGGGAGCTGGTAAGCATCAGTTTCGTGGGTTTTTTTGTTTTGGTTTGTTGTTGTTAGCCGCTTAATTCTTCTCTTTTTTCGCAATTTTTTTTGTTTGCAAAATTGTAAAAGAAATATTGTTTGGAGACCTTTTTCTCTGTTAATTCAATCTTTAACCTGGCCATTCTAAATTATATCCAAAATTCTTTCTCCTGTTTATGCATCTGTGATGCGGTATCGGTGGGGATGGAGAGAAAACCCGGTGATTCAGGGTTGGTACTTGCTTGGTCTCGCTCGTCCGCCCCTGTCACATTCGCCGGACTCTTATCCTTCGGCCACCGTCTGTTGTGTGTGCGAGAAGAACGAGTTTTATGTTGCTAGCGTGCGTACGCATGATTTGTCGTTCGGATGCGTGGTTGGAGATTTGTGTTTTTTGAAATGTGGCTATAAAATGTGACAATTTTTGCCATTTAATTATTATTTGCAAATGTGGTGGTATTATAAAGCGATGGTCGCTGGTTGGTTTATTTCCTAAGAAAGGAAATGTTTAAGCATGAGTGAAAAGAAGGATGAAGATAATTCATATTTGTTTTAATAGCCTGTTGATTTAATGCAGTCTTTTACCTGCTCGTGTGAGAAGACTTTAATGAACATTCCTGATTTTGGGTTTGGGGTGCTGTGTTACCTCAGGTCTGTGTTGGGCTGGCGTTGTTGTTGTTTTAATAGACCTCCCCTCGCCCATCATTTCGAGTGGCTGTTAGGATTTAACAGCATGGGTCAGACTGTACTGACGGCGGGGTTCCAGTACCCTTCTTCCTTCCTTCCTTCTTCCTCCCCCCCTTTCTTCTCTCCTCCCAGCTACTTTTTTTCCCCCCCCCCGGGGGGCTTTACCCCGGGGTCTGGACTGGTTGGTGCCACGCTCTGGTTGGGGCCACGCCCCTGGGTTGGGGCCGCGGACTGGTTGGTGCCACGTGCTGGTTGAGGCCACGCTCTGGTTGGGACCCGCGGACTGGTTGGTGCCACGCGCTGGTTGAGGCCACGCTCTGGTCGGGACCGCGGTCTGGTAGAAAAGCCCGCCGGCTTGACTGGCCGGTCCTGATCCCCGTCCAGGACCTCCAGTAACAACGCCACGTTTCCCCCCCCCCCCCCAGGACGCGCTCTTCACTGTCTGCTTGTGCGTGTCAAGGGTGTCGGCCTTGAACGACTCTTTTCAAGAACCGACCCGGTTTGGAGCACCTAGTGCGACAGGGTGCTCCTAGTAGACTTTGGAGAGGCAGGGTGTGGAGGCACTCCATGGTGTGGGAAGGGATGGATGCTGGAAATGTTTATTTATAATTGAGTATATGTCATATGTGTTGAAATGCTGTGATTATGATTGTGTACGTCGTATGGTGAAATGTTTATTTATAATTGTGCATGTCGTGTGTGTTGGAATGCTTGATTGTGATTGTGCATGTTGTGTGTGTTGGAATGCTTATTTATGACTGTATGTTGGTGTGAATAAATGGGGTGTTGTATCGTAATCTTTATTGTGTGGTCTCTTGCGGGCGTGTGAGGTCAGTCACTCCCTTCACTCCCACCTAGACCGATCCTGTCAGGGCAGACCTCCAGGGGTCGGTCGTGACAGTCTGTGTATTTCTAGCACCTTACGGCCACAAGTGCTTTCAATCAATGGTACGAACTGGTATGTCTGTATTTTAGCACCTAAAGGCCATGAGTGCTTTAAATGAATGTTATGAACTGTTATGTCTAAGTATTTCTATCACCTAAAGGACACCAGTGCTTTAACTCAATGTTATGACCTGTTGTATAGTATGTCTGTATTGCTATCATCTCGGAACACCATGCTTTATAAATCAATGTTATGACCTGTTGTATAATATGTCTGTATTGCTATCATCTCGGAACACCATGCTTTAAATCAGTGTTATGACTGTTGTATATAACTGTTGGGACGCCTTACTTTAGATCAATGTTATGATCCGTTGCCAGCATTTCCATCATCTCAAAAGACACCAGTGCTTTAAATCAATGTGATCATTTGTTGTGTGCGTGTCTGTATTTCCATCACCCCTAAAACCTGTGTACGTGTGTGTTTGTGTATGTGTGTGTGCATGCATGAGAGCGCGCGTGCACCTGTGTGTATTCGCGCGCGCGCGCGCGTGTGTGTGTGTGTGTGTGTGTGTGTTCGTGCCTGCGTGCGTGTGTATTCGCGTGCGCGCGTGTGTGTGTGTGTGTGTGTGTGTGTGTGTGTGTGTGTGTGTGTGTGTGTGTGTGTGTGTGTGTGTTCGCAGGCCCCTGTTTAGGCAAGAAATGCATTGACGGGTTTGTTCTGGACACGGACAATTGTGAGTGCATCTGCCAAGGACGCGAAGTTGGAGGCCTATGTGGTGAGATCATAAATAGAAATAACAACGGAAACATTCCTCTGACTCGAAAAGCTACAATGTCATAGATCTGCCTCTGTGTCAAAAGATTAAAAACAAAACTTATTTTGGATGCATACATATTTTAAATCATATACATCGTTTAGTCTCTGTGTGAGTCATGAGCGATTAATTTCTTGCTGAATCAGTTTTTTAAACAACGAAAACAACAAAAATGGTAATGTAGCAAGTAAAGACGATAAACTGATTAAACGAAGAAGGAAAAGAAAAACACCATGAAACACTTCTTTGAAGAAAATGGTTGATTCCTAACATACTATGAATTCAGAACTGATTGCAGATGTCAGATTGATTTTCTCAGATTTAAAGCCCCTCCAAAGAACAAGTGTGAAAAACTTGAATAACTTACTTACTTACTTAATCCTCTTCATCCCGCAACCCGAGACATAAGGCGCCAACAAGCTCCCTCCAGCCCGCTCTGTCCTGGGCAAGCCAGCTCAGTTCATTCCAGGTCTTGCCTGCCTCTCTCATCTCCTCCTCCACTGTCCTCCTCCAGGTGCCGAGTGGTCTGCCTCGCTTTCTCTTTCCCGGTGGTGCCCATCTCAGCGCAGTATGAGGGAGTCTGATCTTGTCCATCCGAAGGATGTGTCCCAGCTACCTCCACCGCCGCTGTTTCACCTCAGCCACAATGTTGTTTATGCCGGTGCGCCTTGACACTTCCCTGCTGGTGACACGCTGCTGCTAGTGAAGTTTCAGGATTCGGAGAAGACACCTTCCTTCGAAGCCTCTGAGCCTACTCTCAATCTTCTTGTTGGTTCTCCGTGTCTCTGAGGCGTATAGGAGTGCTGAGCGTACGTTGAACCTGTAGATCTTCAACTTGGTTTTGGTTTGCAGGACAGTTGACTTCCAGATGTTTTTCAACCCGCTGAATGCCTGGGCTGCGAGTCCTATACTGGTTGAGATTTCCTTCTCGATGTTGCTGTCAGCCGAGATATAGCTGCCGAGGTACTTGAAGTGTTCAACCTCCTCTAGAGCTGAGCCTCGCACACTGGTCTTCTCTGCACTCTTCGTCTTCACCTTCATGATCTTGGTCTTGTCGGGGTGAATCTTGAGTCCCACACTGCTGGCTATTAGGTCCACTCTTGGTGTTTTTTCCTGGATGTCTTTCTGGGCGTGCGACAGCAGTGCAATATCGTCGGCGAAGTCGCAGTCTTCTAGCCTGGCTGTCAGTCCCCATACAAGCCCTCTCGCCCTATCACTGGTGGCCTTCCTCATCACCCAGTCAATGACGACAAGGAAAATTGTCGGCGAGATCACGCAGCCTTGCCTGACCCCGGTCTGCACGTGGAACCACTCGCTCTGCTGTCCATCATGTCGCACACAGCACTGGTTGTCTGCGTACATGTCCTGTAGGATGTTGATGACTTTAAGAGGAAATCCGTAGGCTTCCAATATCTTCCACAGCGAAGGATGATGGATGCTATCGAAAGCCTTTTGAAAATCGATATGGTTGATGTAGAGTGATGAATTCCATTCGATGGACTGTTCCACAATTGTTCGTAAAACAAAGATCTGGTCTGTGCAGCTTCTCCCGCTTCTGGAATAACACCAACAGTAATAACAGCGACCTGGATAAACCAACGGCATTAAGACATATGTATAGCATACATAAAAGATCGAAACTATCGTATGAGTGTTTGCTAAAAAATCACAGAATCGAAACTATTGTATCAGTTTTTGTCACAACCCTAATTGCTGTTTAAGATGTTCAAAAATTATAAGCGGATATTCCATGGAAAATGATTTCTTTCTTAATTCATAAAATTCATATGTCAGATTAAAATAGCTGCACACGAGAACTGTACACAGGATTCCGGCTACATGTTTTGAATGCTTATGGGACTTTGTCCCACAATAAACGGCTTGCCGTGTGATGGTGAGACAGATCCTACCGAACACTGCTTATGTATATCAGGAAAGATAAGGAAAAGGAACAAGAGAAACCCTGTTCAGGCTGAGCTCACTTCCATCGCCATTTTATTATTGACCTCGATCTTCAGAGGTCACTATATCGAAAAAAAATGTAAAAAGGGACAAATTTCTCTGTAAAAGCAAAGCATACAAAATTTTCTTATGGGTCTATCTATATACATAGCATCTCTTCATCTAAATGCGAAAAGGTGAAAATCACCTTACACGAATGTCAACGTTCTTATGTGTAAGAAGAGGAATTAAACGCAGTTTGAACGGCTTATCATTTTGTTTGATCATCGTGAGGTACGTAATGAACGTCATTCCTGTAATTCATTGTTTAATCTAGGACTAGTATTTGTCTTCCCCATTCCATAAAGAAATAAAGAAAGGAAAAAGAAAGGAAAGAAGAATGAATGGAAGAAACCCGAAGTAAGAAAAAACAAACGAGCAAGCAAACAATGAAACAAGCAAACATACTGATGACGATCCTAGCTCGAAGTAATTGAAGTTGTTCATGTTCTTTACGTTGGGGTCCTTTGCCGAGGTTTTCACAACCTCTTAGTCTTTGAACATGAGTGGACTAACAAAAAGTATACAGGGTTCATACAGATGTCAACCTCTCCGGATAAGAAAAGAGGAGAAGGACATAAACAAATGTTGACTTACCCGATAGTCATGCAAAGGACTTTGGCCAGGAAATGAAAAAGACGTCGACTTAACCAAAAGTCGACTTACCTTAGAGTCGATTTATCCAGCCATGTGTGTGTGTGTGTGTGTGTGTGTGTGTGTGTGTGTGTGTGTGCGTGCGTGCGTGCGTGCGTGCGTGCGTGCGTGCGTGCGTGCGTGCGTGCGTAACAACTTGGGATGGGGGGAACCAGTGCAGGATACCAATTCCTCCGTCATTACAACGATGACTTGGCAAGGATAAAAAAAAAGAAAAAATCAAAGAAAAAAGAGAGGGTGTTGTGAGAGAAAGAAAATGGGAATGAAAAAGAGGTCGATAGATTAAACAAGAAATACTTCACTAGCAGCATATGGGAACCACCGCAGTTAGTCTTGACGACAGACCCATTCGTATGGCCTACCCGAAGACCTTGGGAACTGTCTGACTGTGCTTGTGCTCCCTGGCATCCCATGCAGCCATACCACAGTCTGTATTGCAGAGCTGTGATCTAGTCTACGTACTGAAGTCACCACCAAGGAATTACTGTAACCTGCTCTTAACGCTTTATTTTAAATCGACCTGAAGTAGAATTAGTTATTCCAAACGTCGTTTTCGTCTTTCTTTACTACCGCACCTGGTCAGGTTTCGACCTGGTGTTTGTGCGTTGGACAACGTCAAGCAGACACCACTGATTGTTTTTTTGTTGTTGTTGTTGTTTATTCTCACGTGCAGAAATTCCACAACCCGATGTTTCCACACCACCTTCTGGCGTCGATGGTTCCACACCACCTTCTGGCGTCGATGGTTCCACACCACCTTCTGGCGTCAAGAGCACTGAAGGTAAGATTCTCTCTCTCTCTCTCTCTCTCTCTCTCTCTCTCTCTCTCTCTCTCTCTCTCGTTTTGTGTATGCGTGAAAACGCGCGTTTATGTTGTGCGTGTACAGTAACTCACAAACAGTTGTATAGGTATTCATTTAAGTAAGTAAGCGTGTGTGTGTGTGCGTGTGTCTGTGTGTGTGTGTGTGTGTGTGTGTGTGTGTGTGTGTGTGTGTGTGTGCGCGCGCGCGCGCGCGTATGTGGTCGCTGTTCAAATGATTTGTGTTACCCTTTTCCGTCATCATCTTTTATCTGTTTTCCTGTCTGCCGTTTTCGTCATCATCTTTTATCTTTTTTTCCTGTCTTCCGTTTATTTTAATTTCCTCCTAATCTGTTCTCTATTCTTAGCATCAAAGTATAATGTTTTAAAACACATTTACAAGTGGAAGTCTCGCGCTTTCATTCCGCGGACAATATAATGTATTTTTATTATATATTAACAACGCTCCTCTCTCTCTGTCTGTCTGCATCTCTCTCTCTCTCTCTCTCCTCTCTCTCTCTCTCTCTCTCTCTCTCTCTCTCTCTCTCTCACCCCACACACACATACACACACACACACGCGCGCATGCACACACACACACACACACACACACACACACACACACACACACACACACACACACACTCCATCGCTTTTCCAGTTCCTCTTACTCTCGACTAACGCCTAACCACAAGAAAGAAGACCAAGACTGTTATAATGTGTAGGCCCTTTCTCCCACCTTTGGCAAAGGTTTCTAACTGTTGCCATGATTTACTTCTTCTAAGCTGGATATGTTCCCGTAACGGTATTTCTCTGTCCCCAAAACGTTCGATTTCCTGTTTCACCCGTACCTGTAGACGCTGATGCAATGTTTTGAAAGTGTGTTGAAGTGGGTATGATTTGTTTGCTTTATTCTGTGACGACGGTGGCTTTTTGATGTACCTCAGTGTCAACACCTGTCTTAGTTGTTTGTTTCCTTTTCAGGACTGGACTCATTTTCTTTCTGACAGCTGTGAGGGGGGAGGTGGGGGGGGGGGGGTGGCTCTAGGGTCGCCTGCGCTAGAATAATACTGACACAGAGACTTGCTGCCACAGCGAGGTCGAAGGGACTTAATAAGGGAAAAGAACTTGAACAGCTTTCCTGTGCCAGACTCGGCCACATCCCTGGCACTAGCTGGCTTCCTAGGCGAGGCCATGATCCACTGGGCCCCCAGTGTGGCACAACTGTCCATCACCACGCGTGGAAATAGCATGGCAAGAGAAGGGGTTAGCGAGGGAATAACACTGCCCTGTGTTTGTGTGTGTTGTACCAGCGTCCACGGGTGGCTCGTGCCCTGAGATCAAGTGCAAACACGACGGCGTCTTCAGCAAGCAGACTTGCCGCTGCGACTGCCAGGGGAGCTTCACTGGCAAGGCTTGTGGTAAGAAAAACACAATGAGGTTTTCTTCCCTCCCTCCTGTCCGCCGTTACCGCCTTTCCCCGCTCCCCGTCCTCCACCCTGCTTCCTACGCTTTGCTCACCATCTGTCTGCTCTCCTTTCTTCTCAGAAAGAAAAGGTTTGTGTTGCTAGTGCCAGTTTTAATCGTGAATAAGAATCTGCAGTTACAGATCCATCTGTGTTATTAATAATTTCACGGCTTCTTTATCAATGATTTCACCACGTCTGATGTCACTGCCAGCACTTTTAACAGCGAATAAGAATCTACAGTTACAGGTCCCACATCTGTGTTATCAATGGTCTGATCACTTACGTTGAATGAGAGTAAATACCAATAAAAAATGTGCATATGCGTAACACATGCTGTCACAGCTTCTTCTGATGATGAACGGTTTATTCCGAATGGTCCTTCTGTGTTACAAGAATTGTTACCATTTCTACGGGAAATTTACAACTACACTTTCTTCTGTATTACCATTAATGTCACTGTTTCTTATAGTCAATTTGACTTTACAGCCACACGTTTATCTGTATTACTACTAACGTCACCATTTCTGATGGGAGAAAAGGGTTCATGGCTACATGTTCATCTCCATCACTGCAACTGTTTTTGAGTTCCAAAAAGGAATACAGACTTTGAATCCAATGAGATTTTACGAAAGAAGAATTTTACTGCAATTTTTGGTTCGTCGTTGTTTTTCTTTTCTTTGAACAACCTTGATGAAGTGATAGCTGTGGAATGGGCCCTTGTGCTTGGCTGGGCGATAAAGAACGTGAATTAATGGCGAATAAAGAGTTAACAGCTGCATGCACAGCCCCTTGTTAAGGTGAATAGGGGCATAAGCTGCATGTTTACCTGCGTTACTGACACAGTCACTATTTGTTTATGACTTATGGTTGCTTGTTACCGTTCGTCCTTTACGTGTTGCTAAAACTGCCACATCTGATAGTAGATAAGGGTAATAGCAGCATGGTCTGCCTATGCTACACAAACCGTGACCAGGTAGGTTGGAGAACACACTATGTATTCATTCGTGTCCTTAACGCTGCCATCACTCAGAGGTGGGTAAGTGGTACACCATCCTGCCCGCGTTAATAATGATACTGTCACTATTTGATGGTAGGTAGGGGAAGCCAGAGTTATGTTCTTCTGTTTTACAAATATTATTGTCACCACTTCTGGTGGTAGGTAAGCGTACCCACTATATATTGTTCAGTGTTAATGATGTAATCGATAGCTTTTTCGGTGGTAATCGAGAGTACCCACTATTGGTTCGATGTTATTAGTATATATTGTCACTACTTTTTCACCACTTCTGGTGTTTAATGAGGGTGCCCATTACATGTCTATCTGTTTTAACTGATACTGTCAATACTTTTGATGTCAGACAGATATAGCCGGTATATGGATCGTTTGTGTTACCAATACTGTTACCCCTTCTGTGGCAGATGCTGCTACAGTCACTATTTATGGTAGTAGGAAAGTGTCCCGTTACATGTTCGTCTATACTGCTCATACAGCCACCATTTACAGTGGTAGGAAAGTGTTCCCCTTACATGTTCGTCTGTATTGCTGATACAATCACCATTTACGGTGGTAGGAAAGTGTCCCCCTTACATGTTCGTCTGTTTTGCTGATACAATCACCATTTACAGTGGTAGGAAAGTGTCCCCCTTACATGTTCGTCTGTTTTGCTGATACAATCACCATTTACAGTGGTAGGAAAGTGTCCCCCTTACATGTTCGTCTGTTTTGCTGATACAATCACCATTTACAGTGGTAGGAAAGTGTCCCCCTTACATGTTCGTCTGTATTGCTGATACTCACCATTTGCGGTAGTAGGAAAGCGTCCTCGTTACATGTTCATTTGTGTTCGGATATTGTCAATATTTATGGTGGTTGGAATGTGTCCGTGTTACATGTTCGTCTGTATAGCTGATACAGCCACCATTTGTGGTGGTAGAAAATTGTCCCCGTGTCAAGGGAGTGAAACCTCTCACAAAAGGCCTTAAGCACTTAGAGGCAAAGAAAGCCATGAGTGGTAGGGAAATAAGTAATGGCCGATTAACAATACACTCTCACCTAGCACACAGGAGGTCAAAGTGGTCAGGTGACAGATGACACCTAAGGTAGTAAGGACCCTCCTGAGTGCGAACCTTCCCAATGGCGAAAGAGAGGGGAATGTACCCACTAGGACCTCGAAGCATCGAGTAGGCGCTAAAGACTCGGTCAGCTAGGTTGTTTTGTAAACAGTCCTTGATGAGCAGGAGTCTTGGGCTCAGTCAGATGGTATTGCCATCACTTACGAGCAGAACAATAGGGCGATTACTCGCTGAGAAAACTTTATGGTTTTGTTCACAGAGGACAGAAGAAAGGCGTACAATCGGTTTTGAGTTAGAAAACGGCTTACTGTACCGAACTTTTACTCATTCGCGTTTGGGAAAAACGAAGAAGCAGGTTGTCATTTTCAGGCAGCGCAGAAAGGCGGTGATGTCCAAAAATCATGTGACGTCATCCTTGGGCCATCTCGGTAGAAAGGCCACTCAAAAGATTGTGACGCGAGAGTACTACTGGCCCGGTATCCTAGGCGCTAGCAGGTGCTTCTGTAGACATTGCAACACATGCCACAGGTACGGCAAGGTGTGTTTACAGAAAGTGGGATCAGATCAGTTTCACCAAAATGGGACCGTAGGCCAAATCAAAGTGGTCAGGCGAAAAGTTAGGTAGTGTGTGCGTGTGTCTCACGCGTGTCGTGGATGCGTGATGTAGCTGGTTGCAGACTGTGTGTAGAAAGGAAAAGGGGAGAATTTCCATAGAAACAGAATGTTCATGCATATATGGCCATACTACTTAGAGCTGGTGGAGATTTCATATTGGTGTTGATATTTGCTTGGTTAGTGTGTATGTATTGATTTTTCTACATTTTGGTTACAAGATAAATCTTGCGTGCGTTCTCGGGTGTAAATAGGCTGAAGAGAGGCCTAGATTAGAGTTGGTTTAAATGAGAAAATTGTGAGAGTTTTGGCTCCTTGAATGTGTTTTAGCCAATGCACGGCATTGTCTTCAAGTGGGGGGAATTGTCAAGGGAGTGAAACCTCTCACAAAAGGCCTTAAGCGCTTAGAGGCAAAGAATGCCATGAGTGGTAGAGAAATAGGTGATGGGCCGATTAACAATGCGCCCTCACCTAGCACACACGGTCGAACTGCGCCAAGGAGGTCGAAGTGGTCAGGTGACAGATGGCACCTAAGGTAGTAAGGACCCTCCTGAGTGCGAACCTTTCCGATGGCGAAAGGGAGGGGAATGTAACCACTAGGACCTTGGAGCATCGAGTAGGCTTTAAATACTCAGTCAGCTAGGTTGTTTTGTAAACAGTCCTTGATGAGCAGGAGTCTTGGGCTCAGTCAGATGGTATTGCCGTGGGGCACTGCGTTGAGTCTTTGTCAGGCTGCTTGAATGTGCATGGACGTTGTTGTCGCAGCTCTTCTCTTGGATAATTACTGTGTTAAAGTGGTCCCGGAGTTGGTGGGGATTCTCTATGTCCATCTGGTGCCAAGTGATTGTTTGCTAATCAGTTAGGTAGGGATGTGTGTAAATGCTGATGTGTGGAAGAATGTAGCGAAAGAAGAATTCAGGGTACTTGTGAACAAGGTGATGGAGAAGCAACAGGGACAGAGGCATGGCCCAAAGGGAAATCCTTTGTGTCCATCCCTACTCCCTTTGTGTCCATCCCTATACAAACTGATGGAAAACAACGTGACAAGAGAGGAGAAGACCACTACGAGAGAGAGAGGACAGAGGAGAGAGGGAGAGGAGAGTGAGCAGGACAGAGTAGGGTTGAGAAACACATGGTCTGGGAGACAGGAGTGACAGCAAAATCTTAGGCTAAAAGACAAGCTGAAAAAGAATAGACTGAGTTTGAAGCCCAGAGGTGGGTGAAGAGAGACAATGAAGCCCAGAGGTGGGTGAAGAGAGACAAACTGAGTTTGAACCCAGAGGAGGATGAAAGAGACGAAGAAGAAGAATTCTGTGTCGAGTTCCCAAAGACGACCGCGAAGACCCAGTCCTAAAACCTGGAGCCAGTCAACCAAGGGCGTCACCATCATCCAGTGCTGAAGAAAACTTGATGAGACTTGTTCAAGAACTCTGGTGTGGTGTGAAAGTGTGGTTGTTTGTGTGGCAACCTGGCCGGGTAAGAAGCCATGTTATTATTATAACCCGGATTAGGAAGCATTGATTATTCCATTTTGTGCAATTGGATTCTTCATGTTTGATTATAAGTAGCATAGAAAGTTCTCAGTCGTGTTTGGAGAGAACCGAATGCGTGACATCCCATTCCCAGAGACAGGTAAATGTTTGGTGGGTGCATTTGTGTGCATATGCGTATATGAGTGCAGAGATAACCTTTGTGTGTTAAGCCTGACTACTGATACATCAACTTAGTGCACTTATCACAATATCCCCCATCCTGGACACCTTGTTACATATTCGTCTGTATTGCTGATACAGCCACCATTTGTGGTGGTTGAAAATTGTCCCTGTTACATGTTCGTCTGTATTGCTGATACAGCCACCATTTATGGTGGTAGGAAAGCGTCCCTGCTATATGTTTGTCTCCTGGGTGAGTGCAGAAACCTGCCCGAGTGAGGACGGCAGTGCTGACTGCCAGAAGTTCACCAAGGCTGAGTGCCAGCAGCAGACCGTCAGGGTCAACTGTCCCTACATGTGCGGCGTGTGCTTGCCGGCTCTGCCACCTTCCCTCGTGCATGCCTCTACACACACGGTGCCTTCCTCGCCCTCCTCCTGCTCCTGAGTCAAGTCGTTACCCAGTTGCTCCGTCACGGATAGGTGGACGGGTGGGTCTTGAAAGCAACATGGGGAAAGGTTTCAAACTGTTTGGATCTGACCAAAAGCGAATGTCTAGGTTCTTACAAAAAATGCCGATATGCTCCCCCATGTTTTTTGTCGTTGTTTTTTGATGTTTTGCTGAAAATGACGCTTATATTTATTTTCATAAACAACATTCCATAACATTTAGTAGCCTTTCACACAAAAGAAAATACTCAACAGAGGGGAAAAAACGCCTCCTGTTTGAAAATGCAAATTTCGATTTTATTTAAGACTTGTTCTTTGCTGTTGCTGCCCAAGTAAATATGAAAACTAGCATGCACAACATTTCTCCTTTGATGGAGAAGTTGTGTCAGTGTGACGAGCTGTAGGCCTGCTGTTAAAAATATTCGAAAGCCCTCTATAAAATGCAGGAAATAAAACGCTGTGTCAAATATAGTCTTACTCTTCTGTGGTGATCCAGCTATTGCCGAATGCCTGTTATACTATGCTTATAACAATGAGGTACTGTTTTCAAGCCATTTCACAAAGCCGATTCATGTGCACAGAACCAAAAAAAAAAAATGAAATGGACGTTGTGGGAGCTACTCGATATATCACGTGTCTTCATATCTTTTTTTCATTAGCAAGCACCCCTTTGTTATCACCCACAATTGCTGCATAGCGATGTTGATAGCACGCCACAGTTTTGTACTCAAGATCATGTCATCAGTTTAGTGATTATAGGTATTTTAGTTCGATTAAATTAAACAGACCTAAATTCAGCAGGAAAAGGTTTATCTTGTTTGTGACTTTTCATTTTTTTTTTTTTGAAAGTTATACAATAAAAATGCGAATTTTTAAGTGACTCTCTCTCTCTCTCTCTCTCTCTCTCTCTCTCTCTCTCCTCTCTCTCTCTCATACTCTTCTTTGTAATTCCAAGAAATTTTTTAAGTGACTATGCATGAGATTATAGTAGTTCAGAAAGTCATATTACACTATCGTATCTGATTTTATGCAAATTTTGATCTGTGATCTGGAAACAACTTGTTAACCATAACCCCAAGCCAGTCATGAATCTCACCATCTGTCATTGTCGTGCTTGTCTTTACTGTCTATCCATTATCAAGGTTCACGCGTTGAAAGACAGATATCTCAGCACCAGTAAAACAACGGTCCACTGGGCTTTTTTGGTCCGTCAGTTTCCTTTCTACTTTCCTTCACGGACTTCTCTCATTGTGGTAACTTTTTATTTATTTAAAACTCTCATCGACAGCGGTGTCAGAAATACAGGGGAAGATAATTATCGGACAATTTCAAGTTCAGTTTCGTTATGGCCCAGCAGAACAAACATGGTCGCCTTTTCAGGACTGTCAGCAACTTGAAAGAAAAGATGTGACCCTTGCTTAAAGAGAGAGAGAGAGAGAGAGAGAGAGAGAGAGAGAGAGAGAGAGAACAAAACACAGACCATGATCAGACGAGTTGTGAAAATGTATCATAACTGATAATTACCTATTTTTGTGTATCTGAAAAATTGTATACATTTTTCTTGGAATTACAGAGAAGAGTACAAGAGACAGAGAGAGAGAGAGAGAGAGAGAGAGAGAGAGAGAGAGAGAGAGAGAGAGAGAAGCAGGCAGACAGTGAAGACAGAGAGACACAGAGAGTCATGACATATGGCAATTTATTCGCCCACTATAGATAGAGAGTATGAATGGGAATGTGCAAGGGAAGAAAGCAAAAGAGTAGAGTTGTTATCTTCCACCGTTCACATGTATCCTAGAGAGTATAACATGATTTTTTTGTGTTGCTCTGTCTTATTTTCTCACTGTCCCTCTTCAACCTTGCACACATTCCGTAAAAAAGTTTTTACTTCACACCTACATGTTTACATAAAAAGGGGTCCACAAATCCAGCCTTATCTGAAGGCCTTTTTGCACTACAACAATATCGACAATAAAAGTGATAATAACAATTGCAATAGTAATGACAATAATGATAATAACTGCACAAGAAAGGCTGAATTCTACACAGTACACCACCAATTCACCCACCCATCACCATCCACCCCTACACGCGAGCTTCTGTCACGATAAACGTTAAATCTCGTATGTTAAGGAAGCAAGTACAGATGAAAGAGTGGCAGACGGAGCACTTAGATGTCAAGCCTCAAAGACGTATGTCACACACAGAACCATGTGACATGGTAAAAGAATCATCCCCAGATCGTTCAGTGTAACTGGAAACCAGAAGTGAACCACAGATGAATGAAATCAACAGAGACTTTCATGAACTTCGTTTTGATTAAACTAATTCAGCAACACATCTACGTCCCTTCCAGCCCTAGCTAATAGCCAAAAGGTATAATAAATAAATGAAAATAAATGAATGAAGGAATGAAAAAAAGAATAAATGAATGGATGAATGAATAAATAAATCAACAAATAAATAAATAATTAAATAAATGAATATATAAAGTTCTAAGTGAACTCTTTTCAACAACAGAAATCTTAAGTGTTATGTTGGTCAGTTGGCCAGTGTGGCTTGAGAAAGGTTGAAATAAACCGAAATATTGCCATTATTTTATGGGTGTTATGTAGCTTCTATTTTTCATCTTCCTGAATAAATAAATAAAGCAGTATTTACACGAGATCACCTTTCCGCCGCAACCACCAGCCCACCCACTCAGTCGTTCACATAGTCCGCATTATCTTCCTCCCAACAGTCTCAATAGCTCGACAAGCAAGTAGAATGTGTGTATTAGTTCTGATTGTCATCACTTTTCAAAACGTCACCAACAACCTCGATGTTTTGTTGGGAAAGGGCATTCAACGTTCGCGGAGGACAGACGTATTAGTATACCCTTTCAGTTGGGCAGGTGCTCGCATCCCCTTTTCTCGTTCTCACGACCTCCCCCCCCCCCCCCCCCCCCCACCCACACACACACACACGCACGCACGCATGCACACACGCACGCACACACCGCACACGCACACACACACACGCACGCACGCATGCACATACACAAAGCACACACACACACACACACACACACACACACACACACACACAAAACGCGCGCGCGCGCTCACACACACACACACACACACACACGCACGCACGCACGCACGCACGCACGCACGCACGCGCACGCACGCACGCGCACACACACACACACCACACACACACACACACACACACACACACACACACACACATACATACATAATGTCGTCCCATAAAGACTCCTTTTCATTCCAACCATTCGGATCCAGAAATCTCGCCTCGTGTAACAGACAGCTTTGCCATTTTCACTCAACTGATTTTTGTTCTTGTTTGTATGTTTTGTTTTTTTCTTTCGCTGAAGCAGCCGATACCTTGTCTGATGTCAAAGGTCATAGAACTTCAGCGGTCAGGGCCAGTCTGTTACAGATCGCATACAGCTGGTTTTTGTTTGTTTGCTTGATTTTCATCATTTTGTAAATCCCCAATTTCTTGTATCATGTGTGTTTGCTTATAGTACGCTTGTTTTCCACTCAACATTGTTTGCAACGATAAAATGTTACTACTGCTGATGAATAAAATTTTGTTTACGTCAGATAGCAGTTGCCTTGCTGATGTTTGCTCATCGTCTGTCAGTACGCATGCGTAGGCGTTCTGCAAGCTGACATGCATTCACAATTATAGATAGGCCTATTATATAACCACCCGCATGCATCTGTCTGTCTCCTCTTCCCCCCCCCCCCCCCCTCTCTCTCTCTCTCTCTCTCTCTCTCTCTCCTCTCTCTCTCTCTCTCTCTCTCGCATGCACACATGCAGAAACATACACACGTACATTCACTCACACACATATCCGGACCCTTCCCCCACCACACACACACACACACACACACACACACACACTCAGGATGGCACGCACGCACGCACGCACGCACGCACGCACGCACGCACGCACACACACACAGTGGAAACTCATAGTCCAACACTTCACGCCAGGGCATATAACGAGCCGCTCGTCAGCTGATCCAATCTACACTCTTCCCCAACACAGAAGACAAAACTAACTGGGTTTCAAATGCACGTCTCTGTTTATGTGAGCTGAGTCTCGGGTGTACATGGGTGTATCAAGAAGAACAAGGAGAAAGTACGTTTGCAGAAACACTTCAAAAAAAGTTTATCGACAGGAGATGGCACGCATGGCAAAGTTATGTTCCATCAAGTAACTGTTTTGATGTAGACAACTTTAGAATTCTTCCCTTTCAGTTTTAGTTACAAAAATAGCTTTGTTGAAATGAACAGACATTTACGATTCACGATTCCAGTCGGCACTACCCAGGTAGGCAGCCCGTTGTGTAAACGAGTGTGGATTGTAAAGCGCTTAGAGCTTGGTCTCTAGCCGAGAATTGGCGCTATGTAAGTATTCATTATAATACAACAATAATTTGATCTTACGGGATTTAGATGTGGTATCGATTAAATAAAGAAAATCTCTTAGCGATCAATCATTAAAAAAAAAAGAAGAAAAAAAAACCTTTACGAGGAACCGCTCTGTCCCCTTTGCAGAGAATCAAGCGGAGATGAAGACGATTTTGTTTGCAGTGCCGTTTGCGATTAATACCTAAGAACGTTCATAACCTACCTTTCGTTTGCGCTTACTGATGGCATTAGACAAAGTTGCTAACTTAAGATGTGTGTTATTATTCGCAGTTTATATTGACTTTTTCTTGGAATACTTCGCATTGCTCTTTTCATATGAGGTTGCTGTCTTTATCGAATAAAAGTCTTAATCTGAAACTAACTCTCTGTCACAATCACTGAGAGGAGCTCTGACTCTGAGGTGGTTTACGTACCTGGACTCCTAAGACAATCTGGCCTACTGGCCTCCATGGCCGGATGTAGCTTAGGTTTTTGCTCCATTTGTGGATCATTTCTTTCAGTGTTTTTGAATTTCATGGATGTACGGGAAGTAAAGAGGAGAACGCCATGTTTACTCGAACAGTGAAACTGTGCAAACGCCCCACGGTGTTATGGTAGGCTTGCTCCTCGGGTATTTGTATACCGGCATTTTCTTCCAATCGGGGAGGAAGGGGGGGGGGGGGGCGAACAACCGTCAGCAGAAGTGTCCAGAGAGTGCCGGCAACGGTTCTCTTGGTTCCCCCCCCCCCCCCCCCCCCCCCCCCTCTTCCCCCACAGGTATTTCTGGTGACCGTGAACTGAGAGAAGTAATGTCAACTCCGCGCAAGTCTGACACATTGCCAGAGGACACGTGACATGTCAAAAACATTGTGCAGGTCTGCATGAAGAAGTCGCCAACCTGAACGAGGAAGTGACCAGCGCCAGTTATGATGGTGTGGAGTGGCAGGTAGCGCAGGCAGATGATGTAGTTCAGAAACGAAGGGACAACAACCGGGCAAAGAGAACACAGTGGGAAAACAAAGAGGAGTTGCTTCCCTTTTATTTCGCTTCCAAAGGCCAAAGAACACACCTGACGAACGGACAATGAACTTTACAAGAGAACGAACACCTGTATGAAAATAAGGACAATCAGGTAAGAAAGACCAATGACTTACACGGGTGTTCTGGAAGAAATGACCTTTTATGACATACCTCGACGTGAAATGAATCCAGAGAAGAGTGTCAAGCTCTGGTCAGATATGCACTGAATGGCCAGCTACATGACACGAAGTCAACAGACCTCACAGACACACTCGACAAAAGGACCACTGGAGTGTAGGAGATTCGCCAGAACAACTATTGAAATACACAGAGAACCTGAAGATCCCAACGATTTCATGCCATTCAGTATAATTATGATGATCAAACAGCTGATAAAACTCAACCAACAGACTTCCAAACCCATTAACAGTCTGAACTGAAGAATTTCCGAGTCATCCTCTCAATCTCTGTGCCGTAGTCACTCTGCACAAATGTCTTCATTAATACCATCTACTGGGTCTCTCACTCTTTCCTACAATGAGACTGTTGTGACACTTTGGTCACAAAATGCATTACAAGGCAAATCTCCACATCGTTCACAACATCAAGGAGGCAATTTTCCATCAACGTCGTTGATACATGTCGGTATCCTCATAACCCGGGGAATTTTCAAGTCGACAGTAACAGAGGACCAGAAAACTGACTGTTACTGGGCTAACAAACGATGAAAACATTTCAATATTACAAAGTAGCCTTGCAAAGACCAGTTTCAATTCTTTCCACAAAATGACGAACTGCTTTCCCTACGATGAAAATTCAAATGCACCTGACAAACATACAGAGAGAGAAAACTGCACAGCTAATGTCTACTCTTGACCACAATATTGCACCCTTTTCACAGGATACATTTGAGGTAATCAATGTGAGATAGTGGTCTACCAATCGCCTGTCATTAGATGTTTGACCTGACGTCAAATAAGTCAATGCTTTACATCTTCAACTTCGACACCGATTGTCCACTTATGATTCAAATGGAGACGTGATCATTTCCATGTCACCTCCCCTCTTTTGAACCTGTCACAATGTATTTCATGCAATAATTTTCTCATCTCAACAAGATTTGAAGAAGAAAAAAAAAGTCATGTCCGATGGCTTGTGAAAGCTGCAAGCGAATGATGATTTTCGATTTTTAAAAAAAAGGAAAGAAAAGAAAATCAGTTTTCAGGAAAGTGAAGTAAGAAAAAAGAAGGAAAAAAATGTAAAGAGTAATGACCGTAAGAGTTCATTTTCTCGGAAAGTCAAAACGATGCAAGGGAGGTCAAGACGAAAACGATAGACCCGAAAGTG
>CM031608.1:18040732-18051438 GCA_018398815.1 Conus ventricosus
ACTCTGCTTAATAACTGCACCAACATTTGCAAATAATTAATCAATGGCATAACTGTCACTATTTTATAAACACATTTCAAAATAACACAAATCTTCAACACGCATGCCGAACGACAATCATGGTCGCCCGCTGTGAACCTAAAACTCGTTCTCCTTGCACACCCCACAAACAGACGGTGGCGACAGGATAAAAGTCGGCGATGTGACAGGGGCGGACGAGCGAGACCAAGCAAGTCCAACCCTGAATCACCAGGTTCTTCCTTCCCCACCGACTACCGCATCACCAGATACATAAAACAGGAGAAAGAATTTTGGAAATAATTTAGAAATGGCAGGTTAAAGAGGAAAATTAACCAGAGAAAGGTCTCACCAATATTTCTCTTACAATTTCGAACAAAAGAAAATTGCGCAAAGGGAAGACTACGCGGCTAACACAACACAATCACAAACAAAAGGACCACGATAACTGCATGCTTACCAGCTACCCGTGGGTGACCCCGATGAGGGGGTAAAAGGACTCTCTCTACCCTCTGTCCTGTCGAGAGGACAGGAGGGAAGATGCGGAAAACAGAAGAAATGATGTCCCTCTCCTACAGGCCGACTGCAGGAATTGAACGTACTGACTGTGTCTCGACGATCAGGTAAAGAACCAGGACTGGAGCCGGCGTCCCCAGAGACATCTTCGCTCCGAGTGAAGAGCTAACCTCCCTCGGCAATGGCAGCCAACATGCCTGCTGCGTCACAGAAGTGAGCATACTTCAAACTAAAAGAAAGAAGACTGCGACAGGTAAAAGACAGGCGAGAGGCCGATAGACAGTCAGTTCGAGAGAAAAGGTACCGGCACCCGTGAACTTGCGGATGACTCGCACGGGCGGTGACTTCAGAGAGAGAGAGAGAGAAAGCAAACCGACGTTTGCGCTGAACACCCAAGGTGCACACTGCATCACAAGCCACTAAGGCAAGATTTTGGACCTCAAATAACGGGATACACGACAACAGCAACGACAATAAACAAATAAGTCAATTCGCCACCTAGGTGGGTAAAACTACGAACGGTTCGTAGGCTCGTGACAAACTCGTGGGACTAACCCCCCTTCTAAAGCATTGTTTCTCTGAGATACAGTGCTCCTTTGACTGTCGCATGTGAACTTCAAACAATGGGTACGAACCCAAACTCTCTGTGATCGACAGAGTACGATGAATCCAATACAAACTTTCCACGATAGATTCACACGGGGAATCCAATCCATAATATACATTTATCAAACAACTAAGCAAACCTTCCAACAATGAAAGTGACAAATCCGAACCATTGGTGATTCATTACCGTTAACTCCATGACGTGACCAACTGTCACTACACGGCTACAGAGTCCAAAAAGGGATATAACCCTGGTTGAGGGGGAAGTGTCCATCTGACTGTTTTCCAATATGCTAACTCGGAGCTCGGCTAAGATAGTCAGCTCCGTATTACAGGAACCCTTGAAATGACGGAACGTGAACTCATGACTCTGCAGCTCACTGCCTAACTCATGAGTCGACGACTGACTGGCCGGAGCCGGTCCAAGCACTGGAGAGGGTGATGATCGCTCTCCAGTAAAAACTTCCGGCCGTACTTCTTCTTGGGCAGCAGTGCGCGTCAAATCTGCCTGAGATATTCAGCCACGTAGGGGCATCGATAGTCCCTAAGCGGGGACAGCCTCTGGGTATCGACTCGAAGATTCTACCACTACGAAGTGTAGCGGTGACGCGTCGGATGGAGGATTAATGGGTCCCACCAGGTCGGACCCCAACCTGGCTCTGAATGGCTCCCCAACCCGTGGCACTGACCCTAGGGGAACCACGCTTCAAGCGACCTTAGGCGTTGCCGTTGGCAGACATCGCAACTTGCGGCGTTCTGCCTATAACCTGCGAGTTCATCCTGGCCAGGAAGTCTTGTCTCACTCGCTCGAGAGTCCGCTTGGAGCCCATATGACCTGCCATGGGGGAATCGTGGGCCTGCCGGAGGAACAGACTCTCTCAGGCTTTGGGGAACGACAAGCTGCTTGGCCACACGATCTGCCTGAGTGAAACCCTAAAGAGGATCCCCTTGTGGAGCTTGAAGCTCACCTTGGCGTGTCGGGCCGACTGAGCGGGACGATCCACAGTTGTCGTAGGCGTTGGACATCCAAGTCCTGGCCTGAAGACGGATAATGCTAGCAGGATCGGCCTTGCCAGAACCTCGTCAGAGATCGGCTGAAGAACGGGACGCAATTCCTGTTCCTGCTTCTTAGCTTTGGCGCGTGTGGTGACTCCCACACACGCCTGTACGGGCAAATCCGTAGACACGGACTGACTGCGTCCGTCTGCGAAGGTGATAGTATTCCCTATGATAAGGGAATACAGAGGTCGCTCCACCGCGATGGCCCATACTTCGCCACAGAAGTAGGGGGTGGAGATAGGAATAAGTACAGAAGGACGGGTGGAGGTAAAACCAGCCTCCAACCCGCACACATCATAACTAGCGCCCCGCCGGGCCTTAGGGGAAACTAAATCCTTATCCACAAAGAGTGTTGATGCTCCCGAATCCCTGATGGTGTCGACCAAGGATGAACCAACAACAGAAAGAAACACTGGGCACTCTGTACCACCAGAAGCTTGGATGGACCCCACGTTAGCCGAGGCGCGAGGGAGTGGAAAGGACTAGCCCCATGACTACCAGCGGCTCTAGGGCAATCTTTCCTATGTGGCCAGGACGACCACAAAGAAAACAAAATCGAGGTGCTGAAGTCCCCGATGAACTGCCTGCCTTGTTCACCCCACTAGCAGTTGTCGGCACCTTATTGCTACTAAATCCTGTGGAGGGCTTCCTCTCCGTATCTGGGCGATGCCCATAAGCCCTGCGAGCTTCAGCAAACACCTCAGCGTGTGTGAATCGCAGCCGCGAAATCCTGAGGTGCTGTCTCGCCTATCCGGATCCTCAACTCTGGGGACACAGTGTTGGTGAGCTGTTCAATGAGGATCAGATCCTCCAGCTCCAACTTAGCTAACTGACGCCAGTACCCTAGCGTTCTTGCGCAGCCTATCACCAAACTGCACGAAGGTCTCATCATTATTCTTCTTCATGGACCTAAACTTCCTCCTGTAGGTCTCTGGGGTAAGGTGGAAACGCTTACGCAGAGCCAACTGCATGTCTGCATAAGACGCACCTTCATTTAGAGTGAGCACACACTCCCTTGCAGCACCAGATAATCCAGAAAAAAGGTGCATAGCCTTTTGTCCTCAGACAATTGGTATGAACAAGCAACCTTGTCGAAATGCTCTAAGAACATATCAATGTCCTCACTAGGTCTGAACTCTGGAAGCTTTAACTTTGGGCCTCTAACTCTATCACCTGCCTGGTGATTAACCCCTGGTTTACAGAAGCGGGAGGCCGCGAAAGAAGTTGTTCCAGCTCCTCCCTACGCAGAGCCTCCATCCTGTATAGTTCTTCCCTTCGGAGGGGCAGCCTCCTCCCTACGCGGATCAGCCTCTTCCCTACGCTGAGCCTCCCTGTCTGGCAGCCTTCCTCCCTTACGCCTGTGCAACTCTTCCTTACGAAGAGCCTCTGATCGGGCAGCTTCTTCCGTACGAAGGGCCCTCTTCGGGCAGCTTCTTCCTTCCGAAGGGCCTCCTGTCGGGCAGCCCTCTTCCCTACGACAGCATAGCCTCTTCCCTATTGTTTTCCAGAATCTCCTGTCTGTCAGTCTCATCTCCTGCGGCAGAGCCTCTATTCATATCCAAACTCTTCCCTACGCTGGGCTGCCTTTCCCTTACGCTGCCGCTCACAGAAACATAAGGACAGTAGCGATGTCCTGGGCGGGGTTCACCACTCGACACGGGAGGATGGACCCGTCTGACCCGTCCCTTGGGTCTCGACTTTCCCATAAGGAAAGTCTTCTGGGGCATGACCCTTACGTTGTCGAAGCCTGGAGAGGAGAAGGTTTGCGGTCTCTGCGATCAACAGAAGCCCACAGTTGCTCGCTTTACTCTGACGCTTCCGAGGGACAGTGCCAGTCGGGGTCTCAAAAGGAGACCCCCCAGCGCGAAGGAGGTAGTACAAGTACTCACGGGACTACTGCTACAGCACTGGAATAGGTAGAAGTTACCGTATAGTCGGAAGTACTGGGTACTAATAGTAGGGACTACAGTAACATTTTGTATACCCTTCTTCTTCGACGCACGCGTCGCCACAAACCACCAGCGACCGGACGTCGCCATGACATCAATTAGCCTACAGTTTTCAAATACAGGGGGGAAAGACAATTCCACTAGCAAAAAAAAACAAACAAAAATTTTTGGGGCGTGTGATATATGTGTGTATGTGTGTGTGTGCGTGTGTGTGGGCAAGTTTCCGGCTGCTCCCACTCTGGGCAACAACCGCGCTCTACAAGCACGAGCAACAGTGCGGTGGGGCTCACCGAAAAAAAAAAAAACAAACAAAAACTATGTCCGGCTGCCCCACATGGAACACCGCGCTCTACAGCATGAGCAACAGTGCGGTGGGCTGGTCCGAAAAAAAAAAACAACAAAAACCTAGCAGACGGGTATACGGAGATGAGAAAAAAAAAAAAAAAAAAAAACACTAGGTCCGATTGTTATTTTTTTTTTTACAACCCCTGTACTCAACTACCTGGTAGAGAGAAAAAAAAAAAACAAGAAACGGGCTTAAATACACACAGGAATGGTGGAACTGAAGCGGCAACAGAAGGGCAGACTTACTGACGTACCTGCGTGAGGTACCCGGCGGGAGGAGGTCTGGAAGCGGTCGATCCTCCTCTTGGTCTCTACTCGACCCGAGTCAACGCGGATGTTCCTTCTGGCCACCAAAAAGACTCCTTCACTCTAGGAGTCACCCAGCCAACCACCACGGACAAACACGACAAATGGGACTAAACATATACAAAACAGGGGACAAAACTAAACAGGTACTATGCGAAACGAGAGAGAGACAGCCATAGCCCTTCCATCCCGGACGAGCCCCCACAATTGTCACGGACCGACCCCTGGAGGTCTGCCCTGTCAGGTTCGGTCTAGGTGGGAGTTGAAGGGAGTGACTGACCTCACACGCTCCGCAAGAGACCACACAAGAAAGATTACGATACAACACCCCATTTATTCACACCAGCAAATAAAACATTCCAACTCAGCTACCATGCACGATCACAATATAGCACTCCAACGCACACAACATGAACAATCACGATCATGCACTCCAACGCACACACATGCACAATCACGATCCGCACTCCAACCGCACACATCATGCACAAATCGCAATCAAGCACCCCACACCACCCCACAACATGCACGATTATAAATAAATATTCACATAGAAGTACACAATCACAATTACAGCATTCCAGCACATATGACATATACACAATTATAAAGAATATTCCCAGTATCAATCCTTTCTCACACACTGGAGTGCGTCACATTCCCTGCCCCTGTCAAGGCGCAGGGAGCATCCTGTCGCACTTAGGTGCTCCGAGCCGGGCTGGTTCTCGCAGGGTGTCGCCCAAAGCCGACACCCTCGACTCCAAGGGGACAGTGAAGAGGTGTCCCGGGGAGGGGGGGGGGGGGGTCGTGATGTTCTGGAGGTCCTGGACGGGGGTCCAGGCCGGCCAGTCGAGACGGCGGGCTCCCCTAGCAGTCCACGGTCCGGACCAAGGCCGTGGCCTCGACCAGCGGTGGCACCATCTCGTCCGTGGTCTCTGCCAGAAGTGGCCTCGACCGCACGTGGCACCATCTCGTCCGTGGGTCTCAGCCAGAAAGTGGCTCGACCAGCACGTGGCTCCATCCGTTCGTGCTCAGGTGAAGCCCCGAGGAGCGAGGGGTGAGGAACGTAGCTGGGGAGAGAGTCGGAGAGGAGGAAAAGAAGAAGGAAGGAGGAAGGAAGAAGGGTACTGGAACCTGCCGTCAGTACCGTCTGACTTTTGCTGTCAAGTCTTAGCCACTCGCATGATGGGCGAGGGAAGTGTATTCAACGACACAAGCCAACACCCCCACCCCTCTGGACACCACCAATACTTTCCTTCCTCACACCGAATCCATCCCCCGAATAAACCAACAGAACCACCACCCCCTCCCCACCACTCCTCCTCCTGTCAACAGGTGATAAAACAAATAGGAATTACTTCACCTTCTCTTCATATCACGCTTAAGTTTTCCTTCCTTAGGGAAAATTAAATCTACCAGCGACCATCGCTTAATAACTGCCACCACCATTTGCAAATAAATTAATTAATGGCACGACTGTCTAACATTTTATAAAAAAGCCATGTTCAAAATAACACAAAATCTCAACCTCGCATCCGAAACGACAAATCTTGCGCACGCACGCTCGTGAACATATAAACTCGCTCTCCTTGCACACACAAACAGGACGGTGGCCGAAGGATAAAAGTCCGGCGAATGTGACAGGGGCGGACGAGCGAGACCAAGCAAGTTCAACCCTGAATCACCAGGTTCTTCTCCCTTCCCACCGCCTACCGAATCACCAGATACATAAACAGGAGAAAGAATTAGGAAAATAATTAGAATGGCCAGGTTAAGATGGATGGAATTAACCAGAGAAAAGGTTTCTCGCACAATATTTCTCTTACAATGTCGAAAAACCAAAAAGGATAAATTGCGCAAAAGCGAAGACTAAGCCGGCTAACAAAACAAATCAAAACAAAACAGTCCACGAAACTGATGGCTTACAGCTACACGTGGGTGACCCCCGAATGAGGCGGGTCAAAGGACTCTCTTACCCTCTGTCCAGTCGAGAGGACAGAGGCGAAGATGCGGAAACAGAAGAATTGATGGTCCCTCTCCTAACGGGGCCGACTGCAGGAATTGAATGTAATGACTGTACTCTCGACGATAAGGTAAAGAACCTGGACTGGAGCAGGGCGCCTCAGAGACATCTCCGCTCGAGTGAAGAGCTACCTCCTCCGCAATGGCGGCCAACATGCCATGCTGCGTCACAGAGTGAGCATACTTCAATAAAAGAAACGAAGCACGTGGACAGGTAAATGACAGGCGAGAGGACGATAGGACAGAAAGTTCGAGAGAAAGGTACCGGCCACCCGTGAACTTGCAGGATGATAGCACGGGCGGTGGAATTAGAGAGAGTGAGGAGAGAGAGAGAAAGCAAACGAAGTTGAGCTGACGTATACCAAGTGCAAACGCACACAGCCAACCCTAAGGGACGGATACACGATAACAGCAACGACAATAAACAAATAAGTAATTCCGCCACCCTAGGTGGGTCGAACGTCGTAGGCCTCGTGACAAACTCGTGACAACAGCACAGCACAGCACAGCACAGCACAGCACAACACAACACAACACAACACAACACAATATAATACAATACAACACAACACAATACAACACAACATGATACAATACAATACAATACAACATTATACACTACAACATAAACTGATACAACACAACACAACACAATGCAATGGAATACAATACAATACAACGCAATACAACAGAACACAATAGTGTACAACACAATAAAACACAATACAATACAATACAACACTATGCAATACAATGCAGCTCGACTCAACGCATTTCAGTCCAATTCAGTCCAAGCCGTGTCGTCCGATATTAAACGACAACATCTCCCAGGATCAGTGGGAAGTTCGCCGTATGTGGGTCATTTTGTCTCACAAGGCAAAGCACAATCGTTTCCTTTCGCTGCCTTACCTTCCCTGGAATGAATCATGTATCCATTTATTGCTGGATGGACATAGTAATTGTGAACTTATGACCCGCCAGCTCCGCTGGTTGAACTCTGACCCTTTGACTGCGAGTACCACGAGTCATCCTACGTGTTATTAGTGAACGTGTTGAACGTGTCGTGTCAGCCATTCCACGGATACTCGTCATTATGAGCTGAAGAAATGTTGAGAGCGATACCCGGCCTTTCTGTTTGGAAGGACAGAGTCCCAGACATAATAGCATCTGAACCACCTTAGCTCTGTTCGGCTGAACTGGTGTGCGTCCGATAACATTGTGTACGTGGCAAAGGTTACATCCTTGCAAAGGACGCCCTTCACAGGTGGGAGGAAACGACGCTTCTTTGCACGTCTGCTTTACTGATGTATTCAAGCTTGTCTGTGCTCTAGAGCATTTATCTCCATAATTTACTACTTCATTGCCACAGCAGATTTGTCGGAGGTTGATGTCGGGTTCCTTTCGCGAAGAGAGCGCTTTTTGACACAATAAGCCCACTTCGGCGTGAGTCTCTCTCGGTGTTTATTCTTGTAATCCGTAAGTGAGGATTTGATCGCGGATGATTTGGCCTGAGAAAGATACAGTTTGGCTTGGGGGCTCTTGTACACAACTAAACTACAGTGTTTTGTTGATGAGAACTGAAGTAAATATACATTTTACGGCTGCTGGGTGGACTTGGCGTAGAAGTATAAACTGCACCTTTTGTAACAAAGAAAACATAAGCATATTTGAAAGGCAAGATAGGTTGTAGTTCAGGATTTCCGTGTTTCTTTCTTTCTTTCTTTCTTTCTTTCTTTCTTTCTTTCTTTCTTTCTTTCTCTCTCTCTTTCTTTCTTTCTTTCTTTCTTTCTTTCTTTCTTTCTTTCTTTCTGTCTGTCTGTCTGTCTGTCTGTCTGTCTGTCTGTCTTTCTTTCTTTCATTTCTTTTCATTTATCTATTTCAAAATGTTATTATTATTGTTGTTGTTGTAGTAGTAGTTGTTGTTGTTAACGGCGATCTCTCCCCCATTTCATTTGACGCGGTCATCTGTAGAACAACTTCAGAAGCAACCAAGTCATTCTGATTCAGCAACGGGAGATAGGTGTTCGCAAAACGAGCGGTAGACTAAAGTTTTCTGATGCCTAGGTTGGTCACCCGGGTCTTTCGAATTGTTTGTTCGTTGGCGAACACTTGTTCAATAATAATACTATTAAAAGATTGAAAATCTGATCGCGAGTTCGATTGCTCTGGATCGTTAAAGTTGTTGTTGTCTCTCTTCTCTGTCAGTTGAGCTTTTGTTCGAAGGTATTGTTTTAGAACGTCATTATTTGATTCGAATGCGTGATAAAACACAAGGTTCTAGCATCAGAGTAATAATAATAATAATGTGCATTTCTTGCGCCTAATCTTTAAAAGCCCTAAGCGCTTACAATAAAGAGCAAATAAATCAAGAGAAGCAACCAATATGATAAACAACAAAAGGCAATCTTCCAAACACACACACACACAATATTTCTACATGCTTAAGCTGAGCACACAAACACACACACACACACACACACACACACACACACACACACACACACACATGTACACAATCACACAAACACACACATACGCCAGGTGTAGGGTACATCTGCTCTCGACAGAAAGAGCGGAAGGGTCATGACTGGAAGAGGGTAGTCTTAAGAGAAGACTTGAAGGAAGAGAGGGAAGTCGCAGAGCGGAGAGACAAAGGGAGGTTATTCCAACAACAGGGGGCCTGGAAAGAGAACGAACGTTCACCGAGGGTCCTAGTGCGGAAGCGAGGAATTTGGAGAAGAGAAGTGTCAGAGGAAGAACGTAGCTGTCTAAGAGGTTTGTAGGTATTCAGAAGATCAGCAAGATAGGATGGGGCTAGACCACTGAGAGATTTGTAGCAAAGCAAAGAAAGCTTGTATTCAATTCTTTTGCCTACTGGGAGCCAGTGGAGAAAATCAAGCAAGGGAGCCGAGTGAGAAAATTTTGGAGCGTTTCAATACTAGTCGGGCAGCACTGTTTTGAATTTTCTGCAGTTTGCCAAGAAGATTCTGTGGGCAACCAGCAAGAAGAGAATTACAGTAATCCAAGCGAGAAAGAACAAAAGCAGAAATGAGAGTTTTGGTGGCATCATCCGAGAGAAGATGACGAACAGAAGAAATACGGCGAAGTTCCAGATAGCAAGCACGACAGACAGAGGAAATTTGACTTTGAAAGGATAGAGTTTGGTCCAGTGTGATCCCAAGATTACGGACAGTTGAAGAAGTCCGAATGACTGAATTATCTAGTTGGACAGATGAGGGAAGGCAGTTTGTAGACAATAATCTTTTAGATGCTATGAAAATCAGTTCGGTCTTGTCGTTGTTCAGTTGAAGTTTGTTGTCAGTCATCCAAGCTTTGATATCAGAGAAACATGCCTGAGTTCGTTCAATGATAGAAGGGAGCTGAGAAATATCGTCAGAGGTGTAGATTTGGTTGTCGTCAGAGAAACAGTGGTGGGAGATGCCATGATGAGTGACAATGTCAGAGATAGGCTGTGAATAAAGAACGAAGAGAATGGGGCCCAAGACTGAGCCCTGGGGGACTCCATACTCCAAGTCAGAGTAACTGGTTTTGTTTCTTTGCTAAAACTGCGTGCATTCAAAAGAAATCAGCATTTCTTCGTTTGTTTTCTTACAGCTGCAAAGCACGAACACATGTCGGTTTCATCTGTCTTGAGTGTTCCCGAGCCTGTTATTCTTATCGTTATTCCTCATCCACCCATCACTAACTTGGAAGAGGGCTCGCTTTCAGTTGTGTATGCATGCATCTCCAGCACTCGGGACTCCTCCCCCCCTCTCTATCTGTGTGTGTGTGTGTGTGTGTGTGTGTGTGTGTGTGTGTGTGTGTGTGTGTGTGTGTGTGTGTGTGCGTGCGTGTAAGCGCACGTGCGTGCGTGTGTGCGTATAT
>CM031608.1:18052438-18059938 GCA_018398815.1 Conus ventricosus
TTTTGCTACTATGCCTTCAATCCAAATTCCGGACCAGGAGAATACATAACTCCCGTAATCACTGAGGACTGCCTGCCTCAAGTAAAAGCTTCCCTGCTTTTCTCCTTTCCCCTGTCCTCCCTCTCTGAGACAATATACTGCCCCCTCGAACTCTCCTGTCCTGGAGATACGAGTCTCGACTTCTCTTCCCGACTTCTTCTGTCTCTTGCGAAATGACGAGCTTCAACTCCTCTCCCTGGAGTTGGTACTGGCTGGGGCTGAACTACCGGTGTGTTCCCCACACCATGGCCATCTTCAACCACCTCACGGGGTGAAAGATGAAGGGTGAAGGGCGAGGGTAAAGGGTGAAGGGTGAAGGGCTGAAACACGAATAAGGTTCGTGTAAGTAACCTGCTTCTCAATTCAACATATGAATTCTTTCTCTCTTCTTAAGTTTTCCCCCTGTAGCTTTCCCCAACTATCTATCGCTCACCTGGTAATGACTGGTCAGCATCGAGGAACCACCGTCCTGACAGGTTCGAGTCTCTAGGCCATCTGCTGGGTTAAAACTGACTCTTTCCCCCCTTCTCCTAGTGAGTGCATACTCAGTGTTCAAAACACATGACCAGCACCTTACCTTACCAGCCCTTGTTAAACTATCACTCAGTGGTCACTTTCACCCAATGACCACATTCGTTTCCTGAATGAGTCATACTCACAATTATTTTGGGGACGCCCGCTACACTAGTCAAGCCACATGAATATTCTTCCTTTAATTGTGGCACGGGGAAATGATTCATATCACTAACTTCATGTGATGGAGCGTCACATGCCTTGATGTGAGGCTACGTCACCATGACAAACACAGATGGACCTGTGACTGTGGATTCTTATTCGCTGTTAAAAGTGCTGGCAGTGACATCAGACGTGGTGAAATCATTGATAAGAAGCGGTGAAATTATTAATAACACCGATGGATCTGTAACTGTAGATTCTTATTCACGATTAAAACTGGTACTAGCAACACAAACCTTTCTTTCTGAGAAGAAAGGAGAGCAGACAGATGGTGAGCAAAGCGTAGGAAGCAGGGTGGAGGACGGGGGGGCGGGGTGAAAGCGGTAACGGCGGACAGGAGGGAGGGACGAAAACCTCATTGTGTTTTTCTTACCACAAGCCTTGCCAGTAAAGCTCCCCTGGCAGTCGCAGCGGCAAGTCTGCTTGTTGAAGACGCCGTCGTGTTTGCACTTGATCTCAGGGCACGAGCCACCCGTGGACGCTGGTACAACACACACACAACACAGGGCAGTGTTATTCCCTCGCTAACCCCTTCTCTTGCCATGCTATTTCCCGCGTGGTGATGGACAGTTGTGCCACACTGGGGGCCCCGTGGATCATGACCTCGCCTAGGAAGCCAGCCAGTGCCAGGGATGTGGCCGAGTCTGGTACAGGAAAGCTGTTCAAGTTCTTTTCCCTTATTAAGTCCCTTCGAACTCGCTGTGGTAGCAAGTCTCTGTGTCAGTATTATTCTAGGCAGGCGACCCTAGAGCCCCTCCCTCCCCCCCCCCCCCCCACACTACCCCCCACCACCACAACCACCACCCCCCCCCCCCCCACCACCACACACACACACAGCTGTCAGAAAGAAAATGAGTCCAGTCCTGAAAAAGGAAACAACAACGAAGACAGGTGTTGACACTGAGGTACATCAAAAAGCCCTGTCGTCACAGAATTAAAGCAAACAAATCATACCCACTTCATCACACTTTCAAAACTTTGCATCAGCGTCTACTGTACGGGTGAAACAGAAAATCGAACGTTTTGGGGACAGAGAGAAATACCGTTACGGGAACATATCCAGCTTAGAAGAAGTAAATCATGGCAACAGTTAGAAACCTTTGCCAAAGGTGGGAGAAAGGGCCTACACATTATAACAGTCTTGGTCTTCTTTCTTGTGGTAAGGCATTAGTCGAGAGTAAGAAGAATTGGAAAAGCGATGGAGTGTGTGTTTGTGTGTGTGTGTGTGTGTGTGCGTGCGTGCGTGCGTGCGTGCGTGCGTGCGTGCGTGCGTGCGTGCGTGCGTGAGTGTGTGTGTGTGTGTGTGTGTGTGTGTGCGTGCGTGCGTGCGTGCGTGCGTGCGTGTGTGTGTGTGTGAGCGAGAGAACAGACAGACAGCGAGAGGCGTTGTTAATGCATATCATTATATTGTCCGCGGATGAAAGTGCAAGACTTCCACTAGTAAATGTGTGTTCCCCCCCCCCTTTTTTTTTTTTAATCAAATGATATTAGAGCTTACAAGTGCGCAGAAAGAGTACAGTGCGCAAAGTTGCCATCATTTTTGTTTAGAAAGAGACACAAAGTAACAAAACAAGTACATAAAAAAAATCAAGCATAGATCCATGTACACACAAAAGGGTTTTAAAAGGAAAAAAAAAATCCTGTATCGATGGACAGTCTGCCGAGTTTGATAATTACTTGCCGCTGATCTGTATACAATTTTTGTTATTAAGTGTGATTATTCCCCAAGGAGGCTTGCTAATCAAGAATTAACACTGTAGGCTGGGTACAGAGGGAGGGGAAACACACACACACACACACACACACCACACACACACACACACACACCACACACACACACACACACACACACACACACACACACTGACTGACTGAAACCAATTTATTATCAGATTAACTCAATTGACCAGTGTGGGCTCCCTGGCAAATACAAAGTCTGGTGTCTGCATCATGCTGATACCAAAGCTCCTATGGCCTCTGATGATATATGACATCTGCACCAGCATAGTGGAGGCAATGGAAGCCAAAATCAACCAGTTCACAAGGAAATGGCTTGGTGTCCCACCCTGTCTGACTGACATAGCGCCGTACTGTCGCCAAGCAAAGCTGAAACTACCACTGAAATCCATCCAGGAGGAATACAAAGCAGGGAAGATCAGACTTAAAAGCATGCTGGAGGACTCAGGAGACAAGGTGGTAGAAGCAATCAAGCCCCAGCTGAAAACATGCAGAAAATGGAAAATGTTCAAGAGGCGATGGATTCTGCAAAAGAAGTCTCAAGATTAGAGAAATAACAGGACACATACAGACCAACAGACAAGGACTGGGGGTGATCAAAACTGAATGGTGGTCAAAGGCCAAAGGAAAAGCCGAAAGAGGCATGATGATTCAGGAGATGAGAAAAGAAGAAGACCAAAAAAGACTCCAAAAAGCAGTCCAGCAGAGCCAGCAAGGGCAATGGACAACGTGGGAGAAATGCACTCCAAGAAGTCTCACTTGACTGACATTAGGCACATGGCCCCTCTCAGAATCACTTCATTCTCAGATCTGATATGACCCTTCTGCCCTCAAATGCAACCTGGTGAAGTGGGGGAAAACAGACGATCCTGCATGCCCCCTCTGCCATGAAAAACAAACAGTAGAGCATGTTCTAAGCTCATGTAAAGTAGCCTGGCTCAAGGAAGGTACACATGAAGGCACAAAAAAGTGCTCAAAGAGATTGTACAAGTAGTCTGGGCTAGTACCAACACCACAAAGGGGAAAATCAGGACTCCAAAAGCACCCGCAACATTCTTCACGGGAGGAGGCAGCAAATCATGGCCAAGAACAACAGTGCCACTGAACATGCAGGCAGAGTCTGCTGGACGGGGCAGATGACTGGGAGTGCACTGCAGACCTCCCAGAATGGAAGAGTCACCCAGAGATCATCAGCAAGAGTGGCATGAGACCAGACATAGTAGACCACCCTCAGTCAATCAAGCAGCTGATCATGATCAAGCTCACGGTGCCATATGAATAGAACGGAGGCAGCTCAAATCTACAAGACTGAAAAGTATGCTGATCTGGCAAACAGCCTGAGGAGAGAAGGCTATCAGGTCAAAGTCCTCACTGTAGAATTTGGAGCTAGGGGGTTTGTAGGAACGTCTGCATACAGCCTCATGAAACGGCTCTCAGTTGCAGGGAGGGAAAAACCAGAGCCCTGAAAGCAATGGCAGAAGCGACAGAGAGGTGTTCAAGCTGGATCTGGTCAAGGAGGAACAGAAGTGAACTTCATAAGGCTTAACTTTCCTACAAATATCAGGTTGTCCCAGTGGCTCAGTGGTTAGAGTGCGAGTCATTAAGTGGAAAAAGAGCATGTCCAGAGGGTCGTGGATTCGAACCCCAGCCATGGCTCGTCCCAAGATGGGAAAAAAGGGGCAGCAGAGGGACATCTGCAGTCATGAACTGGGTGTGGCCCACCCCCCCTAGAGTGTCAGGAGATAAGGGCTGAAACACTTGCTTGTAGGGGGCTTCTCTTCTGAGGATTCTCTGCTGCCACGCTCTCCACGAGTTTCTTTCTACCAAGGTACACATACACATATACATATACATATATATTATCATAACGAGCAGCATAGTACAGGTAGACGCCTACTATATCTGATTGAAGAAACATTGGAGTAAAGTTGTTCCATGAGGCTTCAAAGTTTGTCTGATTATCGTTAACTCTGGCATTGTGTAACTCGACTTTAAATCTGTTGTTCAGCTGATTTTGGAACCCAGTAACACATGGCAAACGTTTTTCAAATTTACATTTACAGATATATTTTTTTGCACACATTATGATAAAGTCAAACATTTTGTCTATTTTATAATGGTGACCCACCCCTAAAATTACAATATTACAAGTGATCTTGGCATTGAAGATGTTTCTGCATTTTTCATTCAGTAAATGTTCAACAGCTTTCCAGAAAGTTTGTACATGGTTGCATTCCCAAAACAAGTGTTCGATTGACTCTCCTTCTTCATTACAAAAAGTGCAGTTCGTCGTATTTGTTATCCCCATAGCATTAAGAATAATATTCGTACCGATAATTCCATGAACAGTTCTAATTTGTAACCATTTGAGTTTGATATTGTTTACGTTGTGGGTGTGGATTCCGAGGGATTTCAGAATTTAGCTTCCGTTCCCATTTTATACAACGTTTTGGTTTCTGTTCATTTTAAGTTAAAATTTCATAGTATTGTTTGACTCCTCTGCTTGCCTTGAAAATAATATTCACCGCTTTCAGTAAGTCGAGTCTACACCAAATTCCGAGTACTTTGAATTTTGAGGGATTCCATATCATTTGTAAATGTGGACAGTATGTTGTCTTTGACATCTTTTGACACCCGAGCCATACAGCTGGCGTTTTCTCACTGTTCATGTGTAAACCTGAAGCTCTGCCAAATGTGTCGAGAATATGAATAGAACTTTCAAAAGAAACTCTATCAGCATTATTTAATAACTGAGTGTCGTCAGCAAACTGAGCTGTTTTATGGTCCATCTCACCTATTTTTATTCCTTTTGTCAATTTTTCTTCCTTTATCATTATAGATAAAATCTCTACACTGACTATAAACAAATACGAAGAAATGGGATCTCCTTGCCTACATCCTTGTTCTATCCCAAACCATGGGGGAGTCTGTCCGTTTACAATAACTGTTGATTCAATATTCCTATAAAATGTTTTTATCCACTGGGATATACTTTCACTAAAATCAAACACTTTTAGTATCTTAATTAAACATGAAATTCCAATTTAAAGAATTGAAACCTTTCTCGAAATCAACACATAACAACAAACCAGGGAGATTTTTTAAAGTTTAAATAGTTCATCAAATTGTAAATCAGTCTAATATTATCTCCAATGTATCGATTGGTCATAAAGCCTGTTTGATCTTCACTAATGAGTAAAGGCAAGACGTCTTTTAGTATGTTGGAAATGCATTTAGAACCTATCTTGCATACTACATTTAAAAGAAAAATGGGGCACCAATTTTCTTACCAATTCTTTTGGCTTATCACCTTTTGGGACACATATAATTATCCCTTCTTTTTGCGTTGTTGAAAGTTCTCAATCTTTGTACGCTTCATTAAGGGATCTTACCACAAGGGGTCCTAATTGTTTAAAAAAAAAAAAAAAAAAAAAGCTTAAAGTATTCGGCATCGAATCCATCTGTGCCGGGGCTTTTTTCCGTGCTTCATGTCTTTTAGGGCTAGGCCTGCTTCCTCTAATGTGATTTCTCCTTCCAGTAATTCTTTTTCATTTTCTGATAATTTGTGAATTGTGTTTACAAGATCTTCGATATTACGGTCTTGAGTTTCTCCCTTTCATCCTTAAATGGATCCTCAAGCATAGGCTCAAAGATTGTCCCCTACATTTTATACTGTTTGCATAATGTTTTTAGTTTTTCAACAACGTTTTTCCTCTTCACGTTTTGTTTTATGTATTACCTTTCACTGGCTGCTTTGGGGGTGCTGTTGGATTCTTTTATGAACCCTTGGTGGTGAGAGCACCACAGAATTACGGACTGTGGTGTGTCTCTATTTGACGCCTAGAGCACAGGCTCAATCAGATGTGTCTCCCTGATGAGTCCGATCCAGCGGACGAAAGGCCTAGGAGCAGACGATACATATAGATCTGCCTTCGGAGGGATTGCAATGGTTCCTTCATGCAGCTTGTGAAGGGTTTTATATTTATAATGTACATTTTCCCATTTTCTTCATTATCAATTTTTTTTATAAACTTTTAATCTTTGCCAAGTCATTACTATAATGATGGAAGAATTGTTAACATGTACTTGTTTTTCCCCCACTACTTAATTGTTCAGCATTATATTGTTTGGTCAATCAGTCGGCGATTGCATCTCTTAGGAGATCCAAGTAAAGGTTGTTCTGCACAATTCTTAGCCGCTGACATGCTTGGGTTATTGAACAGCAGAGCTGACCACTCAGACTGTTCCATATCTTTTGATCTCCCTTGCATCCTTAAATGGATCCTCAAGCATAGGCTCAAAGATTGTCGCCTACATTTTATACTGTTTGCATAATGTTTTTAGTTTTTCACAACTTTTTTCCTCTTCACGTTTTTGTTTTATGTATTACCTTTCGCTGGCTGCTTTTGGATTTTTTTTTAACCCTTGGTGGTGAGAACACCACAGAATTACGGACTGTGGTGTGTCTCTATTTGACGCCTAGAGCACAGACTCAATCAACGTGCCTCCCTGATGAGTCCGATCCAGCGGACGAAAGGCCTAGGAGCAGGCGATATATATAGATCTGCCTTCAGGAGGGATTGCGATGGTTCCCTCATGCAGCTTGTGAAGGGTTTTTATTATATAATATACGTTTTCCCATTTTCTTCATCTTCAACTTTTAAAAATTATTTTTAATCTTTTACAAGTCAATTACTATAATGATGGAAGAATTGTTTAACCTGTACTTGTTTTTCCTTCACTACTTAATTGTTCAGCATTGTATTGTTTGGTCAATCAATGGGTGATTGCATCTCCTAGGAGATCCAAGTAAAGGTTGTTCTGCACAATTCTTAGCCGCTGACAATGCTTGGGTTATTGAACAGCAGAGCTGACCACTCAGACTGTTCCATATCTTTTGATCTTCCTTGCATCCTTGAATGGATCCTCAAGCATAGGCTCAAAGATTGTCCTTTACATTTTATACTGTTTGCATAATGTTTTTAGTTT
>CM031608.1:18064938-18077438 GCA_018398815.1 Conus ventricosus
ATTTTTTTTTAATTCTTTTTGAGACAGTTGGGGATTCTGTTGTCCGTTCATTAAACGAGGGATACAATAAAGGCGAAATGTCTATAACACAGAAAGAAGGTATGATAATTTGTTTACTAAAAGGAGAGAAGCCACGGGAATACCTAAAGAACTGGAGACCAATTTCACTTCTAAATGTTACTTATAAAATTGCTTCTGCCTGCATTGCAGGTAGAATAAAATCTGTTTTACCCAAAATCATAACTGAGGATCAGTCAGGTTTCATTCCCGGTAGATACATAGGAGACAGTTTAAGAGCCATATATGATGTAATTCACTATTTAGAGGTGAACCGCTTGCCTGGGTTATTGGTATCTGTCGATTTCGAAAAAGCATTTGACTCTGTTAATAATAATAATAATAATAATAATAATAATAATGAATACTTATATAGCGCCTATTCTCGGCTAGAGACCAAGCTCTAAGCGTATACAATCCACACTCGTTTACACAACGGGCTGCCTACGTGGGTAGTGCCGACTGAAGAGCTGCCAGCTAGCGCTTCATTCAGTTGTTTCCCGTGTCATCCAGTCAATATTGTTCAATATCGATCACTCATTTTCCTTAATTCCTACATTCTTTTCATTTCTCACGCAGGGTGCATGCTATGTGTAACGTGTCATCCATACCAACGGCCAAACTGGCCTACTCTTCCGAAAGTTGGTGATGGGATTTTACGTGTGTGCAAGATGTTATGCGTGCGTTCACACACGGAACCTCGGTTTATAGTCTCATTCGAAGGACTGTATGGGAAATGGAGTCAGAACCAATGTTAACTCCGAGGGAAAAATCCCCCTGTACCGAAACGCCCCGGCGGAGGTTCGAACCCATAACCCCAGGATCACCAAGATTACGAGTCCGGCGCTCTACCAACTGAGCTATTCCGGCTAATCTATTCTGACTGGTCATACATGAGTAGGGTTCTACATGCTTTCAGTTTCGGAAAAGGAATACAGAAATGGATATCATCTTTTTATGAAAAGATAAGGTCTTATGTTATAGTGAACGGTGTCACGAGTTTTGTCACGAGGCCTACGACGTTCGACCCACCTAGGGTGGCGGAATTACTTATTTGTTTATTGTCGTTGCTGTTGTCGTGTAGCCGTCCCTTAGGGTGGCTTGTGGTGCGGTTGCACCTTGGTGTGGTTCAGCTCAACTTCGGTTTGCTTTCTCTCTCTCTCTCTCTAATTCCACCGCCCGTGCTATTCATCCTGCAAGTTCACGGGTGGCCGGTACCTTTCTCTCGAACTTTCTGTCTGTCGGCCTCTCGCCTGTCTTTTTACCTGTCGCACGTGCTTCGTTTTCTTTTAGTTTGAAGTATGCTCACTCTGTGACGCAGCATGGCATGTTGGCCGCCATTGCTGAGGGAGGTTAGCTCTTCACTCGAGCGGAAGATGTCTCTGGGGGCGCCTGCTCCAGTCCTGGTTCTTTACCTTATCGTCGAGAGTACAGTCAGTACTTTCAATTCCTGCAGTCGGCCTGTAGGAGAGGGACATCATTTCTTCTGTTTCCGCATCTTCGCCTCTGTCCTCTCGACTGGACAGAGGGTAGAGAGAGTCCTTTGACCCGCCTCTTCGGGTCACCCACGGGTAGCTGGTAAGCATCAGTTTCGTGGTCTGTTTGTTTTGATTTGTTGTTGTTAGCCGGCTTAGTCTTCACTTTTGCGCAATTTTCTTTTGTTTTCGAAATTGTAAGAGGAATATTGTGTGAGACCTTTTCTCTGGTTAATTCCATCTTTAACCTGGCCAGTCTAAATTATTTCCAAAATTCTTTCTCCTGTTTATGTATCTGGTGATGCGGTAGTCGGTGGGGAAGGGAGAGAACCTGGTGATTCAGGGTTGGAACTTGCTTGGTCTCGCTCGTCCGCCCCTGTCACATTCGCCGGACTTTTATCCTTCGGCCACCGTCTGTTTGTGTGTGCAAGGAGAACGAGTTTTATGTTCACGAGCGTGCGTACGCATGATTTGTCGTTCGGATGCGTGGTTGGAGATTTGTGTTATTTTGAAATGTGTTTATAAAATGTGACAGTTGTGCCATTGAATTACTATTTGCAAATGTGGTGGCAGTTATTAAGCGATGGTCGCTGTGTTGATTTATTTCCTAAGGAAGGAAAACGTTAAGCGTGAGTGAGAGAAGGGTGAAGATAATTCATATTTGTTTTATAACCTGTTGATTTAATGCAGTCTTTTACCTGCATCGTGTGAGAAGACTTGATTCAATGGGTGTACTGTGTGCGTTTAATACACTTCCCCTCGCCCATCATGCGAGTGGCTGATAAGACTTGACAGCAATGGTCAGACGGTACTGACGGCAGGGTTCCAGTACCCTTCTTCCTTCCTCCTTCCTTCTTCTTTTCCTCCTCTCCGACTCTCCTCCCACTACGTCCTCCCCCCTCCCGGGGCTTCACCTGGAGCACGAACTGGATGGTGCCACGTGCTGGTCGAGGCCACGTTCTGGCTGAGACCACGGACGAGATGGTGCCACGCGCTGGTCGAGGCCACGCCTTGGTCGGGACCGTGGACTGCTAGGGGAGCCCCCGTCTCGACTGGCCGGCCTGGACCCCCGTCCAGGACCTCCAGTAACAGCTACGTCCCCCCCCCCCCCCCCCCGGGACACGCTCTTCACTGCCCGCTTTGGAGTCGAGGGTGTCGGCTTTGGGCGACTCCCTGCGAGAACCAACCCGGCTCGGAGCACCTAGTGCGACAGGGTGCTCCCTGCGGACTTGACAGGGGCAGGGATGTGGACGCACTCCGTGGTGTGAGAAAGGGTCAATACTGGAAATATTTCTTTATAATTGTGTACATGTCATATGTGCTGGAATGCTGTAATTGTGATTGTGTACGTCGTATGGTGAAATATTTATTTATAATCGTGCATGTTGTGGGTGTGGGAGTGCTTGATTGCGATTGTGCATGTTGTGTGCGTTGGAGTGCTTGATCGTGATTGTGCATGTTGTGTGCGTTGGAGTGCTTTATTGTGATCGTGCATGGTGCGTGTGTTGGAATGTTTATTTTGCTGGTGTGAATAAATGGGTGTTGTATCGTAATCTTTATTGTGTGGTCTCTTGCGGAGCGTGTGAGGTCAGTCACTCCCTTCACTCCCACCTAGACCGATCCTGTCAGGGCAGACCTCCAGGGGTCGGTCGTGACAATTGTGGGGGCTCGTCCGGGATGTGAAGGGCTCTGGCTGTCTCTCTCTCGTTTCGCAGAGTACCTGTTTAGTTTTGTCTGTTTTGTATATGTTTAGTCAGTTTGTCGTGTTTGTTCGTGGGTGGTTGGCTGGGTGACTCTAGAGTGAAGGGAGTCTTGTTGTGGCCTGAGGGAACATCCGGCGTGACTCGGGAGTCGAGGTGAGACCAAGGGGAGTCGACCGCGTCCAGACCTCCTTCCGCCGGGTACCTCACGCAGGTACGGCCGTAAGTCTTGCCCTTCTGTTGCCGCTCAGTCTTCCATTCCTGTTTTGTATTTAGCCAATTCTTGTTTTTTTTTTTCTCTACCGGGTTGTTGAGTACAGGGGGTTGTATCGGACGCTAGTTTTTTTTTCCTCTCTCCGGATTCCGTCTGTTAGGTTTTTTTTTTTTTTTTTTTCGGCCAGCCCCACCGCACTGTTGCTCGTGCTGTAGAGCGCGGTGTTGCCAGAGTGGGGGCAGCCGGACATAGTTTTTGTTTTGTTTTTTTTTTCGGTGAGCCCCACCGCACTGTTGCTCGTACTGTAGAGCGCGGTGTTGCCAGAGTGGGAGCAGCCGGAACTTGTCCGCACACACGCACACACACACATACACACATATACACACGCCCCCAAGATATTTGTTTTCTTTTCTCTAGTGGAATTGTTTTTCCCCTGTATTTGGAAAACTGTAGGATATTGTTGTCATGGCGACGTCTGGCGCTGGCGGTATGGCGACGCGGGCGTCGAAGAAGAAGGGTATTCAAAATGTTACTGTAGTCCCTACTATTAGTACCAGTACTTCGACTACGGTAACCTCTACCTATTCCAGTGCTGTAGCAGGTAGTCCAGTGAGTACTTTTACTACCTCTTCGCTGGGGGGTCTCCCTGTTGAGACCCCGACTGGCACTTCCGCTCGGAAGCGTCAGAGTATAGCGAAGCAACTGTGGGCTTCTGTTGAGTCGCAGAGACCGAAACCTTCTCCTCTCCAGGCTTCCCCTCGTAAGGGGCATGCCCCAGAAGACTTTCCTTATGGGAAAGTCGAGACCCAAGGGACGGTCAGACGGATCATCCTCCCCTGTCGGGAGTGGTGAACCCCGCCCAGGACATCACCTCCGTCCTGATGTTTCTGGAGCGGCAGCGTAGCGAAGAGGCTGCTCAGCGTAGGGAGGAGGCTGCCAGACGGGAGGATCAGCGTAGGGAAGAGGCTGCTCAGCGTAGGGAAGAGGCTGCTCAGCGTAGGGAAGAGGCTGCTAGGCAGGAAACTCAGCGTAGGGAAGAGTTGGATAGGATGGAGGCTCTGCGCAGAGAGGAGACTGACAGACAGGAGATTCTGCATAGGGAAGAGGCTATGCTGCGCAGGGAAGAGGCTGCCCGACAGGAGGCCCTTCGTAAGGAAGAGGCTGCTCAGCGTAGGGAAGAGGCTGTCAGACAGGAGGCTCAGCGTAGGGAAGAGGCTGCCCTCCGTAGGGAAGAACTAGACAGGATGGAGGCTCTGCGTAGGGAGGAGATGGAACAACATCTTTCGCGGCCTCCCGCTTCTGTAACCCAGGGGTTAATCACCAGGCAGGTGATAGAGTTAGAGGCCCAAAGTTAAAGCTTCCAGAGTTCAGACCTAGTGAGGACATTGATATGTTCTTAGAGCATTTCGACAAGGTTGCTTGTTCATACCAATTGTCTGAGGAGCAAAAGGCTATGCACCTTTTTTCTGGATTATCTGGTGCTGCAAGGGAGTGTGTGCTCACTCTAAATGAAGGTGCGTCTTATGCAGACATGCAGTTGGCTCTGCGTAAGCGTTTCCACCTTACCCCAGAGACCTACAGGAGGAAGTTTAGGTCCATGAAGAATAATAATGATGAGACCTTCGTGCAGTTTGGTGATAGGCTGCGCAAGACGCTAGGGTACTGGCGTCAGTTAGCTAAGTTGGAGCTGGAGGATCTGATCCTCATTGAACAGCTCACCAACACTGTGTCCCCAGAGTTGAGGATCCGGATAGGCGAGACAGCACCTCAGGATTTCGCGGCTGCGATTCACACAGCTGAGGTGTTTGCTGAAGCTCGCAGGGCTTATGGGCATCGCCCAGATACGGAGAGGAAGCCCTCCACAGGATTTAATAGCAATAAGGTGCCGACAACTGCTAGTGGGGTGAACAAGGCAGGCAGTCCATCGGGGACCTCAGCACCTCGATTTTGTTTTCTTTGTGGTCGTCCTGGCCACATCAGGAAAGATTGCCCTAGAGCCGCTGGTAGTCATGGGCTAGTCCTTTCCAGCATCCTCGTGCCTCGGCTAACGTGGGTTCCATCCCAGCTTCTGGTGATTCAGAGTGCCCGGTGTTTCTCTCTGTTGTTGGTTCCTCCTTGGTCGACACCATCAGGGATTCGGGAGCATCAACGCTCTTTGTTGATAAGGATTTGGTTTCCCCTGAGGCCCGGCGGGGCGCTAGTTATGATGTGTGCGGGTTGGAGGCTGGTTTTACCTCCACCCGTCCTTCTGTACTTATTCCTATCTCCACCCCCTACTTCTGTGGCGAAGTATGGGCCATCGCGGTGGAGCGACCTCTGTATTCCCTTATCATAGGGAATACTATCACCTTCGCAGACGGACGCAGTCAGTCCGTGTCTACGGATTTGCCCATACAGGCGTGTGTGGGAGTCACCACACCCGCCAAAGCTAAGAAGCAGGAACAGGAATTGCGTCCCGTTCTTCAGCCGATCTCTGACGAGGTTCTGGCAAGGGCCGATCCTGCTTCCATTGTTCGTCTTCAGGCCAGGGACTTGGATGTCCAACGCCTGCGACAACTGGTAGATCGTCCCGCTCAGTTTGCCCAACACGCCAAGGTGAGCTTCAAGCTCCACAAGGGGATCCTCTTTAGGGTTGTCACTCTGGCAGATCGTGTGGCCAAGCAGCTTGTCGTTCCCCAAAGCTTGAGAGAATCTGTTCTCCGGCAGGCCCACGATTCCCCCATGGCAGGTCATATGGGCTCCAAGCGGACTCTCGAGCGAGTAAGACAAGACTTCTTTTGGCCGGGATGAACTCGCAGGTTAGGCAGTACTGCCGCAGTTGCCATGTCTGCCAACGGACAACGCCTAAGGGTCGCTTGAAGCGTGTTCCCCTAGGGTCAGTGCCACGGGTTGGGGAGCCATTCAGCAAGGTTGGGGTCGACCTGGTGGGACCCATTAATCCACCATCCGGTCGCGGTCACCGCTACACTTCGGTAGTGGTAGAATCTGCGAGTCGATACCCAGAGGCTGTCCCGCTTAGGACTATCGATGCCCCTACTGTTGCTGAATCTCTCAGGCAGATTTGGACGCGCACTGGCGTGCCCAAGAAGAAGTACGGCCGGAAGTTTGTACTGGAGAACGATCATCATCCTCTCCGGTGCTTGGACCGGATCCGGCCAGTCAGTCGTCGACTCATGAGTTAGGCAGTGGAACTGCAGAGTCATGCGTTCACTTTCCGTCATGTCAAGGGTTCCTGTAATACGGATGCTGACTATCTTAGCCGAGCTCCGTAGTTAGCATATTGGAAAATCAGTCAGAGGGACACTTCCCCCTCAACCAGGGTTATATCCCCTTTTGGGTCTCTGTATCAGGTGTAGTGACAGTTGTCACTTCAGTGAGGTTAACGGTAGTGAATCACCAATGGTTCGGATTGTTACTTTCATGGTTGGAAGGTTCGCTTAGTTGTTTGATAAATGTAGTATTATGTATTTCTCGGTGTGATTCTATCGTAGAATGTTTGTATTGGATTCATCGTACTCTGTCGATCACAGAGAGTTGGGTTCGGTCCCATTGTTGTGAAGTTGCACATGCGACATGGTTCAAAGGAGCACTGTATCTCAGAGAAACAGATGCTTTTGGAAGGGGGTTTGTCACGAGTTTGTCACGAGGCCTACGACGTTCGACCCACCTAGGGTGGCGGAATTACTTATTTGTTTATTGTCGTTGCTGTTGTCGTGTAGCCGTCCCTTAGGGTGGCTTGTGGTGCGGTTGCACCTTGGTGTGGTTCAGCTCAACTTCGGTTTGCTTTCTCTCTCTCTCTCTCTAATTCCACCGCCCGTGCTATTCATCCTGCAAGTTCACGGGTGGCCGGTACCTTCTCTCTCGAACTTTCTGTCTGTCGGCCTCTCGCCTGTCTTTTTACCTGTCGCACGTGCTTCGTTTCTTTTAGTTTGAAGTATGCTCACTCTGTGACGCAGCATGGCATGTTGGCCGCCATTGCTGAGGGAGGTTAGCTCTTCACTCGAGCGGAAGATGTCTCTGGGGGCGCCTGCTCCAGTCCTGGTTCTTTACCTTATCGTCGAGAGTACAGTCAGTACTTTCAATTCCTGCAGTCGGCCTGTAGGAGAGGGACATCATTTCTTCTGTTTCCGCATCTTCGCCTCTGTCCTCTCGACTGGACAGAGGGTAGAGAGAGTCCTTTGACCCGCCTCTTCGGGGTCACCCACGGGTAGCTGGTAAGCATCAGTTTCGTGGTCTGTTTGTTTTGATTTGTTGTTGTTAGCCGGCTTAGTCTTCACTTTTGCGCAATTTTCTTTTGTTTTCGAAATTGTAAGAGGAATATTGTGTGAGACCTTTTCTCTGGTTAATTCCATCTTTAACCTGGCCAGTCTAAATTATTTCCAAAATTCTTTCTCCTGTTTATGTATCTGGTGATGCGGTAGTCGGTGGGGAAGGGAGAGAACCTGGTGATTCAGGGTTGGAACTTGCTTGGTCTCGCTCGTCCGCCCCTGTCACATTCGCCGGACTTTTATCCTTCGGCCACCGTCTGTTTGTGTGTGCAAGGAGAACGAGTTTTATGTTCACGAGCGTGCGTACGCATGATTTGTCGTTCGGATGCGTGGTTGGAGATTTGTGTTATTTTGAAATGTGTTTATAAAATGTGACAGTTGTGCCATTGAATTACTATTTGCAAATGTGGTGGCAGTTATTAAGCGATGGTCGCTGTGTTGATTTATTTCCTAAGGAAGGAAAACGTTAAGCGTGAGTGAGAGAAGGGTGAAGATAATTCATATTTGTTTTATAACCTGTTGATTTAATGCAGTCTTTTACCTGCATCGTGTGAGAAGACTTGATTCAATGGGTGTACTGTGTGCGTTTAATACACTTCCCCTCGCCCATCATGCGAGTGGCTGATAAGACTTGACAGCAATGGTCAGACGGTACTGACGGCAGGGTTCCAGTACCCTTCTTCCTTCCTCCTTCCTTCTTCTTTTCTCTTCTGAGGACTCTCTGCTGCCACGCTCTCCACGAGTTTCTTTCTACTGATGCATGGGTAAACCATTGACTTCCGGGGAATAGGCCGGAGGACGTCCGGGAAAGACCGGAGGACACTGGGAAAGACCAGAACCAAGGGCTCTGTGGGCTGGCTCCCCACTTTGCCTTAAACATGTGGCTACTAAAAATAAAAGGAAAAGATGCTCCCAGGATTCACCGAAAGGGGGAGAGAATGATGAATCCATCGGTGCTCAACCAATCACGACTGCAAATCCCAAACGGACTATGAACATGGACCAAATGGAATATCCATGTGTCTGTGGAAAGCGTTTCGCTACCACCCGTGGCATGAAGATCCACAGAACAAAGATGGGATGTGTGAAGACTCATCTGAATGAGCAGCAGCGCACTGCATCAGCAGATAAGACGTCGGAAGACCAAGGCCAGGATTTAAACCACAGTGCCAAGGACATCCACGCTGTTGGTTCGGATGAGGAATTTACACAGGCCCTCGATGCCAGGCGCCTGAAACTCAACCTGCCACGAGCAAACGAAACTGACGATTGGGAGAAACTGGATGCAAAAATCGTCCAAAGACTCGATGCACTGATAGGGAAAAGCACCCTGGAACACAAACTAGCCACATATGGGACATTGTGTATGCCACATGTAGAGACGCCTATGGAGTAAAACTACCCAAAGAGAAAACACCTCCAAAAAAATCCAGACGCCAAGAAAAGATGGACAAGATCAGAGTCCAAAAGAACAACCTCAAGAAGCAAATGAAGACCGCACTGCCAGCTGAAAAACAAGGCTTGGAAAAGCTGTGGGAAGACCTGAAAGAAAACACAGCGCCCTCAGCAAAGCGGAATCTGCGAGGAAGAGGAAGAGCAAAACGAAGAAGACACAAGAGCGCTTCTTCAGAGACCCCTTCCAGTTTGCCAGAACACTGTTTGAGCAGCCAAAATCTGGGACCCTAAGTGTGGACAAAGGAGTTCTTGAGCAGCATCTGAGGAAAACATACTCTGACTCACAGAGCAAAGCACCACTCGACATTCAAGATCTGGTGTGGCCAACCAACCCTGAGGAACAGTTCAATGGCAAGCCTCCAACGTTGGCGGAAATCAAGAAGGTGGTCGACAAAGCCAGAGCCAAATCATCACCAGGGCCAAACGGAATACCTTACCAGCTTTACAAGAAATGTCCCAAGGTGCTGGAGTGGCTCCACAGGCTGCTGCGATCGGCTTGGAGAAACCAGAAGATCAGCGGTCAGTGGATGACGGCAGATGGTGTGTACATCCCCAAAGAGCAAAACTCAAGTGACATCAGCCAGTTCAGGCCAATATCACTACTGAACGTCGAAGGGAAAATCTTCTTCTCTGTCATGGCAGCAAGGCTGACCAAGTACCTGATGGAAAACAAGTACTTGGATGTGTCAGTCCAGAAAGGTGGCATCCCAGGCGTGGCTGGCTGTGTAGAACACGCCACAATGATCTGGGACGCAATCCAAAAAGCAAAAACAGAAAAGAGAGACCTGGACGTAGTGTGGCTCGATCTGGCAAACGCATATGGATCTGTGCCCCATGAGATGATACAGTTGGCTCTTGAGATGTACCATGTGCCAAAGAACATCCGCGACATGCTCAAGAAGTACTTCAATGGCTTCTCAATGCGGTTCTCTACCAAGGACTACACAACTGATTGGATCAACTTGGAAGTGGGCATTGCAATGGGCTGTGCAATTTCCCCGATACTGTTCGTGCTGGCAATGGAACTCATCTTGAAAGCAGCAACAAACAACGCGAGACAAACAGACCTTGGCGATGGATACAAGATGCCTCCTCTCAAGGCCTTCATGGATGACACTACAGTGATTTCATCCAGAGAAGACGAGACACGTCATGTGCTGGAGAGGCTGGACGACATAGTTGCCTCATCCAGAATGAAGTTCAAGCCAAAGAAATCACGGAGTCTCTCACTGAGGAAAGGAAAAGTGGCCGAATCTGTGGTCTTCAGTGTTGCCAACCAGGCCATTCCAACAGTCACAGAAGAACCATCAAGAGCCTTGGAAGATGGTATGATGATACGCTGAAAGACACACAAAGAGCAAAAGAAACAAGCAGATGGCGGAAGAAGGCTTGGAGACCATTGACCAGTGTGGGCTCCCTGGCAAATACAAGGTCTGGTGTCTGCAGTTCATGCTGATACCAAAGCTCCTATGGCCTCTGATGATATACGACATCTGCACCAGCACAGTGGAGGCAATGGAAGCCAAAATCAACAAGTTCACAAGGAAATGGCTTGGTGTCCCACCCTGTCTGACTGACATCGCGCTGTACTGTCGCCAAGCAAAGCTCAAACTACCACTGAAATCCATCCTGGAGGAATACAAAGCAGGGAAGATCAGACTTCAAAGCATGCTGGAGGACTCAGGAGACAAGGTGGTAGAAGCAATCAAGCCCCAGCTGAAGACAGGCAGAAAATGGAAAGTTCAAGAGGCGATGGATTCTGCAAAAGAAAGTCTCAAGATCAGAGAAATAACAGGACACACACAGACCAACAGACAAGGACTGGGGGTGACCAAAACTGAATGGTGGTCAAAGGCCAAAGGAAAAGCCAAAAGAGACATGATGATTCAGGAGATGAGAAAAGAAGAAGACCAAAAAAGACTCCAAAAAGCAGTCCAGCAGAGCCAGCAAGGGCAATGGACAACGTGGGAGAATGCACTCCAAAGAAGTCTAACTTGGAATGACATTTGGCACAAAGCCCCTCTCAGGATCAGCTTCATTCTCAGATCTGCATATGACCTTCTGCCCTCAAATGCAAACCTGGTGAAGTGGGGGAAAACAGACGATCCTGCATGCCCGCTCTGCCATAAAAAACAAACATGGAGCATGTTCTAAGCTCATGTAAAGTAGCCCTGGCTCAAGGAAGGTACACATGGAGGCACAACCAAGTGCTCAAAGAAATTGTACAAGTAGTCTGGGCTAGTACAACACCACAAAAGGGAGAATCAGGACTCCAAAAGCACCCGCAACATTCTTCACGGCAGGAGGCAGCAAAATCATGGCCAAGAACAACAGTGCCACTCGAAACATGCAGGCAGAGTCTGCTGGATGGGGCAGATGACTGGGAGTGCACTGCAGACCTCCCAGAATGGAAGAGTCACCCAGAGATCATCAGCAAGAGTGGCATGAGACCAGACATAGTAGTCCACTCTAAGTCAACCAAGCAGCTGATCATGATCGAGCTCACGGTGCCATATGAGAACAGAATGGAGGCAGCTCAAATCTACAAGATTGAAAAGTATGCTGATCTGGCAAACAGCCTGAGGAGAGAAGGCTATCAGGTCAAAGTCCTCACTGCAGAAATTGGAGCTAGGGGGTTTGTAGGAACGTCTGCATACAGCCTCATGAAACAGCTCTCAGTTGCAGGGGAAAGGAAAAAACCAGAGCCCTGAAAGCAATGGCAGAAGCGGCAGAGAGGTGTTCAAGCTGGATCTGGTCAAGGAGGAACAAAAGTGAACTTCATAAGGCTTAATTTCCCTACAAATATCAGGTGTCCCTGTGGCTCAGTGGTTAAAGCGCGAGTCATTAAGTAGAAAATGAGCATGTCCAGAGGGTCATGGGTTCGAATCCCAGCCATGGCTCGTCCCAAGATGGGGAAAAAAAAAAGGGGGCAGCAGAGGGACATCCGGAGTCATGAACCGGGTGTGGCCCAACCCCCCTAGAGTGTCAGGAGATAAGGGCCGAAACACTTGCTTGAAGGGGGCTTCTCTTCTGAGGACTCTCTGCTGCCACGCTCTCCACGAGTTTCTTTCTACTTTTCCTCCTCTCCGACTCTCCTCCCAGCTACGTCCTCCCCCCTCCCGGGGGCTTCACCTGGAGCACGAACTGGATGGTGCCACGTGCTGGTCGAGGCCACGTTCTGGCTGAGACCACGGACGAGATGGTGCCACGCGCTGGTCGAGGCCACGCCTTGGTCGGGACCGTGGACTGCTAGGGGGGCCCGCCGTCTCGACTGGCCGGCCTGGACCCCCGTCCAGGACCTCCAGTAACAGCTACGTCCCCCCCCCCCCCC
>CM031608.1:18082438-18092438 GCA_018398815.1 Conus ventricosus
GAGTCATGCACCATTACGGCCCAGCAGCAATAGAGTCATGCACCATTACGGCCAAGCAGCAATAGAGTCATGCATCATTATGGCCAAGCAGCAATAGAGTCATGCACCATTATGGCCAAGCAGCAATAGAGTCATGCACCATTATGGCCAAGCAGCAATAGATTCATGCCCCATTACGGCCCCAGCAGCAATGGAGTTATGCCCCATTATGGCCAAGCAGCAATGGAGTCATGCACCATTACCGCCAAGCAGCAACAGAGTCATGCACCATTACAGCCCAGCAGCAATAGAGTCATGCATCATTATGGCCAAGCAGCAATAGAGTCATGCACCATTATGGCCAAGCAGCAATAGAGTCATGCACCCTTATGGCCAAGCAGCAATAGAGTCATGCACCATTACGGCCAGCAGCAATGAAGTCATGCACAATTTTGGCCAAGCAGCAATGGAGTCATGCACCATTACGGCCAAGCAGCAATAGAGTCATGCACCATTACGGCCCAGCAGCAATAGAGTCATGCACCATTATGGCCAAGCAGCAATAGTCATGCACCAATATGGCCCAGCAGCAATGGAGTCATGCACCATTATGGCCAAGCAGCAATGGAGTCACGCACTATTACGGCCAAGCAGCAATAGAGTCATGCACTATTACGGCCCAGCAGCAATAGAGTCATGCACCATTACGGCCCAGCAGCAATAGAGTCATGCACCATTACGGCCCAGCAGCAATAGAGTCATGCACCATTACGGCCCAGCAGCAATAGAGTCATGCACCATTACGGCCCAGCAGCAATACAGTCATGCACCATTACGGCCAAGTAGCAATACAGTCATGCACCATTACGGCCCAGCAGCAATAGAGTCATGCACCATTACGGCCAAGCAGCAATAGAGTCATGCACCATTACGGCCAAGCAGCAATAAAGTCATGCACCATTACGGCCCAGCAGCAATAGAGTTATGCACCATTAAGGCCCTGCAGCAATACAATCATGCACCATTGCGACCCAGCAGCAATAGAGTCATGCACCATTACGGCCCAGCAGCAATAGAGTCATGCACCATTACGGCCCAGCAGCAATAGAGTCATGCACCATTACGGCCCAGCAGCAATACAGTCATGCACCATTACGGCCCTGCAGCAATAGAGTCATGCACCATTACGGCCCAGCAGCAATAGAGTCACGCACCATTACTACTCAGCAGCAATAGTCATCCACCATTAAGGCCCAGCAGCAATAGAGTCATGCACCATTACAGCCCAGCAGCAATAGAGTCATGCACCATTACAGCCCAGGAGCAATAGAGTCATGCACCATTACGGCCCAGCAGCAATAGAGTCATGCACCATTACGGCCCAGCAGCAATAGAGTCATGCACCATTACGGCCCAGCAAGAATACAGTCATGCACCATTACGGCCCAGCAGCAGTAGGGTCATGCACCATTACGGCCCAGCAGCAATAGAGCCATGCACCATTATGGCCCAGCACCAATAGACATGCAGCATTACGGCCCAGCAGCAATAGAGTTATGCACCATTACGGCCCAGCAGCCATAGAGCCATGCACCATTACGACCCATTCAGCAATAGAATCATGCACCATTACGGCCCATCAGCAATACAGTCATCCACCTTTACGACCCAGCAGCAGTAGCATCATGCACCATTACGACCCAGCAGCAATAGAATCATGCACCATTACGGCCCTGCAGCAATACAGTCATGCACCATTATGGCCCAGTGGCAATATAGTCATGTACCATTATGGCCCTGCAGCAATAGAGCCATGCACCATTATGGCCCAGCACCAATAGACATGCAGCATTACGGCCCAGCAGCAATAGAGTTATGCACCATTACGGCCCAGCAGCCATAGAGCCATGCACCATTACGACCCATTCAGCAATAGAATCATGCACCATTACGGCCCATCAGCAATACAGTCATCCACCTTTACGACCCAGCAGCAGTAGCATCATGCACCATTACGACCCAGCAGCAATAGAATCATGCACCATTACGGCCCTGCAGCAATACAGTCATGCACCATTATGGCCCAGTGGCAATATAGTCATGTACCATTATGGCCCTGCAGCAATAGAGTCATGCACCATTACGGCCCAGCAGCAATAGAGTCATGTACCATTACAGCCATGCAGCAATAGAGTTATGCACCATTACGGCCCAACAGCAAGATAGACCTGCGCCATTACGGCCCCACAGCATGATAGCCCTACACCATTACAGCCCAGCAGCAAAATGTCCTGCGCAAATACGGCCCAGCAGCAAGATTGCCCCATACCATTACAGTCCAGCAGCAAGATACCCTGCACCGTTACGCCCAGCAGCAATAGAGTCATGCACCATTACGTCCCAGCAGCAATGGAGTCATACACCATTACAGCCCAACAGCAATAGTACCCTGCACCATTACGGCCCAGCAGCAATACAGTCATGCACCATTACGGCCAAGCAGCAATAGAATCATGCACCATTATGGCCCATTCAGCAATAGAGCCCTGCACCATTCACGGCCCAGCAGCAATAGAGTCATGCACCATTACGGCCCAGCAGCAATAGAGTCATGCACCATTACGGCCCACCAGCAATAGAGTCATGCACCATTACGGCCAAGCAGCAATAGAGTCATGCACCATTACGGCCCAGCAGCAATAGAAGCATGCACCACTACGGCCCAGCAGCAATAGAAGCATGCACCACTACGGCCCAGCAGCAATAGAAGCATGCACCACTACGGCCCAGCAGCAATAGAGTCATGCACCATTACGGCCCAGCAGCAAAAGAATCATGGACCATTATTACCCAGCAGCAATAGAGCCCTGCACCATTACGGCCCAGCAGCAATACAGTAATGCACCATTACGGTCCAACAGCAATAAGCATGCACCATTACGGCCCAGCAGCAATACAGCCATGCACCATTACGGCCCAGCAGCAATAGAGTCATGCACCATTACGGTCCAGCAGCAATAGAGTCATGCAATATTACGGTCCAGCAGCAATAGAGTCATGCACCATTACGGTCCAGCAGCAATAGTCATGCACCATTACGACTAAGGAGCAATAGTGTCATTCACCATTACGGCACCATCATGCACCATTACGGCCCAGCAGCAATTAAGTCATGCACCATTATGGTCCAGCAGCAATCGTGTCATTCACCATTACGGCACCATCATGCACCATTACGGCCCAGCAGCAATAGAGCCCTGCGCCATTATGGTCCAGCAGCAATTGTGTCATTCACCATTACGGCACCATCATGCACCATTACGGCCCAGCAGCAATAGAGCCCTGCGCCATTATGGTCCAGCAGCAACAGAATCATTCACCGGCTGGTGGTGTTAGCACAGATTGGGGAGTTGTTCTGCTCGGGTCCAGAATACCCCCCCCCCCCCCTTCCCCTCCGCCCTCCATTCAAGTGCAATTTGCTGTGAACGAACAGTTTTGTCGTTCAAACGCTTTGAGAATTTTTTTTTTTTGGGGGTGTGGGGGGGGGGGGGGTGGGGGGGGGGGGGGGGGGGGGGGCGAGGGGGCGGGTGATTTTGGAACAGTGGGAAGATGGGTCGTCTGGACTAACTTCCCATGGTTGGTGTTTGATCATGCGCCGTTTCTCCCCCACCGAGCGCTACATTTCGGGCGCGGAGTGATCAGGGCAAGTTCCAGCCTGCATTGGCTGTGTTCAAATCATTTCTCACCGTGACGGTGACGTCGTCAGCAGACCAGCCCAGTTCACAGCACCCCTTTCAATGCACGTTTTGCGTCTCAGAGGAGTCCTGGCTACCATAAGCAGATCAAGAAATTCCAGAGAACCCTCACCACAATTCCCCTAGGTGTGATAGCTACATAGAGGCTGATTACAGTATATGGGGCTGGAAGAAAGCTCAAATGAAATCACTATACTGACAGCGACAATAAAATTCCATTTTCAGCCCAGATACGCCCCCTGGTGTTTCCCCTCAATGACACAGTCGGTGTACAAGACTCAGCCCAGTCACTCGGCTACATGCTCAAGCAGTCCCACAAACAGAACCTGGCGCCGCCACCCCTCACACACTGCCCATCGGCATGAGTGCCTTGACAGAACGGTCCCTGTCGGTAACAGGACACCGCCCCCCTCTGACATTGCGGGAGTGGCGAAATGGGCTAGTCAGCTGATGGCTACCTGTCTGCTTTCAAGAACTGAAGAGCGTCTTAGTGTCTGTTCCACGCAGTGTCCGCTCCACACAGTGTCTACTCCACACAGTGTCTACTCCACAGTGTCTGCTCCACACAGTGTCTACTCCACAGTGTCTACTCCACACAGTGTCTACTCCACACAGTGTCTACTCTACACAGTATCTACTCCACACAGTGTCTACTCCACACAGTGTCTGCACCACACAGTGTCTACTCTACAGTGTCTACTCAACACAGTGTCTACTCCACACAGTGTCTGCACCACACAGTGTCTACTCCACTCAGTGTCTACTCCACACAGTGTCTGCTCCACACAGTATCTACACCACTCAGTGTCTACTCCACACAGTGTCTGCACCACACAGTGTCTATCCACTCAGTGTCTACTCCACACAGTGTCTGCACCACACAGTGTCTACTCCACTCAGTGTCTACTCCACACAGTGTCTGCACCACACAGTATCTACTCCACACAGTGTCTACTCCACACAGTGTCTGCACCACACAGTGTCTACTCTACAGTATCTACTCCACACAGTGTCTACTCCACACAGTGTCTGCACCACACAGTGTCTACTCCACACAGTGTCTACTCCACACAGTGTCTACTCTACACAGTATCTACTCCACACAGTGTCTACTCCACACAGTGTCTACTCCACACAGTGTCTACTCTACAGTGTCTACTCCACACAGTGTCTACTCCACACAGTGTCTGCTTCACACAGTGTCTACTCCACACAGTGTCTACTCTACACGGTGTCTACTCCACACAGTGTCTACTCCAGACAGTATCTACTGCACAGGGTGTCTACTCCACAGTGTCTACTCCACAGTGTCTACTCCACACAGTGTCTACTCCACACAGTGTCTACTCCACACAGTGTCTATTCCACAGTGTCTACTCTACACAGTTTCTGCTCCACACAGTATCTACTCCACGCAGTCTACTCCACAGTATCTACTCCACGCAGTCTACACCACATAGTGTCTGCTCCAAGCAGTATCTACTCCACACAGTATCTACTCCACAGTATCTACTCCGCGCAGAGTCTACTCCACATAGTGTCTGCTCAAAACAGTATCTACTCCACACAGTATCTACTCCACAGTATCTACTCCACGCAGAGTCTACTCCACATAGTGTCTGCTCCAAACAGCATCTACTCCACACAGTATCTAATCCACAGTATCTACTCCACAGTATCTACTCCGCGCAGAGTCTACTCCACATAGTGTCTACACAGTATCTACTCCACGCAGAGTCTTCTCTACATAGTGTCTGCTCCACACAGTATCTACTCCATAGTATCTACTCCACACTGTGCCTGCTTCAGACAGTGTCTACTCCACACAGTGTCTACTCTACAGTGTCTACTCCACACAGTGTCTACTCCACACAGTGTCTGCTCCACACAGTGTCTGCTCCACACAGTGTCTGCTCCACACAGTGTCCGCTCCACACAGTGTCTACTCCACACAGTGTCTGCCCTACTCCACACAGTGTCTACTCCACACAGTGTCTGCACCACACAGTGTCCACTCGTTCGTCTACAGTATCAAGAGACAACGGAGAAATTCGTCTGTACACAAAAGGCGAGACACGGGAAGAAAATAGAAGAGCAACACAAACTGACAACAATATCAACGCCAGCCGTCCACATGCATGCACGCACACTTTTACATTCACACAGCTATTTTCTTTGGTTCATTCCCGAAGAACAAACATCTTAATGAAAATTGAAAAAAAAAGAAGAAAAACGCAAACAGACGCGCAAACTAATACAGAGTTAATATCAACGAAGAAAAATGGGGGGGGGGGGGGGGGGGGGGGGGGGGGGGGATGGGGACTGGGGAGAGAGAGAAAGAAACAAGAGGCTGGCATCCCTTTCCTCCTCCCCCCTCCTCGTTCCTCCCTCACCATATTCCTTCTCATATAACGTTTTCCCCAAGTTTATATCGATGAAACTAATAAACGAATTAGAGAAGGAAAATAAATGAAAGGAAACAACATGGCGTAGCAAAACAGGGAGGGAAATCAGAACAAAAAGGGGAGAAAAAAAGGAAAAGAAAAAGAAAGAAAGGCAAAGCGCCATTCTTACAGTCCTGGCAGGAGTCCCCTGTCCGCCCTTTTTGGCACTTGCACTGGCAGGTGCTGACATCCATTCTCCCGTTGTTCAAGCACAGTCTGCCCCCACATTCTGAAGGCAGAAAAGTCAACAGGTTTCACAAGCTTCCACTTTCACCTATTTCACCAAGTACATCTGGATTAGAATTTTACACAGTAAAAAAATGCATTCTAGACCCTCTGTTGATATCATATAAAATATAGATGACGTAGATCAATTGGGAGGGGGGTGGGGGGAGAATGTGGCTCTTGACTCCGGCATTGGAAATGAGAACAATGTTCCCAAGTGTGTATTTATACCAATTCTCATCAACCGTCAACTTCCTCTCAACCAACGACCTGCGCTGTGTGAAGGACGTAGAACGCGAAGCGTTTGGCACGGCTTTCTCATATTTTCATCTCGTATTTTCGTTGATCGTTCATGAAAGCTGCAAGCAAAACCGTCCGTTGATTTTATTGTCTCTGTCACTCCTTCGTTTCAGCCCTCTGAAAAGACTAGCGATGGCCAGTAGGATTTATCTATCTGTTGTTGATGCTGCTGAAGATCTGATGTTGCTGAAGATCGTTTTCCTAATGTTAACCATTATTCTCTGTGAGGAAAAACTCAGCCAGGTTTCATGATCAGTGCGCTTTGATTTTCTTTTTCTTTTTTTATCCTGCTCATTATTCTTCACGGAAAGTATCAGTTCAGTTCTCCAACAAGTCTAGACAGGGAGAAAATTCAAATGAAAAATATTAATGCTAATCTCTGCAAGAAAAAAACAACTCGATTAACCCGATCGTTTTTGTTGTTGTTGTTTTTTTTGTAAGTGCAAAAAGAACATTTGAGTATAATACCCAGCGCTTTACACCAGATAGGAAAAAAATAACTCGCATAATCTGATCAATTTACTAAAGATTGAGAAAATTCGTTTTGGTTTTCTTGACAATTATTCCAAACATGAAAACAAATCCACGCAAATAATCAGAGATTATTCCACACAGAGAGAATATCCAGCTCGATTACCCTGATGATCATCATAGACTGAGAAGAAGCTTTCCTCATCTTGTTTATGTTGATTATTATTCTAGGGAAGATAAATCTTAAACTCGATCACTGTGGTCAGACAGGGAGAAGGAGAACCTTCAGCAAACATACATCCACTTCCACTTTTCCGATGTGAAACAAGGTGAAATGGGGCTAAAAAAATAGTTAATTTGTCCACTCCGTAAAATATGAGCATGAGAAACTAATGCGATTTGAAGCAAGCGTTCAGTGAAGAAAAGAAAAACAGGAAAACAAAAAAGACAGAAAGAAACGGGGGAGAAAAAAAAAAAAAAACAGAAAAAAGCGAAACAAGTATTTTTGGTCATTAAGATAGGCATGAGATTGACCATGAAGGGAAAAAAGGGGGAAAGCTCTGTTACCGTATTTGAGCTGAACAGAGGTAGAATGAAATCTAAATATAGGCTACTTCGGCAGTGGCCTAATGAAGGGGAAAATCGTTATTACTAACAAAATCAGGGAAAAAAATCAACTGAACACCAGACTACGAATCAACTGAAGGTGACTACCGGGCTACATCCATATTTGCCCCTGCACGAGAAGTTAATCTGTTGATGGAAAGAAAGGTCAACGATTTGCTCAAAAACCTTTCTTCAGTATAGGTGTGTGGTGAGTTGAGTATCGCTGTTTGGTGAGCTATACCTTCACGTACACAGATTACAGTTGTATATGTGTCTAGAGTCGACTATATACACAATTGAAATATTCTGATTGTTAACCCAACAAAGGAGAATTTTTGACTTGAGTAATTTGTGTTTTAAACTGGCAAAAAAAAAAGGAAAGAAAAAATCCAACCTTACGGTCAAATTGTCCCACCTCTGCATCCTACTGGATATTTTTCATTTATTTTTGTGGTTTTTTTTTGGTCATTTTGAAAAAAAATATCATTGTTTGCTTTGTGTGTGTGTGTGGAGGGGGAGGGAGGGGGTGTTAATTCTATGTAAATTTCACAGGCGTGAAACATTCTGATTATATTTATTCTCTAAGACCAAATTCAGCCCAAACATCCTGAACATTGCTGCACAGAGGAGAGAGAGTTCAATCCACTGCCGCTCGAACTGTGCTAGGAAAGAACTAGCCCCTGTCATGAACTGCCCACATACTCTCCGATAACCACACACTTTTACTTCCACTCACATCACAATAATCCCCACGCATCTCACAATTATATTCCCCACTCACCACACAATATTCCACACTGACCACACAATACTCCACACTCACCACACAATACTCCATACTGACCACACAATACTCCACACTCACCACACAATACTCCACACTCACCACACAATACTCCACACTCACCACACAATACTCCACACTCACCACACAATACTCCACACTCACCACACAATAATCCACACTCACCACACAAAAATCCCCACGCACCTCACAGCTATATTTCCCACTCACCACACAGCGATACTCTCTACTCACCAAACAGCTATACTCTTTACTCACCACACAGCTATACTATCTACTTTCCACACTGCTATATTCCCCACTCACCACACAGCTATACATTTAACTGAGTACACAGCTATCCTCTCTATTCACCACACAGCTATCCTCTCTACTCACCATACAGCTACACACATAACTCACTACACAGCTATACTCTCTACTCACTACACAGCTCTAACTGTACTCACAACACAGCTATACTCTCTACTCACACACAGCTATACACTCTACTCACTACACAGCTATTCTCTCTACTCACCACACAGCTATTCTCTCTACTCACCACACAGCTATACTCTCTACTCACTACACAGCTCTAACTCTACTCACCACACAGCTATACTCTCTACTCACCACACAGCTATTCTCTCTACTCACCACACAGCTATACTCTCTACTCATCACACTGCTATTCTCTCTACTCACCACACAGCTATTCTCTCTACTCACCACACAGCTATACTCTCTACTCACCACACAGCTATTCTCTCTACTCACCACACAGTTATTCTCTCTACTCACCACACAGCTATACTCTCTACTCATCACACTGCTATTCTCTCTACTCACCACACAGCTATTCTCTCTACTCACCACACAGCTATACTCTCTACTCACCATACAGCTATTCTGTCTACTCACCACACAACTATACTCTCTACTCACCACCCAGCTATACTCTCTACTCACCACATAGCTATACTCTCTACTCACCACACAGCCATTCTCTCTACTCACCACACAGCTATACTCCCTACTCACCACACAGCTATTCTCTCTACTCACCACACAGCTATACTCTCTACTCACCACATAGCTATACTCTCTACTCACCACACAGCTATACTATCTACTCACCACACAGCTATACTCTCTACTCACCACACAACTATTTTCTCTACTCACCACACAGCTATACTCTCTACTCACCACACAGCTATACTCTCTACTCACCACACAGCTATACTCTCTACTCACCACACAACTATTTTCTCTACTCACCACACAGCTTTCCTGTACTGTCGCAATGATTGGGGCAGTCCGCGCACGGCGAGCCTCGCTTGTAAGGATTTCTGCTAGAGTCCAATCTGCTCACACACACACACACACACACACACACACACACACACACACACACACACACACACACACAC
>CM031608.1:18097438-18114970 GCA_018398815.1 Conus ventricosus
GGGTGGTGTTTCTCGCCGGTGGGCTCTGCAGTCATGAAATACGGGCTGGTACACCCATGGGGGATGCTATTTTAAGGCTGTTATGAGTTGCATCCTGCAGTCTGATTTACCTCTGTTCAGGAGCAGTTATGTCCCTTGATATCTTAATGGAGTGTCCTGCGCGTGCCTGTACCCATCGTCAACACAGCGCAGGCCTCCAAGGGTGGTACAGGGCTGCTCTAAAGGCAGGTGAAGACAGTGCTTCTCTGGGTCCTCCCCAGCACCTTCGGGTGTTTCTTTTTCTTCTTTGCCTTAACTAGGCTGACCTGGAGAAAGGTCCAGTGACGGTGAGGAAAGACCCACTGACCACAGGAAAGTCCTGTTGACAGTGGGAAAGACTACAACTTTGGATTCTCTCTTGAGGCACATAAGACGTATGGCGAAAGCTTGGTGTGTCTGGAGTGGCACTGTCTCATCTGTCCGTGGGCATGGGTGGTTGGGTCTGTGGGTGTGCTCGGCAGCTGGAGGGTGGTGTTTCTCGCCGGTGGGCTCTGCAGTCATGAATACGGGCTGGTACACCATGGGGATGCTATTTTAAGGCTGTTATGAGTTGCATCCTGCAGTCTGATTACCTCTGTTCAGGAGCAGTTATGTCCCTTGATATCTTAATGGAGTTCCTGCGCGTGCCTGTACCCATCGTCAACACAGCGCAGGCCTCCAAGGGTGGTACGAAGGGCTGGCTCTAAGGCAGGTGAAGACAGTGCTTCTTCTGGGTCCTCCCAGCACCTTCGGTGTTTCTTTTTCCACTGCAGTGAGTTCCGTACCTAAAGGTTGAGTAGAAACACTGCAGTGAGGTTCCGTTAACTTAAGGTTGAGTAAAACAGTGCAGTGAGGTTCCATTACCTAAAGGTTGAGTAGAAACACTGCAGTGAGGTTCCGTTACCTAAAGGTTGAGTAGAAACACTGCAGTGAGGTTCCGTTACCTGAAGGTTGAGTAGAAACACTGCAGTGAGGTTCCGTTACCTGAAGGTTGAGTAGGAACAGTGCAGTGAGGTTCCGTTACCTGAAGGTTGAGTAGAAACAGTGCAGTGTGTTCCATTAGCTGTATGATTCCCTTCCATTGTGCTCACTGACTTCGGCCAAGAGGGCAATTTTTCAGCCTAACCCCGAGAGGGGTGCCCACCATGGCGACCTGATAACATGTTTTGCCAGGCCACAGTTATTGCAGTCAGACAACACTCTGTCACCGACTGCCACACATCTCAAGCAGTCATCCATCCCACGGCGACATGGGCTAGATCCGCCATCACCCATAGTGGCTGGAAGGAAGGCTGCGCCGCCTGATGTTGACCTCTCACATCATTGCCTTTTGAGAGAGATCTGCTGTCGATCTCTCGGTACTCCCTGCTATGGCAGTTCGTAGTGAGTGTGTGAGTGACACTGACGGTAGGGCTGACTCCACACTTTCACCCACACCACCTAGCTTGAGATAACGGCAGTACAGGCTGGAACCACTGTCAGGATCAGATTCTAACGAACAGGAGGTGTGTGTGGGGGGGGGGGGGGGTGCTCCCACAGTCCAGGCTGAGTGCTACAGCTCCCAAACCCCCGCTCCTGAACCACCCACTCTTCCAGATCAGCCAGCACCGCTACGCCACTTTCACAGCATCCAACACCACTGGCCCCGATTGAGACTGACACTGACTGATTGACACTCATTTACTGTGTGGACAGTTCCATTTCAAACCTTTTTTATGTCTGTATCTACCATTGCAGATATGAATGCTTATTCCCCTATTTCTTCAGTCTAAGGCACAAGAGCAAGCTTTGTTTATAATTGAATATTTCTGGCAGTCATTGCAACACCAAGCTGCTCTGTAAATTGCTGGAATGGTGCTCGGTACTTATCCTTGGAATTTATTAGTTTATTATAATTCAGTCCCACGTGGATTCGTTCCAAGAACTGGCCCTCAGCACTTGTGTCTTAAGAGGTTATATATATATAGTTAAAACAAGTTAAAAGAGGAATCTTAAAACTATCTACAAATTTGTTTCAAGCGTGTTGTGCTGTCATCAGGATGGTTTTTGGTTTGCCCACCGCTGATGTTATATAGCGTGTGGGCTCCCGTTTGCGGTTGTTTGCACGTGCTGGTTGGCTGCACGTGTTTTTGGGGGGCTTTCAGGTTTTTGTTTTGGGTGTGTTCACTAACAACGATTTCCATTTATGCCTGCAGTTGTGTACTATTTCTGTTTTGGTGTTTAAAGTTGCTAAGTGTGGTTTGCATAGTATTAACCATTTTTCAGTTAAACATAGGTTGCACCTTTTTGAAACATTGCTGTATGGTGATGCACTTTTTATGATTTTCCAGGATATATTGTAGCTTGTTTTTGCGTCTTTAAGTTTCCAGATATATTTGCTCAGTTCTGTTTGGTTTTTATATTTTTCTTTATTAAATGACTGTTTGTGGTTTGCATATCTGGTTTTGAAGTGGTTTTCAGTGATCCCTATGTATGTTTCTTTTTCATTTTCTGATGTCACAGTAGCCTGGTATGTTTTCAAAAAACTCAACAAACATACTACGGTATTGCACCCCAACCTTTTCTGGGATTGCATTCTTCTTAAAACTGAAAAGGCAGAGGAGTCAAATTACCACTTTCCGCGGTCACTGAGGAGAAACCACCAAGTTTCGAAATATCGGTATATGACCAGGAGTTATATGTTAGTGGGTTTCCCTCCCTATTGGAGGATGTCTCCCCCTTGGAGAATTTAAGCTTGCTGAAGGCTCATTTTGAGAAGCATTTATTTTATTTTTCCCCATTCACCCACTCAAGCACATACTGTTAGTTAGGCAGAATCATCTACCACTGCAGATATGAATGCGTATCTTCTCCCTATTTCTTCAATCTAAGACATAAGAGCAAGCTTTGTTTATAATTCAATATTTCTTGCAGTCATTGCAACACCAAGCTGCTCTGTAAGTTGCTGGAACGGTGCGGTACTTATCCTTGGAATTTATTAGTTTGTTGTATTTTAGTCCCTTGCAGATTCATTCCAAGAACTGGCCCTCAGCACTTGTGTCTTAGAGGATATCTTTTTATATTTTCTACTTTTCACAAGAAAATGTAGCTTGTTTTGCTCTTTTATGATTTTCTTTTGCTTCTTAGATGGCACCTTTGGTTGGTTTTTGAAAACTCAACAAACATACTACGGTATTGCACCCCAACCTTTTCGGGGATTGCATTCTTCTTAAAACTGAAAAGGCAGAGGAGTCAAATTACCACTTTCCGCGGTCACTGAGGAGAAACCACCAAGTTTCGAAATATTGGTATATGACCAGGAGTTATATGTTAGTGAGTTTCCCTCCCTATTGGAGGATGTCTCCCCTTGGAGAATTTAAGCTTGCTGAAGGCTCATTTTGAGAAGCATTTATTTTATTGTTTCCCCATTCACCCACTCAAGCACATACTGTTAGTTAGGCAGAATCATCTACCACTGCAGATATGAATGTGTATCTTCCCCCTATTTCTTCAATCTAAGACATAAGAGCAAGCTTTGTTTATAATTCAATATTTCTTGCAGTCATTGCAACACCAAGCTGCTCTGTAAGTTGCTGGAACGGTGCGGTACTTATCCTTGGAATTTATTAGTTTGTTATATATATATATATATTATAATATATATATATATATAAAATCAGAGTTAAAAAGCCACTCAGGACGTAAAAGGTGCTCAAGCATGTAGGAGCGACATACCAGTTTAAAATAGGATTTTAAAATGAAGAGGTTAAAACCTACAAGCTTGTTTCAAGCTAAAAGCGCTCTCCTCAGGGTATACAATTTGGGCACGCCACCTGTGTTATATATTGTGGTGTGTGGGGGTGTGAGCTCTGCGCGTGCGGCACGTGGCCCGCCGGTTTTTCTTTTTTGGGGCGCTCTAAGTGGAAACAAATGAGTACTCCCAACTCCTCAACAAAAATATTCAGAAAAATTATAAAAAAGCTGATAAGACCACATATGACAACATCTGCTAAAAAGAAAAACAACTTGTGCACCAGATGGATTTAGGTGATAGGATAGAAGCAACAGCAATGAAAGAAGCCTTTATAACCCTTAAAGACCACAAACCTAACTTTCTAAACAACCCGACTTGAAGACTGATAAACCCATCAAATCTGAATTAGGCAAAATTTGTAAAAGATCCCTGGAAAAAGCAATAGAGGACATAAAAACAAACACTGAATACAATCTCTGGAAAAATAGTTATGAAGTTATCCAATGGTTTAAAGAATTGAACAAACAGACAAATACAGTGTTCATTACTTTTGACATAGTGGACTTCTACCCTTCCATTGATGAGGAATTACTTACTAAAGCTCTAAGATTCGCCAACAAATATACAAATATAACAGATTCTGAGATGGAAATCATTCTCCACACTAAGAAAACCCTTCTCCTTAGCAACAGTGAAACTTGGATAAAAAAAACCAGCAGAAATTCCACATTTGATGTCACGATGGGATCTTATGATGGAGCTGAAACGTGTGAATTAGTTGGACTTTTCATGTTGTCCCATATACAGAAAATACTTGGTAAACAGGTTGGCCTATACAGAGATGATGGTCTTGCCACGTTAAACAATAAACAAAAAATCACTGAAAACAAGAAAAAAAGAACTTTGTAAAATTTTTCAAAGCCATTAACCTAAAAATCACAGTAGAAGCCAACAAAAAAAACAGTAAATTATTTAGACATAACATTAGACCTTAAGGATCATACATACAAACCATATAAAAAACCTAATGACACACCCGTCTATGTAGACATCAACAGTGCTTTAAAAGTACTTTTTAGTAGCTACTTTGTACAATATTTATATTAAAACTTTAGCAAATTAAAACACAAAAACACAACTTTTAATAATCAATTCTCTCTCACTGATCTATAAATAGATAATTTATTCAAGGGAGGTAATTATATTTTTTTGCATAATTAAAGGGAGATAAATCACTTTCAGTCACCTTAAGTCAAAAAAAAATTTTAAAAATTTTTAAAAAATTTAAAAAAAAAATAAAAAAAAATTTAAAAAAAAATTAAAAAAAAAAATTTAAAAAAATTTAAATTTTTTTTTTTTAAAATTAAAATTTTTTTTTTTAAAAGTCACCTTAAGCCACCTCAAGTTCTTAGTTAAGTTTTTAATCAAGTCACTTCTAAGTTCTTACTCAAGTTGTTCTCAAGTTATCCTCAAGTCACTTCTAAGTTCTTACTCAAGTCATCCTCAAGTTTTCCTCAAGTCATCCTCAAGTCATCCTCAAGTCATCCTCAAGTCACTTCTAAGTTCTTACTTAAGTTGTCCTCAAGTCACCTCAAGTTCTTACCCAAGTTAACCTAAGATCATAACTAAGTCATCCTCTAAGTACAACCAAGTTCTTATTTAAGTTATCTTATAATTATCAAAAAACAAGACAATCTATGTTTTTATCTTAAATAGTAAATGTCTAATATAGTACACACATGCCTAAAAAAACGCGTCATCGTTGAGGATGTCTTGCTTAACGCCCTTGGTGAGATCGGTCAGCATAGATCTTAATGAAGTTCTTACATCCTAAGCAAACCGCATTGATTACAATTCTGGTCTATGGAAATGTCTTTTATAGACTCCGTGTCTTTATTTATTGACTTCATCATTTTAAACAAATAATAATCCGCCATGATCTATTTTTATCAAAAAGAATTTAAAAAATATTATTGCATTTTAAATGGATCAAAATGATTTTTTGTTTATTGGCGGTGCTGGCGTGCTGCTGTCTTCTGTATTTAGTGGTTCAGATTTTTTTGCTGCTTTTGTTTTTGTTGCCATTGTTTATATATTTATAACCGTAATAACCGCCCCCAGCAGCAGCAATGGCGCCAAAAATGACAACAGTTTTAAGTTCAATATTCCATGAAGACTTTGGCGCCTTGAATTAACTTGCTCTTGTTCTGGAGCTGGCATTGAAACAGCTGCTGGCGTTGGCGTGTTATGTTTTCATTATGAGTTATATTCTGTAACATTGATTTGTTTTGTTTGTTCCACTCTGCTAATCGTTTTCCTGCTGTAACACGCCCAGGATGCTTTAGCTTTCACTCGTCACTATCTCTACCTGATTCAATGTTTTCTGATGTAGCGTTTCCTGATTCTGCTGATTTTCCGACTCGTTCATTTTGAAGGGAAATAAAATCTATATGATTAAAAGTAATTAATCCCATGATTAATGGCGATAAACAATGTTCCAAATCTGTAATATAAATCACAGCTTAGAGACTCTAATGACTTTGTTAAAACTGGATCTTGCGTTAAATCATACGTAAGATCTTGTTCAGAATCAATGGGAGCAAATCTACTGACTAGTTTAGTGTACAAACTAAGAACCGTTTGCCCGACACTTTTCACCATTCTTGACCCCAGCTGCGCTTCATACCTGTTATGATACTTTATAATGTCTTGTGGCGACATCTGTTGAATCTGTTCTATGCTGAATTCATTTCCGAGGAACTGTTTTGTTTTTCCACATGCTGCCAAAGAATACAACCTCTCCTTTTGGGGCATAACAGCTTGGTTATCAACCAGGTCATTTGTAATCATAAGTTCAGGAAGGTTTAATAGATCATCGCTGTTCATGTTTTTTTATTAATTATTATTATTTTATTTTTTAAAATGAGCACCGAAAAAACTATTACCAACCTTGTATACCATTCTGCCGTTATCGGAGGCCTAAGTGTAGGATACACAATGCTTGGTAAAAGCTTGTTAAGAATTAAACCAGCGGATCTTGGCAAACTAGACTTTGAGGATTCAGCAAAGCTAATTGCTATCATTGCAGCTTCATTTGCTACGAAAGATTTTCTAGTTAAGCAAGGAATAATTCCAGAAAATATGTAAATTAAAAAATACATTTATAAAAAATGGCTTCACTTGTAATGATGATAGGTGGCGCTGTGGTGAATGCGCTTGCTTTTAGCGGAAGTAATTACGCATTTAGTAAACTACGGGATGACGGCGAGAGAAAAAGACATAACAAAGCTGTGGAGCAACTAGCTGCAGCACAAGATCGCTATGAAAAGCAGAGAATTGAGCAGTTAGATTTCATTAACAATACCCTGAAAAAACAGGGACATGCAGCTTACACATTTAAAGATGTCGATCAAGCAATAAAAGAGTATTATCAAAAGTAACAGGCCCCCAATCGAGACATTGCCCCCCCCAAAAATTTTAGCGACTTTTTACCCATCCATCAAAAAAAACAAAAAAATCCCAAGAATGGGGGTTTTAATTGTCGTTGGCATAAACCGTTGTGTATTTTGTTTTCCCATAAATTGGCTGAAAAACAAATAAACAAAATTTTATTTTTTCGCCCAAAGGATTTTGGGAAAGGGGGAATCACGGGAAATTAAAAAGCTAACCCAAAGCGGGGAGCCCAGTGAAAAAAAAAGCAAAAAAAAGGGTTATCTAACCAAAGACTAAATTTGGTTTCCCCTCTTGGGGGCACAAAAGACCTTTGGGCCCGAAAGTTTGGGCTGGGGTTGGGGTTGGGCACTGTTTCATTGTCCGTGGGCATGGGGGGTTTGGGTTTTCTGTGGGGTTTGCTCGGCAGCTGGGGGGGTTGGGGGTTTCTCCCCCGGTGGGCTCTCCCATTTCCATGAAATACGGGGGGGTACACCCCAGGGGGATGCTTTTTTTTAAGGGGTTTTAAAGATGCCCCTGCGTCTATTTTACCTTTTGGGAGCAGTTATGTCCCTTAAATATTTTAAAAGGGGTGTCCCTGCGGGGCCCTGTACCCATCTCAACACAGGGGCAGGCCCCCAAAAGGGTGGTACAGGGCTGTTTCAAAAGGGCAGGTGAAGAAAAGGGGCTTCTCGGGGTCCCCCCAAAGCTTTTTCGGGTGTTTCTTTTTTTTCTTTCCCTTTAAAACTAGGTTCCCGGGGGGAAGAAAGGGTTTCCAGTGACGGTGAGGAAAGCCCACTGACCACAGGGAAAGCCTTTTGCCGGGGGGAAAGACACAATTTGGTTTCTCTCTTGGGGCACTTTAAGACCTTTAGGGCAAAGTTTGGCGGTGTCTGGGTGGAACTGTCTTCATTTTGCCCGTGGGCATGGGTGGTTGGGTCTGGGGGGTTGTTTTGGGCCCAGCGGGGAGGGTGGTTTTTCCCCCGGGTGGGCCCCCTGCAGTCATAAATAGGGGCTGGTACCCCCAGGGGGGGGAATGCTTTTTTAAGGCTTTTTAGGATTTGCACCCTGCAGTTTGTTTTCCCTCTTTTCAGGGGGCAGTTTTGCCCCTTGATTTCTTAAGGGTGTCCTGCGCTTTCCCTGTCCCCATCGTCAACACAGCCAGGCCCCCCGGGTTTGGTAGGGGGGCTGCTCAAAAGGCGGGTGAAGACAGTGCTTCTCTGGGTCCTCCCCACCCCTTGGGGTTGTTTTTTTTCCCACGGCAGTGAGGTTCCGTTACCAAAAGGGTTTGAGTAAAACACTGCAGTAAAGGTTTCCCGTTAATTTAAAGGGTTGAGTAGAAACAGTGCAGTGGGTTCCATTACCAAAAGGTTAAAGTAAAAAACACCCCGGGGGGTTTTTCCGTTCCCAAAAATTTGATTTAAAAAAACACGGGCGGGTGAGGTTCCGTTACCTAAAAGGTTGAGTAAAAAAACACTGAAAGTAGGTTCCTTTAAACCTAAAGGTTTGAGTGGGAACGAGCAGGGGAGGTTCCTTTCCCCCTTTAAGGTTGAGTGAAACAGTGCAGGGGTTTTCCCATTAGCTGTATGTTTCCCCTTTCCCTTTTGGGCTCACTGATTTTGGGCCAAGGGGGAAATTTTTTCAGCCTAACCCCGAAAAGGGGTGCCCCCCCATGGCGCCCTTAATTAACATGTTTTTGCCAGGCCACATTTAATTGCATCAGAAACACTCGGTCCCCGACTGCCCAAAATCTAAAGCATCCCCCACCCCCACGGCGACAGGGGAAAAGATCCGCCATCCCCATAGTGGCGGGGAAGGAAGGCTGCCCCGCCTGATTTTGACCTCTCAATCTTTGCCTTTTGAAGAGATCTGCTGTCGATCTCTCGGTATTTCCCTGTTTATGGCATTGAAAGTGAGTGTGTGGTAAACACGGGACGGTGGGCTGACTCCCCACTTTCACCCCCCACCCCCTGTTTGAAAATAACGGCGTACAGGCGGGGAACCACGTCGGGTCAGATTCAAAAACGAACGGGAGGTGTGTGGGGGGGGGGGGGGGGTGCCCCCACAGCCAGGCTGAGTGCTACAGCCCCAAAACCCCCCGCTCCGAACCACCCACTCTTCCGATCACCAGCACCCAACGCCATTTTTCACGGGCACCCAACCCACGGCCCCAAATTTTAGACTGACACTAAACTGTTTGACACCTTTTAACTGTGGGACAGTTCCATTTAAAACCCTTTTTTTTCTGTTTTCCCCTTTTGAGTATGAATCCCTTATCCCCCTATTTTTTCAGTCTAAGGCACAAGAGAAAGCTTTGTTTATAATTAAATATTTCTGGCATTATTGCAACCCCAACTGCTCTGAAAATTCGGGAATGGGCCCCGGAAACTTACCCTTTTGGAATTTATTATTTTAATTTTTAATTCAGTCCCCGTGGATTCTTTTCCAAAAAACTGGCCCTCAAAATTTGGTTTGTTTTAAAGAGGAAAATTTTAAAAAAGTTAAAACAATTAAAAGGGGAATTTTAAAAACTATCTACAAATTTTTTTTCAAGCGTGTTTTTTCGGGCCCATCAGGAGGGTTTTTTTGGGTTTGCCCCCCGCTGATGTTATAAAGCGTTTTTGGCTCCCTTTGGGGGTTGTTTGCACGTCGGTTGGCCAGTGTTTTTGGGGGGCTTTCAGTTTTTTTTTTGGGGTTTTGGTTCACTAAAAACCGATTTCCATTTATCCCTGCATTTGGGTGACTATTTCTGTTTTGGTTTTTAAAAGTTGCTAAGGTGGTTTGCATAGTATTAACCATTTTTCAGTTAAAATGGTTCACCTTTTTAAACATTGCTGAATGGTATGCATTTTTTTATGTTTTTCCGGGTAAATTGTAGCTTGTTTTTGGCCCTTTAATTTTTTCCAGATAATTTGTTCAGTTTGTTTGGTTTTTATTTTTCTTTATTAAATGACTGTTTTGGTTTGCATATCGGGTTTTGAAGTGGTTTTCAGTGATCCAGTATGTTTTTTTTTCATTTTTTTATGTCACAGTAGCCTGGTATTTTTCCCAAAAAAATCCCCCAAAAAACAAAATACGGGATTGCACCCCCAAACCCTTTTTTGGGATTGCCTTCTTTTTAAAATGAAAAAGGGAGAGGAGTCAAAAATTTCCCCTTTTCCGGGTCATGAGGAGAAAACCCCCAAATTTCGAATATCGGTAAAAAGGGCCCGGAGTTATATGTTAGTGGGTTTTCCCCCTATTTGGGGGGATGTTCCCCCCCGGAGAATTTTAAACTTGCTGAAGGGTCCCTTTTTGGAAACATTTAATTTTTTTTTTCCCCATTCACCCAACCCCAAACACATACGGTTTGTTTGGGAGAAACATCTACCCCTGCGATAAGAAGGGGGTCTTTTCCCAATTTTTCAATCTAAGACATAAGAGCAAGCTTTTTTTATAATTTAAAATTTCTTGAGTCATTGCAACCCCCAAGCTGCTTTTGTAAGTTCTGGAAAAGGTGCGGTACTTATCCTTGGAATTTTTTTAGTTTTTTTGTAAATTTTTGTCCCCTTGCGGTTTTATTTCCAAAAAACCCGGGCCCCCAGGGACTTGTGTCCCTTTGAGGATATCTTTTTTATTTTCTTTCTTTTTACCCAAAAAAAAATTTACTTTTTTTTGGGTCTTTTTTTTAATTTTTTTTTGCTTCTTAGATGGCACCTTTGGTTTGGGTTTTTAAAACTCAACAAAAAACTACGGTATTGCACCCCCAAACCTTTTTTGGGATTGCTTCTTTTTAAAACCCGAAAAGGCAGAGGAGTTTAAATTTCCCCCTTTCCGCGGTCACTGAGGGGAAAAAACCACCAATTTTTGAAATATTGGGTTTTTGCCAGGTTATTTTGTTAAATGAAATTTTTCCCCCCCTAATTTGGGGGAAGTTTCCCCCCTTTTTGAATTTAAGCTTGCTGAAAGGTCTTTTTAGAACATTTATTTTATTGTTTCCCCCCTTTTACCCACTCAAGCACATACTGTTGTTAGGGGAGAATTTAACCCACCACCGCGATATAAAAGGTATTTCCCCCCATTTCTTCAATCTAAGAAAATAAAAGCAAGCTTTGTTTTTAAAACAATATTTCTTGCAAATATTGCAAAAACAAAGGGTCTGTTTAAATTGGCCCGGAACGGTTTCGGTACTTTCCTTTGGGAATTTTTTTATTTGGATATATAAATAATTTTTTTATAAAATAAATAATATAAATCAGATTTTAAAAAACCATCAAGGGGGTAAAAGGTGCTAAGCATGTAGGGAGCGACAAAACCAGTTTAAAAAAGGATTTTTTTAAAAAGAATGGTTTTAAAAACCCACAAGCTTGTTTCCCAAAATAAAAAACCTCTCCCAGGGTATACAATTTGGGCACGCCCCCCTGTGGTTTTTAATTTTGGTTTGTGGGCTGTGAGCTCTGCGCGTGCGGCCGTGGCCCCCCCGGGTTTTTTTTTTTTTTGGGGGCTTTAAGTGGAAACAAAATGAGTACTCCCCAAATCCTCAAAAAAAAATATCAGAAAAATTTTTAAAAAAAAATGATAAGACCACATATGAAAATTTGCAAAAAAAAAAAACCCTTGGCCCAGATGGATTTGGTGATGGTTAAAACAACAGCAATGAAAGAAGCCCTTTTTAAACCCCTTTAAAGGGCCACAAACCTAACTTTCTAAAAACCCGCTTGGAAAAATGAAAAAAACCCAAACAAAAACTGAATTAAAAATTAGAAAAGATCCTGGAAAAAAAAAAGGACATAAAAAAAACACGAATAAAAATCCTGGAAAAAAAAGTTTTGAAGTTAATTTCCCAAAGGTTTAAAAGAATTTCAAACCGACAAAAAACAGTGTTCATTACTTTTGACATAGTGGACTTCTACCCTTTTTATTTGAAAGGGGGAATTACTTCTAAAGCCTAAGATTCGCCCAAAAAAAAACAAAAAATTTTAAAAAAGTTTGAGATGGGGAAAACATTCCACATAAGGAAAAAAACCCTTTTCCCCTGCAACCCGTGAAAATTGGATAAAAAAACCCCGCAAAATTTCCCCCATTTGATGGGCACGATGGGATCTTAATGGAGTGAAACGTGTGGAATTTGTTGGACTTTTTTATGTTGTCCCATTACAGAAATTTCTTGGGGAAAAAAGGTTGGCCTATACCCGAGATGAATTGGGCCCCTTTCCAATTTAAAAAAATAAACAAAAAATCAAATGAAAAAAAAAAAAAAGAATTTGTTTAAAAATTTTTCCCAAACCCCAAAACCCAAAAACACAGTAAAGCCCAAAAAAAACAGTTAAAATTTAAATTTGGGGCATAAAATTTTTGACTTAAGGATCATACATACAAACCCCTTAAAAAAATAAGACACACCCGTCTTTTGGGGACCCAACATAACCCCCCACCCCCCATCTTAAAAAACCCTACTAATTATAAACAAAAGTTTTTTAAACTGTCCTGCAATGGAAAAGGGAAAAAATTTTAAAAGTGGGGAGCAGCTGAAAATCAAAAGGCGCTGAAAAAAAGTTGGGGTACAACTACAAATTACAATACAACCCAGATAACAACATGAACAGAACAGGAAAAAAAGGGAAAAAAAAATAGGGGGGAACCCTCCCCTATGATGGGAAAAAACAAAAATTAAAAAAAAAGGGAAAAAAATTTCAAAATCCTTAAAACTCAATTTCCCCAAAAAAACATTTATTCAAAATATTCAACAAAAATTTCCCTCAAGTATCATACTCATGTATGCCCCAAACCCCTTTAAAAAAATAATTGATTCTTCCAAAAAAACAAAAACAAAAACAAACCCAAAAAAGGGGGGATGAAAGGAAAATTGGGAATTTTCACTAAAAAAGACCAGGGCCCCCTTTATTTAAAAATTCCCCTACAACAAATTTAAATTTTTTTTTTTTTTAAAAATTTAAAAATTTTTTTTTTAAAAATACCCTTTTTGGGCCCCCTAAAATTTTAGTTAAGTTTTTAATTTAAGTCATTCTAAGTTCTTATCAAGTTGTTCTCAAGTTTTTCCTTTTAAGTCACTTCTAAGTTCTTTCTTTAATTTCCTCAAGTTTTCCTCAAGTCATCCCCAAGTATCCTCAATTTTCCTCAAGTCACTTTTTAATTTTTATTTTAAATTTTCCTCAAGTCATCCTCAAGTTCCCTTTCCCCCGTTAATAAGTTTTTTTCTTTAAATAAACCTTAAAGTACAACCAGTTTTATTTAAGTTAAACTTATAATTATCCAAAAAAAAAGACAATCTATGTTTTTTTTCTTAAAATTTGGAAAAAATTTTAAAAATAGAACCCCCATGCCTAAAAAAAAAAGTTTAAACGTTGAGGAATTTTCTTTTTAACGCCCTTGGGGTGGATCCGGTCAGCTAGATCTTAATTTAAGTTTTCATCCCAAGCAACCCCTTTATTCCCAAATTCCCGGTTTATGGAAAAAGTCTTTTATGAAATCCCTGTCTTTTTTATTGACTTTTTTTTTTTATTTTTTAAACAAATAATTAAACCCCATGATCTATTTTTATTTAAAAAAAATTTTAAAAAAAATTTTTTGCATTTTAAATGGATCAAAAATGATTTTTTTTTATTGGCGGGGCCGGGTTGCTTGGGGCTTCTGTAATTTTGTGGGGTTTAGATTTTTTTGGCTGCTTTTGGGTTTTTTTTGCCATTTTTTTATAATTTTTTTAACCCAATTTTAAACCCCCCCCAGCAGCAGCCCAAAGGCCAAAAAGGGCAAAATTTTAAGTTCAATATTCCCTGAAGGGCTTTGGGGGCCCCTTTAATTAACTTGCTTTGTTCTGGGGCTGCAAAGAAACAGTTTCTGGCGTTGGCGGTGTTAAAAATTTTATTAAAAAAATTTTATTTGTAAAAAATTTAATTTTTTTTTGTTTGTTCCACTTGCTTTAATTTGTTTTCCTGCTGTAACAGCCCAGGATGCTTTAGCTTTTCACTCGTCACTATCTCTACCTGATTCAATGTTTTCTGATGTAGCGTTTCCTGATTCTGCTGATTTTCCGACTCGTCATTTTGAAGGGAAATAAAATCTATATGATTAAAAGTAATTAATCCCATGATTAATGGCGATAACAATGTTCCAAATCTGTAATATAAATCACAGCTTAGAGACTCTAATGACTTTGTTAAAACTGGATCTTGCGTTAAATCATACGTAAGATCTTGTTCAGAATCAATGGGAGCAAATCTACTGACTAGTTTAGTGTACAAACTAAGAACCGTTTGCCCGACACTTTTCACCATTCTTGACCCCAGCTGCGCTTCATACCTGTTATGATACTTTATAATGTCTTGTGGCGACATCTGTTGAATCTGTTCTATGCTGAATTCATTCCGAGAACTGTTTTGTTTTTCCACATGCTGCCAAAGAATACAACCTCTCCTTTTGGGGCATAACAGCTTGGTTATCAACCAGGTCATTTGTAATCATAAGTTTCAGGAAGGTTTAATAGATCATCGCTGTTCATGTTTTTTTATTAATTATTATTATTTTATTTTTTAAAATGAGCACCGAAAAAACTATTACCAACCTTGTATACCATTCTGCCGTTATCGGAGGCCTAAGTGTAGGATACACAATGCTTGGTAAAAGCTTGTTAAGAATTAAACCAGCGGATCTTGGCAAACTAGACTTTGAGGATTCAGCAAAGCTAATTGCTATCATTGCAGCTTCATTGCTACGAAAGATTTTCTAGTTAAGCAAGGAATAATTCCAGAAAATATGTAAATTAAAAAATACATTTATAAAAAATGGCTTCACTTGTAATGATGATAGGTGGCGCTGTGGTGAATGCGCTTGCTTTTAGCGGAAGTAATTACGCATTTAGTAAACTACGGGATGACGGCGAGAGAAAAAGACATAACAAAGCTGTGGAGCAACTAGCTGCAGCACAAGATCGCTATGAAAGCAGAGAATTGAGCAGTTAGATTTCATTAACAATACCCTGAAAAAACAGGGACATGCAGCTTACACATTTAAAGATGTCGATCAAGCAATAAAAGAGTATTATCTAGTAACAGGCAAACCAATCGAGACATTGCCCCCACCAAAATTTAGCGACTTTTATCATCCATCAGAAAAACAAAAGATGCAAGAAATCGGGTTTATGTCGTTGGCATGACCGTTGTGTATTTTGTTGCGCATAATATTGGCTGAATAAAAATGAACAAAACTTTATTCGCCCAAAGGATATGGAAGGGAATCACGGCAATTAAAAAGCTAAGCCAAGCAGCGGGAGTCAGTGAACAAACAGCAAAAGAATGGTTATCTAAACAAGCGATTTGGCAAATTTATTTACCTGCACCTAGACGAATACAGAGACCACACTTTGTCAATACAACTCCAAACGACACCCCATCAAATGGACCTTCTATATTACCCTCTGATACATTAGACGAAAAAGATTTAAGTACGCACTTACAGTCATTGACATAGCTTCAAGATACAAAGATGCAGAACCATTAACACAAAAGAGTGCTTCTGCTGTTGCTGTCGCTATACAACTAATATACCAACGAGGCCCCTAACTTATCCTCGCATGATTCAAGTCGATGATGAAAAGAATTTAAAGGCCAAGTGAATCAATTATTGTTTAAAACATAGAGTTACCATTAAAAGAGGCATTCCAGGAGTTCACAGATCACAGGCTTAGTTGAAAACTTTAACAAACAGTTAGCGAAAGACTTTTCTCCTACCAGTATCACAGAGAGCTTATTGACAATTCTCGCAACACAGAATGGGTTAGAGACTGCCCTCAGTTTTGCGCGCAATGAATAATGAAGAATTTAAAGGGCTAAAACCAGTACAAGCAATCAAAAGAAAAACAATAAATGTTGCTGAAGACTCCAGTACACACAGCAAACTATTACCATTTGGATTGAAAGTAAGGTACCTTTATTTACCGGGGGAAGCAGAAGGGGACACTCGCATTAGGGCAACAGATCCGGTTTGGAGTGTTGATCCATATGAAATAACAAGAATTGTAAAAATGAATCCGCCCGTGTATTATTTACGAGAAACTGACACAACAAAACAACCAGCTCCTCAAAGATCTTTTGTGAAAGAAGAACTGCAGATAATCCCGCCAGACACAGTTCCGCTTTAATTATTTTACGGTTCTGTAGTGCCCGGTTGCATATGAAAACTCTGGATTAACAAACACACGTTTTGTGTTTGTTCTATCTAATGACTTCTTTGTTACAACAGTTGTGTTGATCTCATGTAGATTAGATCGCAGTTTTACGTTGTCATGATGAAAAGTCTTATTGTTAAACAACGCTTCTTTGTAGTTGTCATGTGATATGCTCGACTGCACAAACACTGCGGGATATTCCCTTTGCTTTCTTAATGATTTTCTCCTGGCTTGAAATACTGTACATTTTTGACCTTAACCCCACATACTCCTTGATCACCTTTCCAGATAATTCATCCTTCATCTTTCCTAAAACCTTCTTGTTAGTAATTGAATGCAAAGGCGAATCTTTAGGGTAATCAGATGTGTCATACCATCCCGCATGTCCTTTAGCTACTTCTATTTCCATGTCTTTATAGATGTCTTCAGTAGGGATATCTATAACAAAACTGTCTGTATCTGTGTAAAGTACTCTGGACTCTGGATACAAGGGCTTAAAGTAGTCATAAAGAAATTCTAACATTAAAAGCTTTGATAATTCTAAAACGGTAAACCCAATAAATACAGGTTTGTCCATTTGACTTTCTTTTTCTTCATCATTATGCCAAAAAGGTGATCATGAAATCTTCTGAAGTCCTGATAATTAGTTTTGAAGTCAGCTTAATTGCTTCGTTCTCTTTGGTGACTAATCTGACATCTTTGCGCTTGTGCGGATTCTCCATAGTCTTTCCGAAACAGCTGTTGTTCATCAGCTTGAAAAAGTCTTTTTCTGAAGCATCTGTGGATTTAGTTCTAAGATCAGTGTTCTTCATGATGTATGGTTTCATGAACTGTTCTTGATCAAAAGCGATTATACGATGAACTGCTCTCAACTTCAACCCATGTCTTAAATAAAATTGTAGAAGTCTGTAATGACAGACATAATTTTTGTTTGTCGCGAAGATTAGGCACAAGTTTAGGCAGCTCTCTTGGATTCATCTTTAGACTTTCTGCTGCTAATGGATAGTCATTATGCAGGTCATGGAGTTCATGAGAATATTCTAAGTCAACTTCTAGAATGTATCCACGCTGTTGATCAGGCGCCAAACTACCCAACCACTTTAATGCCTTTTGAATATTTTTTGGATTGTCTTCTGTGTACATTTTAAATTGCCCTAATGGATAGTGATTTTCGCATTGCCCACTAGTA
>CM031608.1:18115070-18130070 GCA_018398815.1 Conus ventricosus
ACCAAAAAACCCAAATTTTCAGAAAGATCGCCAAGCACTTCTGAATATTCCATAAAGAAGAAAAGCCGTTATGGCTGTTAGGGCCGTTAGTAACGGCTATGCGTAAACTAAAACATCGGGCATCATCCGCAACCCATAGTGAACAATACCTGCTAATTTTCACAAAGATCGGCCACGCCCCTTTCGGATTTTCCCATAAAGAAAAAAAAACCGTTACAGCCGTTGTAACGGCTATAACGGTAAACTAAAACATGGGGCATCATCCGTGACCATACTGAACATACATTTTAATTTTCACAAAGACGGCCAAGTACTTTCTCAGATTTTCCATGAAAAGAATAACAGTTAAAAGGCCGTTACAGCCGTTAGTAACGGCTAAAAACGGTAATTTTAAAAACATCAGGCATTATTCGTGACCCATAATGAACATACCACAAATTTTTACAAAGATTGGCCACGTCCTTTCTGAGATATCCCAAAAAGAAGAAAAAACCTTTACAGGCCGTTACAGCCGTTAGTAACGGCTATAACGGGTAAACTAAAACATGGGGCATCATCCGTACCCATAATGAACATGCCTGCTAATCTTCACAAAGATGGGCCAAGTACGTTCTGAGATTTTCCATAAAGAAGAAAAACCTTTACAGGCCTTTACAGCCGTTAGTAACGGCTATAACGGTAAACTAAAACATCGGGCTTTAAATTCGTAACCCATAATGAAAAATACCTACAAATTTTCACAAAGATTGCAAAGTACTTTCTGAGATATTCCATAAAGAAGAAAAACCGTTACAGGCCGTTACAGCCGTTAATAACGGCTATAACGGTAAGCTAAAACATCAGGCATTATTCGTGACCCATAATGAACATACCTACAAATTTTCACAAAGATCGGCCACGTACTTTCTGAGATATTCCATAAAGAAAAAACCCGTTATCCATTAGTCTTTCGACTGTCTCTCTGTCTGTGTATCCACCCCTCTCTCTATTTATCTGCTCAGTCTGTCTCTTCTGTCTATCTTGTCTGTCTAACCATCTATCTCTCTGTCTAATCTAGCTCGTCTGTCTCTGTCTGTCTATCTTGTCTGTCTAACCATCATCTCTCTGTCTAATCTATCTCTCTATCTATCTACCTATCTATCGTCTATCTATCTCTCTATCTGTCTATCCTCAGTCTATCTATCTATCTATCTATATCTATCTATTATCTATCTATCTATCTATCTATCTAGCTATCTATCTATCCTTAGTACAACAGCTGAAACGAAAAAGAATGGCTTGCACAGTACAGTATATGTTTATATCGCCTGAGAGTGTCAGTACGTAGCTATTACGATTAAAAAAATTTTAAGTGGGCAGCCCAGTGCTCATTGATATGTGTGTGTGTGGGGTGTGTGTGTGTGTGTGTGTGTGTGTGTGTGTGGTGTGTGGTGTGTACGTACACATGAGGACAAAAAGTCGTTTTCTGTATGTATTCATGGCCTGAACGGGGGCTGTGTGCGGCTGTGTACAGTAAAAAAATGAAACTGAAAGGCATTTGACAATATTCACGTGTTATTAGAACGGGCATTTATCTGATACGTTTTACACAGGATAAAACTGTAGACGTCCTTGACAAGATTATGCTGAGACATGTAAACGAAAAAAACAACATGGTTACAACAAAAAATTGACGACGTTTTCACAATTGGCTTCATTTGTTTGATTTACCACGAATGAGAAACTCTACATTATTATATTTGGCAGGGTATGTTTATGTGAGGGCAACCTTAACCTTTGCTCTATATTTTCATAAAGATGTTGATGCATATTTGCTTTTTCTGTTCGGGGAAGCTGCATTAGATGTTCTCATCTTGATAGAATATCCATTAACTTATCTTTGGTAATGCATTAAAGCAACCATTGCAACTGACCACATTCTCTTGAGAAAATAACAATTTGATCATAATGAAATTTTGAGCGTGACCTCGCGCAGTGCCAAAGATTAGACCAGAGTGGAGATAAGTGAATTCATTACCCAGAACGAAGAGTGAGCGCAAGAGCGACAGAAGGAGGAAAAAAAAAGAAAAAAAAAAGAAGAAAGGAACAAAAGTTAAAGTTATAGTTAGCACAAAAGGGGAAAGAGAACAAAAGTTTCAATTAGAGGAGAGAGAGAGAGAGAGAGAGAGAGAGAGAGAGAGAGAGAACTATCCTCGTGGCTTAAGCTACACTCGGTCAGGAAGAACACACACACACACACACACACACACACACACACACACACACACTATTTTGTGCACGGTTGCACAACGCCCTTATGCACTCACAAAAAACACGTAATTCACAACCCTCTCTCTTTCACACACATGCGCTCGCGCGTGCGCGCGCGCACGCCACACACACACACACAACACACACACACACACACACACACACACACACACATGTACTCTAACACACACACACACACCACACACACACACACACACACACTTTGTCAGGTGAAAAACACGATCTGGTACTGTGCGAGTTTTGACAAGTTAAGAGGCCGGAGGCCCTCCCTCTTCCTAATTGAAAAACCACCCTGACGATGCAGTAACAGAATGGGCCAGGGAATCACGCCTTGTCCCCAGGGCTTTCCTGTGGATATGGATTACCTCGGCTCAGCCGACACACAAAAGAAAACCCCCTACCCGAATCGCCCTCCCGTCCCTCCTCTGTACGTGCTCCATCACACCCGTTTATATGGCCGCACGGGATGGGGGGGGGGGGGGGAGGAGGGGGGGGCAATGTGCAAGAGAAGTAGGCGGAGGTGAATGTGACTCCCCACCCCACCCACCCCCGCCTGCTGCTCCTCCCGCCTCCGTTCTAACGGCAGAGAAAATGGAGTTGGGAAAGTAAACATCCTTTTGTTCATTCTCCTGAATGTTTTCTTTAGCAACGATTGCAGCACTTGTGCGGATGTCGCAGGGATCTCGCCGTGTTGCCGGGTTGATTGGGCACACTTGATCGGGCATTTTATTGTTACCTCCGTCAGGGAGATCAATACGTGTCTGTACCAGCGGTCTCTTGGTTTTGTCTTGTTTGTCAGCAAGAGTGTACACAAACAATTCATTCCATGCTGACGTCACCAAGCAACCTGCAGTCAGCCCCAACTAGCTCAGCTAGTCAAGTGGTGACGTCACATTCAGGAGCAGTCAAGCGAGGCCAAGACATCGTTGAATCATTTAGCTTTGATTACAGGTGTGAATGTCCCCTTTCGTGAGTTGACTTTGCGAGACTGGAATTGACACCCCAGTGGTCATTTTCACACTTTGCAAAGGCATGGCTTCGTAGCCAGAGGTAAAGGAAGGAAATTTCAATCGACGGAAAGAATCTCAACGAATTATTCAGTTGCTTATTTCACTCAATTGATTGTTTATCTTGCCATGCTTCTTTCCCTCAGTAGATTATCTTCTCTTGCCTTTGACAACGCTGCGGCAACCTTTCATCAAACACTAAGTATATCCCATCTGACTGGCAGATTACTGTCAGTCTCTCAGGCAGACTTCACGTGGTATGGCGCCAACCGCAAGTTACCGTACATGTGTCTGCATGTGTGCGGGGGAGTCGGGGATAGGGGTTAGGAGAAGGGAGGTGGTGAGGGGACACGTGATGGTTGGAAAAGACTAGACTGGACTCCACCCAACTTATTGTCTCTCTCTCTCTCTCTCTCTCTCTCTCTCTCTCTCCCCTCTCTCTCTCTTGGGTGGAAAAAAAATACATGTACACTTTGCTTATCTCATTACCCTGGTAAATTAAATTTCGTTCGTTCGTTCGTTCATTCGTTCGTTCTCTCTCTCTCTTCTTTCTCTCTCTCTCTCCTTCTTCTCTCTCTCTCTCTCTCTCTCCTCTTTTCTCTCTCTCTTTTCTCTCTCTCTCTCTCTCTCTCTCGTTTCACGTGCGCGCTTTTGTCTGAGTGCGTACGTTCATGTGTGTGGATGTGGGTGTGGGTGTGGGTGCATGCGTGCGCCCAATGTTGTTGGTGACAGTGGTGGGAGTTGCTGCTGATTCTGATAGGAGATTGTGTGTGTGTGCGCGCCCGCGCGCGCGTGTATGTGTGTGTGTGTGTGTGTGTGTGTGTGTGAGAGAGAGAGAGAGAGAGAGAGAGAGCGAGAGAGGAGAGAGAGAGAGAGAGAGCGAGAGAGAGAGAGTCAAAGCAGCAAGACTTCTAATGTTCCAATCGTGAAAAACTGAAATATCAAAACACACAAACCAAAACAAAACAAAACCCGCACGGAAAAGGGATATCTTCCCTTTACTTTGGCCGTACAGTTTCGGGTTTCAGAGCAATGACATCGCCGTGCCATGCTTAGCACCTTCGGCGTCACACGGACGGATATGACTCATGTCCCAGACGCACACATATAGTTGTAAACACACACACACACACACACACACACACACACACACACAGAGAGAGAGAGAGAGAGAGGAGAGAGAGAGAGAGAGAGAGAAAGCGCCCGCACATACGAGTTATAATTCAACACACACACACACACACACGCTCGCGCGCGCGCGCTCACTCACGCACGTACGCAAGCACATACGAGCACGCGCACGTGCACAAGCACCAGCACGCACACTCGAGGTATGCATGAAACACACAAACACACACTTAAACTGATTCACACACACGCACGCGCACACACCCCACACACAACACACACACACACACACACGCACACACACACTCCACAAATTGCCTCACACAGACACACACACAAAACACACACACACACACACACACACACACACAACACAAACTGACTCACACACACAGTCACACACACACACACACACACACCACCACACACACGGTCGGGTGGCTGGCCGGCTGAAGTGGTTCCGCTTCAAGTGTTGTTGAGTTCTACTGTCCTCTTGTGTGTGTGTGTGTGTGTGTGGCAGTGGCTGACATACGTGTCTTTCCCCTGTCAGTTCCCCGGCAGCCACGGACCAGGAAGGATGAGGCCCCAGTGTCGGTGGGCCTCTTTTCCCCCGCTGGCTCTCTCACCATGGGCGCTGACTGCCACACTGCTTTGCCCCATGTTGTTGGTGACGGTGCTGGAAGTTGCTGCTGAGTCGGCTGAATCTGGTAGGAGACTCTGTGTGTGTGTGTGTGTGTGTGTGTGTGTGTGTGTGTCTGTGTCTGTGTGTGTGTGTCTGTGTCTGTGTGTGTGTGTGTCTGTGTGTGTGTGTGTGTGTGTGTGTGTGTGTGTGTGTGAGGAAGGGGGAGTACGTGTGTGTGTATGTGTGTGTGTGTGTGTGTGTGTGTGTGTCTGTGTCTGTGTGTGTGTGTCTGTGTGTGTGTGTGTGTATGTGTGTGTGTGTGTGTGTGTGTGTGTGTGTGTGTGTGTGTGTGTGGGGTGTGTGAGGAAGGGGGAGTACGTGTGTGTGTGTGGTGTGTGTGTGTGTGTGTGTGTGTGTTTTGTGTCTGTGTCTGTGTGTGTGTGTCTGTGTGTGTGTGTGTGTATGTGTGTGTGTGTGTGTGTGTGTGTGTGTGTGGTGTGTGTGTGTGTGTGTGTGAGGAAGGGGGAGTACGTATGTGCGTGCGTATGTGTGTGGGGTGTGTGTGTGTGTGTGTGTGTGTGTGTGTGTGTGTGTGTCAACCTCGTGTAATGTCAGTGGAGGAAGGACTAGCGCACAGCCCAAACACACTCACAGCTTGCTTACAATCTCATTCATATATCATGCATTCGTCACATCAAACCACTAGTAAAGTCTATAACTTTACTACACATGATCATAGAACGAAACATCAATGCATATGGAATCAAATGAAATAAACATTCTCTCTTTCCTGAACTTCACAAAATCATTTATCTAAAACATCATTAACTAACCCGGGTAAAACAGTTTTCTACTTTACCTGGCCAGGTGATTTTAAACTATTCACGAATCACTGTCTTTCTTTTCTTTTCTTTTCTTTTCACTGCACTTTCACAACACGACACAACTGCCGGCACTGGTGTTGGTCTGATGGCCCCTGGTCAGGTGAGACTGTTGGCGTTGGTCTGTGGTTCTGCTTGGCGAAGTGCGCTGCCAGGTAAGAGGTCGAACCCCCGGTTGGGTTAGAACAGTGACTATCAACATCGATCTGTTCTCCTTTCTTTCTTCCTGCATTAACGCATTGCACTCTCTCTCTCTCTCTTCTATCTGCTCTTATCAAATGGACATGGTTGCTTTTCTTTCTTTTTTCTTTTCTTTTTTTTTCTTCTTCATTAATTAGCAACTCTCTCTCTCTCTCCACATCTCTCCCAGCCCTTTCCTCTGCAGACTATCTCATGCTAATCTCTCGATTTGGGTTCCTTCTCTCCTCCCCTCATCTCTCTCTCTCTCTGGCCCTTCCTCCTGCAGAGCTCCACTCAGAACCTCTCTCTCTCTCTCTCTCTGTTCGTTCTCCCCCTCGTTCTCCCGTTCTCTCCCTCTCACATTTTTCTTATTCTTCCGATCTGTCCGAAAAGGGCGAGTACCTTTGGGTCAGTATTTTTACCGCCCTGAAAACCCGAAGTTATCCCCCTCAATTCCTTTGGGAAATGTTCAAATCATGACAGTCACGCCTACACACCTACTCCTGTGGTGGTCAATTGGTCATTTAATTGATTAGCCAATTTCACACCCCCACCACACTTTTACCTTCCCCCTTTCCTACTTGACTGGCGCCGTGTGGCTTAAGTCGCGGACACTGGTCAGTAAAGTGGCTAACTGAGTCTGGGTAGGCGCCACGACGTCTGATTAACAATGACGCTGGTTCCACAAAGGGGCTAGATGAGTCTGGTAGGCTCTACACTCGTCTCGCTAGACATCGGGGCCCGTCGGTCAAAATGGCTTAGTCATCGGGGTGGACGGACCGTCTCGCGAAGCCTCTCCACTAAGCTTAATTGGCCGGGATCCGAACCATGGGCCCGGTCTACGTGGCGCCTAGAATATTTGCGTTAGAGCTTAAGTCCAACTGGGCTGGTGGCGATTGACCACGAATTTGGTTGAGTTGAATTTTGACCGTGACAATTTCCCCCTTGCAAAAGACCATGCTCCGCATTGTCTCAAAACAACGGTACAAAAAAGACAACAACCGAATTTGCTGACCCACAGCTACACGTGCAAAGTTTGAAAAATACTTTACAACAACCGTTTACAAATTATAAAATATATCATAGTGAATACCACTCCCAATGAGTTATCATTGAGTGCGCTCTTGCGTTATTTCAATTTCATTTTATAACGACCCTCTGGCACACCTATGCAATCCCCCTACCTGCGGATTTCCCATATCTTCTTTTCACAATTCTTATAAAAGCACAATATAATATGATCACGATCCATGACACTTCACTGAGGAATCTCCATCCTCATTTAAATTGAAAATAATGCATCACTACACAAGCGACTGTATGCTCCAAGCAAACAATTTACATGAACAAATCTCAAAACAAAAATATGAACCATAGCCAACGGGGAATGAACCCATATCAATCAACATAACTGCCCATCAACTATTATCAACAAAGCACCCCGGATGACTGACTTCCTCTGAGTTGCAGCTTGCTAACTACACGGCTTAAATAGTCAGCTCCGACATTCTGTCGACCGGGAATGTACTGCACCGGTACCTGTAGGGCGCAGTGCCATTGCCCAACGCAGAACCCTGCTGTTTTTCAGCTGTGCCTCCTGCAGGAATTTGAGTGGTTGGTGATCTGTCTCTATCACGAACTCTTTCCCATACAATATTTGGGAACTTCTGCACGGCCCCACACACAGCTAAACACTCCTTCTCCACCGTTGCGTACCCTTCTTCACACTTTGTCAACTTCCTGCTAGCATATCTCACAGGAAACTCGACGTCTTCATGCTCCTGCAACAATACTGCACCTATCCCACCACCTGATGCATCTGTCCGAAAACAAAAATGGTTTGGACATATCTGGTAGCTTCAAGAGGGGACGGGAACCTAGTCTTTCCAACACCGTCTGCAGTGCTTGCTCTGCAGCGTCTGACCACTCGCCCACTGCCGGTTTCCCTGCCTTGACCAAATCACTGAGAGGACTCGTGATTGCAGCGAAATTTGGAACAAACTCCCTATAGAACCCAATAAAACCTAGCAGACTCCTGACTTCTGGTTTGGGTCTTTTGGTCTCTCTGAATTCATCATCTTCTCCCCCTTTTCCCCCTTTCGGGCTGCTTTGTTCGCCTCCGACAACAAAACCTAGGAACTCCAGGCTTGGAAAACCAACCTGGCCTTTTTGGGTCTGGCTGTGAGATTGGCTTGTCTCAACCTCTCCAAAACTGCTCCTAGCTGCCTCATATGCTCCCCCATGTCTGGGATGCTATCAAATGTCATCCATGAAATTCAAAACACCTTCCAATCCCGCAATAGCTTCCTCATCATTCGAGAGAAGACTGCAGGTGCGTTGACCACCCCAAAAGGAGTACTCGCCACTGGTATAGCCCCATAGGAGTGGAAAATGCTGTGATTTCCCCTTTGATCCTCACTCAAGGCTATTTGCCAGAAAACCCTTGTTTCAGATCGATCCTGGTGAAATACTGGCTCTTGCTTGTGCGATCTGAGCGAACGGGTCTTCATGTGGGTATGACCTCTGCATCGACCTTGGTGACACTGTTCAGACGTCTATAGTCGACACAGAATCGATGCTCGCCTGACTTTTTCCTCACTAAGACGACGGGTGCACTATATGAGTTTTGGACGGTTCAATCCCCCCAAAGGGTCCAACATCTTTTCTCCCCTCCTCCTCGATCACTTGCTTGGTGGCATAGGGGATCGGGTAGGCTTTCACATGTACGGGTTTCTGTGATGTCAACTCCACCGTACATGTCTCTAGATTTTTGTCCTGCCGGGTTTATCGTCAGGACGCCCTATACTGTTCAAAGGAGCCCCCCTAACTTCCCCCTGGTCTCCTACTGTCTAGCCCTTCATACAGTGACACATCCCTGTATGACTCTTCCCCTGGAAACTCAGGCAACAAATCTCTCCTTCTTCTGCTGGGTCCCCCCTCACCTCCATCAATGATTGCTGCTGCGCCTATGTGCTGACTCTCACGCTGAATATATTGCGGATAATTTGAAATGGAAAAGTTTGATTTCCCATTCACATCGATTCGGTAGTCCTGATCTACCTTTTAAATGATGGTGAAGGGTCCCTTCCAATGCATCAGCAGCTTGTTGTGATCCGGGGGAAGCAGTAACAGGACTTGATCTCCCCCTTGAGGAATTGCTTCCTCACCTTCCGTCATACTGCTTTTTTCTGGACGACCCTAGCCTCCTGCAAACTCCCCTTGCGACCTTACATGTCTCCTCGAGCCTATTGCGTAAGTCTACCACATACTGATATGGGGTTTTGACTTCTTCGGACTCCTGTTCTCCGGACACACTTTTTGAGAATGCACACCGTCCCCGAACTGTCCGCCCATACAGCAGCTCAAATGGCGAAAAGCCTGTGCTTTCCTGAGGGGCCTCCCTGTAGGCGAACAGTGCCGCTGGAATGTAGCGGTCCCAATCTGCTGGCCTTTTCCCCACAGAGCTTCTTTAAGATGCCCCCTTTAGCACACCGTTGAATCTTTCACCAAGCCATTGCATTTTGGATGGTATGGGGTAGTGAGCAGCTGTGTGATCCCTAGCAGCCTGTTGACCTCCCTCTCACGCTGAGGTGAACTGTGACCCCCTGTCACGAAATTTGTGCTGGCACACCCACGCGAGAAAGATGTCTACCAGCCCTTTCACGACCTGTTGCGTATCTACGCCCCTTTAATGCAACCGCTTCTGGTATCTGGTCGCGTAGTCACAAGTGTCAACACATACCTGTGCCCACCTTTGGAACAGGGGGCGATTGGGCAATCAGATCAACAGCCACTCTCCTGAACGGTGTGTCAATTAAAGGGATGTTTAAGAGGGGCCTTTCCCCTTCACCCCTCTTGTGGCGACCTTTTACACACATCACATGACATGCAGAACCGCTTTATGTCTGCCATTGCTCCTGGCCAATGAAAGTCATCAAAGACTCGGTTAGCTGTTTTGCTGGTGCCGAGATGACCCGCCATGAGCGACTCGTGGGCCCACTACATGACAGTGTCACGATAACACGCTGGTACCTCTAACTGAGTGGTCACCTTACCTGTCTTCCCCTTGGTGAACACTCGGTACAACAGCCCGCCTTTCACAAGAAATTCTGTCTCACCTCCTCTAACCTCCTGTTTCTCTCCACCTCTTGCCAACTCCCAAGACTTCACGAGCGAAGGGTCTTTTTCCTGTGCTGCCCTAAACTCATCAGGCGACACTCTATGCCCGACTTCCTTCCTGGAACAACTAACGGTTTAACAACCTTTCCTCCTTCTTCTCCGTGTTTGAACTGCTGCCCCCTTTGCATCAAAAACTCAGATCCCCTGGATCCCTTGCACCTGGGAAAATTTCCAATGATCAAATCGTGAAGGGGTTTTTCCATCCCAACGCAGACAATCGCCTGAGAAGTAAGGGGTACGTACTTCAATCTTAGCAACTGGAAACTCCCTCACAGTGCCATCGATTAGAGTACAGGTCTGGATTTGCCCTGTCAAATCCCCTTTCTCGACCAGCGTTTGTTCGTACTACCCCGCATGAACAACCAGTGTCTCGAACACTTTCACCCTCTGCTGGGCCCAAACCACCCTTCTTCCACTGGTAACGAACCACTCGCCTAGTGCCCTCCATCCTGACACTGACTGCTGTTTCCCGTGCTAGCCATAGGCTGCACTCCAACCTCTTCAGACTGAATCCCTTTTGGTTCCACTGCAGGGCGTTTTCCCTTGACGACCCTTATCCACCCCTTTCAAGGCTGCTGCCTTCTGGAACCTCATGCGACAATCCCCCGCCACATGTCCCTTCTTGTGACAAATGAAACCCCCTAATGTCCCTTTTCCCTTCCTTCTGCCCCACCAAATGGGGTTTTCAACTTTGTAGAAAACTCTCCTAGTCTCCTTGCACTCTTCTCACCTGTGCCTAGCACCTTTTTTCTCCTGCACCTTTGTGCCCAAACGTGCCTCTCTATACACCTCTGCGAACTTCAACAACTCCCCTGCTGCTCTGGCTGTCTCCTTTTCAAATGTATGGTTAACTCAGGGGCCGCAACCTGACAAAATCGTTCTTTCATAACCCAGCTCTTTCAACTCAGCGAAAATCCTTCTTTGTACCACTCAACTCTAACCATTTCTCAAATGTGACTAGACGTGCACCAAACTGAGTGTACGTTCCCCTGCTTGTAATTTAGCTGAACGAAATTTCTTCCTGAACCCCTCCTCTGTGAGGTCAAATCCTTTCATTAAAGACTCCTTCACAGCACCAAAATCAGACTGTTGTTCTGCTGGTAACGCAGTGAAAATCTGCAATGCCTTACCCGTCAATAGCGCTGACAAAATGACTGCCCACTCTTCTGGAGGCCAACCCTGACTGGGTTTCAAACGTTTCGAAACGACTGATGTATGCATCAATCGAATCGGGCCCTTCCGAGAATTTGGCAACTTGGGGCGGGGAGCATAGCTGCGCACAGAGTCACTGGAAACTGAACTCCCCTCCTCGGTGGTCTCCCTTTGTATTCCACCTTTTCTAACTCTAATTGAATCCTTAGCGCTTCGCTAGCCTGATTAGCCTGAAACCTTAATCTTTCTGTTTCCTGCGTTTCTTTTCTTTTTCCCGCTCTGCTATTTCTACTGCAACACGGCGTCCCTTTCCGCGCGTTCATCCTTCCATCTTCTGGTTGGTTTTCAACGAATGCCGCAACCTCTCTCCCGAATAGCCTAAATCACGAGCAACACTCACAAGTTGTTCAAAAGGGGTGTTCTTTTCTTCCGCCATTATATCCTTTTTTTTTTTTTGAACAAGATTTATAACGACAGCCAAACTGGTGGTTACCGACACGAGTGACGCAATAGCACAAACCTGTGAATGATAATATTAGCTTGGACAACGTAATTAGTTTTTATAAGACGCCCAGCGCCTGACCCAACTATGAAGGGCGAATTATAGGCAATCTGTGCGAAATGAGTACTCTGGGGCTGAAATGCCAAGCCCAGTATTAACTATCTTGGGAAACAATGCCAAGCCTAGTATTTTAACTATCTTGGGAACTACAGTAAGACAACCCCTTGTCTTAGGATTACAACACTTTAATCCCCCACCCAGCTTCCTCTCTGAAAGTTGAACAAATTTTAATAAATTTGGGGCCCGAATATCCTGGCAGGCTCGCCAATAATTGTCAACCTCGGTGTAATGTCAGTGAGGGAAAGGACTAGCGCACAGCCCAAACACACCACAGCTTGCTTACAATCTCATTCATAATCATGCATTCCCTCACATCAAACCACTATAAAGTCTATAACTTTACTACACAGATCATAGAACGAAACATCAATGCATATGGAATCAAATGAAATAAAACATTCTCTCTTTCCTGAACTTCACAAAATCATTTATCTAAACATCATTAACTAACCCGTATAAACAGATTTCTACTTTACCTGGGCCAGGTGATCTAACTATTCACGAATCACGTCTTTTCTTTTCTTTTCTTTTTCTTTTCACTGTCACTTTCACAACACGACACAACTGCCGGCACTGGTGTTGGTCTGATGGCGCCTGGGCCCGGTGAGACTGTTGGGGTTGGTCTGTGGTTCTGCTTGGCGAAGTGACCTGCCAGGTATGAGGTCGAACCCCCGTTAGGTTAGAACAGTTTACTATCAACATCGATCTGTTCTCCTTTCTTTCTTCCTGCAAACGCATTTGCACTCGCCTCTCCCCTCTTTTAGTCTGCTCTTATCAAATGGACATGGTTGCTTTTCTTTTCTTTTCTTTTCTTTCTTTTCTTCTTCATTAATTAGCAACTCTCTCTCTCTCTCCACATCTCTCCTCAGTCCTTCCTCTGCAGACTATCTCATGCTAATCTCTCGACTTGGTTCTCTTCTCTCCTCCCCTCATCTCTCTCTCTCTCTGCCCTTCTCTCCTGCAGAGCTCCAAATCAGAACCTCTCTCTCTCTCTTCTCTCTGTTTCGTTCTCCCCCTCGTTTCCCGTCTCTCCCTCTCACATCTTCTTATTCGTTCCGATCTGTCCGAAAAGGGCGAGTACCATTGGTCAGTATTTTTACCGCCTGACACCCGAAGTTATCCCCCCTCTAAATTCCATTGGATGTTCAAATCATGACAGTCACGCCTACAACACCTTACTCTCTGTGGTGGTCAATTGTCATTTTAAATTTATTAGCCAGATTTCACCCCCCACCACACTCTACCTTCCCCCCTTTCCTACTTGACTGGCGCCGTGTGGGTTAATCGCGGGCAAATGGGCAGTGTAAAATGGCAGCTGAGTCTGGTAGGCGCCACGACGTCTGATTAACAATGACGCTGGTTTTCCACAAAGTGGCTAGATGAGTCTGGGTAGGCCCATACGACTCGTCTCGCTAGACCCTCGAGCGTCGGGCAAAAAAGGCTTAGTCATCTGGGGGGATCGGACCGTCTCTGCAAGCCTCCCACTAAGCTTAATTGGCCGGGTCCGAACCATGGGCCCGGGCTACGTGGCGCCTAGAATATTTGCGTTAGAGCTTAAGTCCAACTGGCTGGTGGCGATTGACCACGAATTTGGTTTAGTTGAATTTTGACCGTGACAGTGTGTGTGTTGTGTGTGTGTGTGTGGTAAGGAAGGGAGAGTACGTGTGTCTGTGTGTGAGTGTGTGTGTAAGAAAGGGAGAGTACGTGTGTGTGTGTAAGGGAGGGAGAGTTCGCGTGTGTGTGTGTGTAAGAAGGGAGAGTACGTTTGTGGTGTGTGTGTGTGTGTGTGTGTGTGTGTGTGTGTGTGTGTGTGTGTGAGGATGGGGAGTAGTGTGGGTGCGTGCGTGCGTGCGCACACGCTCTGTGTGTGAGCGCACGCGCGCTCTTGCGATATTTGCAGTGTGTGTGTATCTTCGTATGTTTGTGTCTGATGTACTTTGAGGTGTGCAATTTGTTTCGGTCTAGGTGAAAATAGTGACCACCAGATAGAGAGACAGGCAGATAGACAGATAGATAGATAGATAGAGAGAGAGAGAGGGGGTGGGGGATGGAGCTGACACAGTAATATTGCTAAAAGCAAATAAGCCCTGTTGGCATGGATTAATAGACAGAAATAAAGACATCCTTTGAAAGAAAGATAACTCATAAAATTTAACAAACATTATCCTTTGAAAGAAAAATAACTCATAAAATTAACACATATTTGACATCTACATGGACAACTCCCCCCCCCCCCCCCCCCCCCCCTCACACACACACACACACACCACACACACACACACACACACACACACACACACACACACACACACACACACGCATCACACTAATCCGTTTTCTTCGTCCATCATGACAAATACAGAAAAAGTGCCGAATATGGATTCATGTATCGTCACAAAATTTTAGCTCAGCAAATTATATGTGATTTTTTTATGAAAATCACTGGTGTCTACTATGTCTGTTGCAAATGATATGGTAATTTTAAAAAACTCTTACTGGACAGAATTGCGATGATCTCTTTTCTCTGTGCAGCTGACTCACTGAAAATACATGTAACTACTTCGAATATGTGACAATCAAAAGCAAAGTTTACTTCGTCCTCATCGTTGTTTCTCCCTACACACGTTTGGCATGCTTTATTATCTGAAGCATCGAACCATTTATTGGTTTGCGTTGATGCCCACTGTTCTTGTTCGAACTTTTGTTGTTATATTTATACCATTTATGTGTAACAAATATGATATATTTTTCCATTTCTAAATTACTTTTAAACGAGAGGTATCATTCGTATGTGACGTTTCTATCCATGCTGGAATGCCAGTTTTGTCTGCAAGAACAAATTAAACGATTCTTGAATTCAGATATAATCTGTGAAGTACTGCTCTCTCCCTGACAAAGCCGAACGATACCAAAACCATTGTCTATTAGTATTTTCTTTACACCAGAAACCCAATTAAG
>CM031608.1:18137570-18197872 GCA_018398815.1 Conus ventricosus
CATCACACGATGTGACAGCTTCAGACTGGATAGAACGGCACAGAGACTGACATCGTTGCTACTGTTGCTGACCATTACATGTTGACAGTCATGCATCACACGATGTGACAGCTTCAGGCTGGATAGAACGGCACAGAGACTGACATCGTTGCTACTGTTGCTGACCATTACATGTTGACAGTCATGCATCACACGATGTGACAGCTTCAGGCTGGATAGAACGGCACAGAGACTGACATCGTTGCTACTGTTGCTGACCATTACATGTTGACAGTCATGCATCACACGATGTGACAGCTTCAGGCTGGATAGAACGGCACAGAGACTGACATCGTTGCTACTGTTGCTGACCATTACATGTTGACAGTCATGCATCACACGATGTGACAGCTTCAGGCTGGATAGAACGGCACAGAGACTGACATCGTTGCTACTGTTGCTGACCATTACATGTTGACAGTCATGCATCACACGATGTGACAGCTTCAGCTGGATAGAACGGCACAGAGACTGAGCTATACCAGCACTGAGACTGGAACTGCTGCTGTTAAGGCTGGAAGTCATGCATCACAGGTGTGACAGGTGTGCGACGACAGGCTGACTAGAACGGCACAGAGGCTGAGCTTTACTGGCATTAGCACTGAGACTGACACCGCTGCTGTTGACACTGAAAAAGTGTGACAGGTGTGGGACAACGGCACAGAGGCTGAGCTTTACTGGCAATAGCACTGAGACTGACACCGCTGCTGTTGACACTGAAAAAGTGTGACAGGTGTGGGACAACGGCACAGAGGCTGAGCTTTACTGGAATTAGCACTGAGACTGACACCGCTGCTGTTGACACTGAAGGGCGTGCACTGTCCGCTGTGACAGGTGTGGGGCGACATTCTGGCCAGGACGGCCCAGAGACTGAGCTGTATTTATTATTAGCACTGAGATTGATACTGCAGCTGTTGACACTGAAGGGCGTGCACTGTCCGCTGTGACAGGTGTGGGACGACTTTCTGGCCAGGACGGCCAAGAAGTGGGTGATGCAGTGCCAGGTGGCCCATGATGACATCAAGGACGAGCAAGCCCGGTAAGATACAGAGAATTTAAAATCTTCCGTTCACGACCACCCATGTGATCGCCCGAAAACCCCCCTTTTTTTCACAACAAATCACGTCCATCACATTCAGTTTTGGCCAAAATTTTACACCTATTACAAAAAAATTAACACCCAAAACCCCAAATTTGGGCGAAATCAGACTTGAAACGGGGTTTCCGGGCAGAATCACAGGGGTGATGGGAACGAAGATATTTACACTCCCCCAACACATAAAAATTAAAAAGCCCGCGGGACTGAGCCTTTTTACTATTTTAATATGCTCTTCTATTTAGCCCAAAAAAAAATTAAAACAAAAAACCCGGGCTTTCCGCTTGATTAACTATTTTTACACCAATGAATTTAAAGAACCCTCAATTTAAATTCTTTAAATTCACCGCTCCGCCAAAACCTATGAAACTGAAAATCGAAAAACCCTACATTTTGGCGGAATGCTCAGAACATAGAGGTGCCTTAAAACAAATTAGTATCTTTTTAAAACTTTTAAAAATGACATAAAAAAATTTGGGTTTCACGAGAAAATCAATGGTCTACTCCCCAAAAAACTCATAAAGCCCCTCCTTTTAAGTACATTTTGGTTTTAATATATATGTTTCACCACTGTCAAAAAGCCAAAATTCGAGCAAGGCCTCTAAAAAAACACTCCCTTTCTTAAATTTCGGAAAAATTCATAGTAACTAAAGATTGCCCATTAATTTTTTAAATTTAAATTTAAAATTGCAAAATACTTCTCTTAAAGAAACAAAAGTTGAGTAACCACGGATTTTAAATGTTTTAAAAATTTGGCCTTCCCCATCCTTAAACTACCATTATTTTTTAACTTTTCAGATATTTTAATCCTTTTTATTTTAAAACCCCAACTTCTCTAAGGGTAACCCTAAAATCGCCGCGCCTTTTTTTCAATTGGGGGGTTAAAACACACCTCTTTTTTGTTTGGTTATATAGCTACATCTTTTTTATAACTTTTTAAAAAAAACAAAATTTAAAAAACTTTTTTAAAAAAGGTAGCTTTTAAATAATTGAACATCATTTACAATGGGGAGCGTTTTATAACCCCAAATCTTGGACTTCAGCTTACTAACCTTGCAAGACGAATCAAAAACGGTTTCCCCAAGTCAAAACTTAAACCCACTAACTAGTATTTAAACCCCCGCCAATAAAGAATGATGAGTGCCATCAGCAGGCACCCACCCTATGCTTTTTTCCAGAATCATTAAAAAATTTTTCGATTACTGCGCAACTACGTTTGGGGGTTTTTTCATATGCAAACCTTTTAAACCACCCCAATCTTTTAGTAAGGTCAGATATAACTTTCATTTTTAATACCAGTACAACGCATACTAACTGAACAAAAGTGCCACTCCCTAACACAACGCGTTTAATCCTTTTAAAACCCAAGGGACAATAATGCATAGAAAGAATCGCAACAATTTTAACATTGTCCTTCAACTGTTTTAAAACAAAAGTTAGACCGCAATCGGGGTTAGGCACATGTTTTGTGGGGCAAACGTAGAGAATATATTTAATGACTACTGGCCTGGCCACCCCTTTTTTCAACCAGACAAACAATTTCGTTTGGGGGACCCCTAGAACAAAAACTCCTAAGCCTGGACAAACATTTATTTTAGATAAAAGTAAAGGTCTAACAATGCCGGGCTCAAAGACTCAAGACCCCAAAAAGGACAACTTTGGGGTGTGTATTAGGAGCGCAAGCCAGACAAGTCAAAGCATAAATCAATCACGGGCTTTGATGCCAGAAAACAATTTTTAGCCAATTTAGAAGATGCATTTTAACCGCTTTTGTTTCCCTTTCCGCATACAAAGGTATCAAATTTTCTTGCACATCAGGTCAAATTTTGACTTTGTTGAAGGCTAGGTTAACAGCTGCCCCTACCTTAACTACAGATGGCATGATAAGAATTATAATAACAAAACCCTAGCGGGAGACGACCAGACTTAGGGCACAAAAAATGCTTAAACACAAGGCCCCCCATCCTTTTTAAAAAGAAAGTACCCCCCCCTGAAAAAGCATCCAGAAAAAACCCCCCCGAAACCCCCCCCACACCAGAAAGCCCCCAAAAAGCATTCCCCCTGTTGATACCCACACACAGTCACACTACGAAAAGACAGCCCTTTTGTGTTTTTAACTTTTTACGGGGATTACTGTACTTTATTCACAAAAAAATTAACCAGCACTAGCACTCTAACGCCACAGATGGTCACCAAATACCCAGCAACTTTGCCTATAGTAAAAAAACCCAACTAACAACACTTGCCTATTGCCAGGAGAGTAAACGTTTGGCTGCAATTTCTTTAATGGGTTTCAAATGATGAAATTGTTTCTAACCCAATTTTTACCAGGCTGGGGCTTGGGGGAGCTACGGGCCCTTTTTGTGCACTCCCGGGTTAAAGCAAAAACAGTGTAAGATGAAAAACCCCAAACAGCGTTAAAACAAACATTGTAATCCCCTGTTCCCTAACAGAGTCCTTTTTCTTTCACTACGATGTTTTTCATAAAGTATTCTGTTTAATTTTCTCTTATTCGCTTGTTTGTGATCAGCTGCGCCTGTTATAACGCACTTCTAACCTGGCCCCCCTTTCAAACTTAAATCTTGTATTTTTCTGCTGTATTCAGCCTTTTCTTCTGCCCTAAATTGCATCGTCTGCATCAGCCATTTTATTTTTTTCTTCTTAAATTTTCCTATCCAGCTCACCAAGTTTTGCAAAATTTTTTTGTTAGTTCACCCCTTATTGTCCGAAGCAGCATTAACCCCAGGATTCACCTAGGCAAGGGAGAATCTAAATTGTTTTTAACTGCGTCTCCTCATTAAAACTTGTTTAATTTTCTGCTTATTTTTCTCCCTTTTTTTAATTGTTTCATCTCTTTTTGGTAAATCTTGAAGAGGAATGTTTTGTTTTTTAAATTTGTGTTGGCAACTTTTGCCCAAAGTTCGAAAAGACTAACGGCTTTCAGCCAAGCCAAAAGGTTTAATTTTCCCCTTAGCAAAGGGAGTTTCGCCTAATGTCTTTTTTTAAAAAACTTGTTTGGTTTTTTGCTTTTGAAGTAACTTTTACGCGATCCCTCACCATCTTATATACAAATCCCACAATCTTCCTAAAAAATCGTTAGGGTCAACATTTTTGTAGCTTCGTCCATGCTTCAAAAGAAATTAAAATTCGCGCGCAAAAAGTTCTTTACGGGCTTTAGGGAGTGAAAACCCTATCCTTCTTTTCTTGACGACTTTAAGGAAAAAACCCTTTCTCCTTTTGGGCCTTTTACTCAATGGGCCTGCTGCTTCTTCAAGCCTTCTTGCAATGGGGGGGCTATTCTTTCCTTCCTTCTCCACCAACAGATCAATCGTGTCAAAATTTTCATCCATATTTTTTATTTTATTCTTTTTTTTTTTAAAAAAAAAAGAACTCATAGGGTTTATACCTTGACCAAAACAAAAGAGAAGGAACCCCATGGAGAAAAAAGGAAAAAGGCAGCCCGTTACAAGTGTAAATACTCCATAAACCCGTTGACCTGGCAAATTTAAAACAGTCAAGTTCCCTGACTTGCGCGGCGATGTTTAAGCCGGGCACGGCAAAACTATCATTCAAAATAGATATTAAATCAGCAGATCCTAATGCCTTTGTTGCAAATTTAGGCGGGCAATCGTAAACAAAAGGCAACAAACTGGAGGGCAAGAAGTTTTTGTACTAGCGGGGCAGACGTTTTTGCCCTTTATTCTGATCTAGGGCTGCCTAAAAAAGAAAGAAAAGAAAAAGTTTATCAGGAATACAAGCCCAAAAAGGTCCAACACAGGCTTAAACGGAGGATGCAAAAATGATGTTAAAGATGGGGCAGTAGCAGAAGCTTTTGGGGCAACAGATTCTGCATCCCTCGGATTTTGAACTCAAAGAGCATAGCCATTTTACCAAGGTGCACAAAAGAAAAACTTTTTTAAACTGACATTTAATCCTAGCGATTCGTTGTTCTGTCGAAGACCCTTTAGCAAATACACATCAGCGACATCTCCTTGAGTTTGTTTGTTACTAACCCCGAACTGGCAAAACAATTTTAACCCAGAAAAAATAAAACGGTTTTTTATTATGAAAACGTTAACACGCCATTACAGAAAAATAAAAACAACGAGACACCCTGGAACATACATCTAAATCGTCTCTAAAGTCTTTAAAAGGAATTTTTTTCTTATTTAAAAAACTAAAGGAAAAACTCCCCTTAAAAGAAAACAAAGCTTTTTAAAAACCCAAAAAATTGAAATTTTGACGGCAAAAAATGCAAGTCTGATCATTTGTTTTCGGGCGGGGACTTTTTCCCTCCCCAACATTTTGATGAAATAAGAAATTTTTTCCCGGGGTAGGCAAAGGACCTGCATTTGACGTGAGAAAAAAATTTTCCCCTTTTATATGAAAGACTTAAGACTTTTTAAAATAAACAAATATGGCCTGTGGCTGGATTTAATCACATTTGACAACGGGTTGTTTGGAAGGGAGAAAGGATAGGGCAAGACGGATAAAAAAAAAATATTCCAAAGAAAGCAGAGGGAAAACGGCCAATAAAAAGCACATTTTTATGGTTTGTGATGCCATTTAAAAACATTGAAGAAAACGGCAAAAAGATGTGGCTTTTTAAAATCAGAAAAAATATTCTAATAAAAACAGAGGAATTGAAGTTTTTCTGCCAAAATCCGCACGTCTCTTCTGCGGGATTAGGGGGTTGGGAAAACGTTTTCGTATTGATTTGTTACAAACAATATACAGTTTCATTACAAACACATTGTTAAATTCGCACAACCATTAACCAACAAGTCAAACAAAAAAAGGAAGTTTTTTTGGGAAAAACGAAATAATTTCTAGTTACCAGCGAAAACTGGCAAACTTTTTAGAACTTTAAACTTAACTATTTGAGGAACTAAAAACGCTTTTTTAATTTTTGAGCGTTTCGCTGAACGAGCTTTGTTAAAAAAAAAAAAGCCTGTCAAAGCCCCTTTAGGGGCCGCCACGCCTTAGTTTTCTGTGTGGCTCTTAACCCCAAAATACAAGCATCTTAAAAAACTTCGATCGCATTTTTTTAAAATTTTCGTTATTATTTTACCAAAGGACAAAAATTTTTGAAGAATGTTTAAGTAAAAATTTATATAATAAGGGCAAAATGAGCTAAAAAAAATAAAAGAGTTAGAAAAATCAAGCACCAAGCTATGTTTAGGGACTGCCCCCCATTCAATCGTTGTTTATGTAATTGTTTTATTATTAATTTTTTTTTAAAAATTTTTTTTATTATAATTTTTATATTAAAAAAAGAATGTCTGGGTGGCCAAAAACAAAAGCGGAGCAGCTCCTAAATGCACTGCTAGAGCTAAAAAGCCCCTAGCAGACACAACTGATTTGACAAAAGGGAGTGCCAGGAAATTTTTTGGGATTTAGTAACAGATAGGGGCTTACAAACAAACAGCAATTGAAGACAAAAAAACTACAGCAATATCCTCCCCCAAAAGAGATAAAAATTTAAGGGCAACGATTTGGGCAAACAGAAAAAAAAACTTCATAAAAGGGGAAATGCTTGGGCGTTGCTTCCTGAAATTGCTTGGAATTTAAAGTTGAACTACAAGCCCCAAAATTTAACTTGATAAGGAAAATAATTTTAAAAAAGCCTTAAAATTGCGGCCCTTTCTTGTTAGCCTGGTTCCAAACACAACAAAAAAAAAAACAGTTTAAAAAACTTGGCAGGGTTTTCTAAATAATTCACAGAGAAAGAAGTCCTTAGGGGAAGGGGGGGGCGCCACCGCGGCTTAGAATTTACCCCAAAACAGAATCACAACCTAGGCAAATGACTATTTTTCGCTTTTTATTACCCGAGTGGGGGCGATACATTTGCCAGAAAACTTTATTAAGGCATCAAAAAAGGCTGAAAACGGGATGCCCTCTTAAGCCGGTATTGCAATTACAAAAAAGGGGGACAAAATAACACCCAGTATCATCTACGGTTACGTGAGGTTTGAAAAAAGATAAACTAACAGTACTTGACTTTATTTTCATTAAGTTTTTTTTGATTTTATTGCGTTTTACTCTGGGAAGTGCGCCAGAAGGATTAAAAAGAAATATTATAAGTTTAATTAAAAAAATATCTTTTTAAAAATGGGGGCCCAAAACAGTTTGGGTTAAGGCAAAAAACGAACTTAAAAAAAGGAAAAAGAAAGCGCTTGGATAAGTTAACGCCAGAAAAAAAATTGCTAAAGCTTTAAATCCCTTTTTCTTATGTAATTACACCATCAGCTGTACTGCGTAAGGCTGGGTCTGGGCGTTGCTCTTTTGGGCCGGTGCGGGGGCGCCAGCCTCTTAGCATTAGGGGGTCGGGTTTTTAAGGTTAGGCGCCTTCATGGTTGTAAGCTGTTTAAAAAAAAAACTCCTAAAACAAAAGCACAACCGCCTTGAACCCTACACAGCAAAACTTTTTTCATTAAATTGAAAAGCAAACAAACGGGAAAAAACATTACGACGAAGAATTTGAAAGATGGCCGATGGTGGGGATTACAGCGACAAAAATTTGAACTTAAAAAAGGGGGGAAAAGACTTTTTACTTCACGACAGGTAGCACTGAAAAATTAAGCAAAACTTGAAAAACAAACACATGATCGGAAAAACCAAAAAAAGCCCCAAAAAATATAAGTTTAACAAAAAAATATAATTTAACAAAACAAATACTATTTTTTTTTTGTTAACCACTGGTTTGGCGGGACAACTTGCAGCCTTCACGAACAAAGGATTTTTTAGGGGCAGGCCTTTAGACGAGTAGCACCCCGCAGAAGAGAGAGTTCCTTTTAAAAAAACACGGGAGGGCTGTTTCATTATTCTTCAACTTCATAACAACGCTCCAATAGGATCTGTACTTAATTCAACATCACCTTTCTCCTCCCAGGAGCAAAAAGTATCTTATTTTTTAGTCCAAACGGAAAGATTTTTTTGGTCTCCTGCACATTTTCATAATGCTAATTTTTTTTTTAATTGATTGCGTTTACGGGTTTAAGGCCTGTTGCTTTAAATTCCCCTTGTTCATGGCACTAAGACTGCCGGAAACTCCTAACCCTTCTGTTTTTTGCTTTCCCCTTGTACTTCGTATGTACTTGTACGCCAAAATTTCCCGGATATTGAAAGTAAACAGGCTTTTCAGAGATCTTTTTAAAAGCTTTCACAGGGCTTGTGATCGAGGTTCCCGGGGATCCCTCTCTTAACTGAACATGATGTTTTAAAACAGTTGGTTTACAAACCCTTTTAAACTTTTTTTTCCACATAAACCGGGATAACCGGGATACTGTAAAGGGCCTCGCATGTAATTTGTTGTAAAGCCACAGCCAAGATTTGGCTTTATCCGTTAAAGGCTCAGCGTCTTTGATTTTGAAGCCATGTCAACAACGTCAGAGCATACTTAAACTTTTTTCTTCTAAATTTTTCATGGGAAGAACAGCAAACCATCGGTGGGGTCATTTGGAATGTTTTTCAAATCTAGGCCTATTTTAAATTTTTTTGGGGGGGGGCAGAATATTTCCAAAAGCCTGTTTTGAAACCCTCTTTCGCATCTGATTCAACCCTAGCCGCTTTACTCATTTTCAAAAGCATCCTTTCCTTCCAAACCTTTTAGGGGAATTAATTTTGGGCTTCGATTGAAAATTCGTAATGTCCCAAAAAAGACTGTTTTTTAAAAAGATTTTTAATTGGTTTTTTTAGATTGTTGTGCAAGAAAATAGATTGCCCCATGCCCCCAAAAAACCAAATTCTGCATTTTCGTTCCTCAGAGGTTCAAAAAAAGACATTCGGCGGCGGTGCGTTAGAAACTTCTTTTTTTCCAATAATACCCTCATTTCCCATCAACGTCTTAAATGGTCTCGCATGTCCCTTCTCTTAACTTTTTATTAATAAAGTCTAAGTGACAATTCTCCTTTCTCGTAAGCGTCTCTTGCCTTAGCAAAACTTCCATTTTCCTTTTTAGAAGCTCTTTTTTCATCAGAACCCCAATTTACAAACATATAATTGCTTCCAAAAAGGCTAAACTTAACAAAGCCCCCCACCATCAAAACCCACCCGCCATCTTTTTATAAATCAATATTTTCTTATAATTAATCTTTCTAACCAAAATTTCTGGAATAATCCCCGGCAAAAAAAAAGTTTTTACGCAATCCCCCATAATTACAAATATAAACCTTTAAAAAACGTCCCCCCCCCCAATGCAACTTCCTAGGGCACCGTTCATTTAAACTTTTTTGCTAACACGCTATAGCCAACTAAGACTCTAAAACAGCCGAGGGTAAACGTATTGATAACTTTTTTTCACTCAAATTTTTATTTAAAAAAAAAAAAAATTAAAATAAACATAATACAAAGGCTGCATTGCTTTTTAACAATAATCTTTTGTTGTTAAAGCTAAAAAAAGGTTCAAATGTTTGGCGAATTTCTATCTTTTCCCTGTTTGGGGGTTTAAAATTTTTAACAAACATTTTGCAAGGGGTTAAAAAACTATAACACCAAACGATAGGGACGCATAATTTAACCCAAATTTTAAAACCAAGGTTTTAAAGTATTAATTATTTTTTATTGCTTTTTAAAATGGTTGTGACGAACTATAAAATGTGGGAGCAAACAGACAACTCCCTAACCCCCTGCCATAAAAAAAATTTTAAAACCCTGGGGCATGGGAAAAAACTAGACAGTATTTTGGGGTTGAACAAGTAAAGAACAAACCAAAAACTGTCCCACAAAATTGAGAAAATTTCGCTAGGTTACGAAGCACAGCTAGGGCAAAAAAGGTTAAATCAGGGTCAGGGCAAGATTATTATATGCAAGTTATAGAAAAGGGGCCCGTTGATTTAGAAGAAATTAAAAATACACTTAAACCAAATCCGGTTTTAAAAAACCCCCCAAAACCTTTCGTGACATGTTTAAAGATTTTGGGAAAAATGTTATCCCTTTACATGGATTAATTTACTTTTAATCAAAAATTTTTATCATATTAAAATTTAAAAAGCAATAAAAAAAATGACGATCAGAAAGAACGCCACAGGGCAATCCGCAGGGGCAGAATGTACCACAAGTTGTTGTTGTTTTTGTTTGTTGCGTCTACCCCAATGAATGGCCGCAAGGAAGTACCACAGGGGAGTAGGTTTTCTAATCCAAAAGTCCTGGACGTGTTAGGCGGGGCTTTAAAATGCTAAGGAACAGACGCAAAAAAACAAAACCCAAACAGCAAAACAAAAAAAGTTAGATAGTAAACAACACCGCCGCCACCCAAAAACAAATCAATTAACAACACAAACAAACGATAAAACATTATGTATTTGGGGGCTGCTTTGTTGCGGGGGGGGTTTTTTAAACAAAATACCAAAAACCATACCCAACAACAAAGCCCAAGCCCCCCAGTAAAAGAAAAGAACCGCCTTTTGCAAAAAAAGGCAACCTCCGCATAGATCCATTTTCTATGGAATATTTTTTTAAGAACAGATAAAGTACAAGTTTAAAAACTAGAAAGTTTCAAAAAATTATTTTTAAAAGTCTTTTTAAAATTTAAATCAAATAAAAAAAAAGTAAAGTACAAAAAAAAAAAGTTCTTTTTAAGTACTAGTTAAATTCTTAAATAAGTTTTTTGTTTAAGTTCTTAATAAGACAAATTAGGTTCTTAAGTTTAATACAAGCCCAAAACTGTCAAGTTAATCTTAAAGTTCCCAAAACCCTAAGCATAGAAAGCTCAAACTGACTAAATTTTCTTTTTAAAATTTTTAGAGACATGATTTTTTGTTAACACCAGTTTTTGTTTACTTGATAAAGATAAGCGCAATTAAATTGTGTGATGAAAACTTTGTTTTCAAAGAGAGCTTTTCTTGTAGTTGTCGGAGTTATATTTTTTTTTGACAACTTCTTACTTATGCCCCACCTTCTTCATTACGAAGTCTGGCTAGCAAAGCTGTACATTTTGACCGCAAACCAACATATCTTTGATAACTGTTCCATTAAGTTCACATCATCTTTCCAATCACTTTTTGTTTGCATTAAATGTAAAGGGGCGCCTTTGGATGTCACATGTTCGTACCACCCACAACTCCTTTAGCCTTTTGTTTTAATCTTTAAAAAATCTTCTGGGAAACGTCTAGAATAAAACTACAGTTCTTTTTAAAGGACTCTTTCTTTTGGTACAGTGGTTTAAAGTATCGTACAGAAATTCAACATTAATATTTGACAACTCAATACGGTAAAGCCGTAAACACCGCTTGTCCAACTTAACATCCTTTTTTTTCATCATAATGCCAACCGCTTCGTTTAAAACTCCTAAAGTCTTGATAGTTAGGTTTAGAAAACAAAATTAAATTGCTTGGTTTTTTTTTGAACTAATTAACACTTTACGCTTTTGCGGATTTTTTCCCTGGTTTTACCAAAACAGCTGTTTTTTCAAAATTTAAAAAAGTCTTTTTCTGAAGCATCATGGCTTGGGTTCTAAGATCAGATTCTTTTGATGTATGGCCCCAAAAAGGGGTCTTGGGCAAAAACAATGAATCATAACGCATTTACTTTAATCCGGCTTAAGTAAAACGTAGGGGTCTGTAATGCACCCATATTTAGTTTTGGTCTAAGAATTTTGGAAAAAGTTTTAAAAGGGGTTTTTAAAAGGACTCAACTTAAACTTTCTCGGCTAGGGGTAACGTTTTGGGACGTGTATTCATACGGGTATTTTAAGTCTACTTCTAAGATTTGTCCCCGGATTTAACAGGGGGAAGCTGGACAACAAAACTTTCAAGTTTTAAACCCTTTTAGGTCCTTTTAAAACATTGAAAGTTTTTCTGGAAGCGGTTGACTCTGGCCCACCTACAGATTTTTGGGGTCTAAGTACATTAGATATTTTTAGGGTTTTTTTTGGGGTCATAATCGTTAAAACTTTTTTTGGCTTTGAGAAAGGATGTTAGGCCAAAGCAAAAAACCTCCCCTCAGCCCATCTTTAAACATCTGAAGTGGGAATCAAAATTAAGTCAACTGAATTTTTAACTTTAAGAATGCGTCCCAAGAAAGGGCCCGGGGCAGAGATAATTTATGGTCTAATTGTAATTTCATGCATGAACTGTAATTTCTGAAAGACGTCTGCAATAAACCACGTCACCAATAAATATTGATCATGAAGTCACCCATTTTTTCACAGGTAATTCTGCCAGGGTTTCTGACGTATTCAAGTCAGCACTTTTTGCTTTGCCTCTAAGACTAGAAAAAAAAGCGCCTTTAGGGGGAAAATGATCCCTTCGTCAAACCTATCCCACGAGTTCAGTATTCATAAAAGGGAAAAACTCCTTTACGCACTAAAAAAGGGGCAAAAAATTTTTAAATGATTTGGGAAATCTTGAGCACCTGCTAACCCTTATCAAACTGCCATCAGATGTTGGGCGATCAAAAGAAAACTGTCAAGAGTAAAATCATGTCTTTTCTGAAGACGGCCAATGCAGGAAAACCCCCTTATATTTAGAAGTCACTGCATGCTGATAAATGAAATGTAGCCCCGTAAATTATAAAAAGATGGGCAGTTTCCATGTCTTAGGGTTTAACCAACTGAAATTACAATTGTTGTGCGCCCCCCCTGAACTTTTTCCCGTAATGGATCGTGGTCTCTTACTCGCTCCTAATAATTCTTTATTGCAAATCCAACAGTGTGGGAGATGACAAAACGTTCTTTTCTTCAGGATCAAACAATGTCGAAAAATTTTGTTGGTTGGATATGATTGCGAATTGTTTCATCTGCTCTAAAAATCAAAACTCATTGGGGGGCCCCGAAAAAAAAAGGGGTTTTTTGTGTTTAACCGCTGACCTAACAACAATAAAAAAGCTAAAACAATCGAGGGGGGTTAATAAAGGTTGTTTTTGTTCTTGCTGTTGTGGTTTAAATACTGGGCAAAAGCGATTTTAAATCGGCATAAACCCTACGGGCTCAACTGCTTTTTGTAAATTTTTAAAACAACTTTTAACCCCCGGTTTTGGTGTGAGGAGTTTTTTTCACAACACAAAACTTTACAATGTTTCTTTTGGGTGGAGCTGCTCTAATGGGGAAACAACCAAACACTTCACAAAGCCCTTGTTTACTGATCCTTTTTGTAAAAACCCTAAGTTGCTTATTGTTTTAATTAATCAAAAATGAAATTTGTACTACTGCAAATGGAATAAGTCTACATGTTTGTTTAAGAGGGTCGCCAAAGTGGGGCGTTTTGGGAAATCCTTAAGGGACTAGATTTCTACTACAGACCATTTGAAAACGTTTTCAGGATTGGTTTTTTTTGCTCTTCAAACGAGATATGCTTCAAACTTACTGGGGAAGGTTATGTTTTCAAATTTTTGCTCTTGCTTATATTGTTTATAATTGGGAAAAACGTTTTCATGATTTTTGAAGGATTAAATGCCTAAAACACCCAAAATAAAAAACCATGTTTCAGAATTGTATTTTTTGAACGCTCGTTTTAACCTAACCTTTTGGGAAGGAAGGTAAGAATTGCCACTATAGGATAGAACCCCTTTTTTGTCTTAATTTGATTTCAAGGACCGTTCCTCAGACCCCAAACCCCTTTTAAATTTGCCCCCCACTTTTCATGGTTTTAACTGGGGAAGCAGTAATCACCCATTAGATTAAAGCTGATGCGATACTTCTTTTGTTTTTTTGAAACCCAGACTTCCATTTACTATCATCGGGTGTTTATAAAAAAAACAGAACGGTCAAAAGCACTTTACTGGCGGCTCCCTGAAGAGACCTGGGATTTTTTGAGATACTTTCTACCTTTCATGAAGTTTGAGGTTTAAAATATTCATGTCTAAATTCACTAAACGCATCGCTTAATTGTTTTTTTTCAAAAACAAAATTTTTTCCACGTATATATTTTCCCCCTCCTCGAAAATTTTTTTGGTCATCTTTTAAACCACAATATTTACGTAGAATAAAAAAAAATAAAAGTAAAAAAAGTAAGTAAAAAACGCTTTTTTTTTCTTCCCCAAGCTTTTCAACATTCAAGAACGTTAACCACAAAACGCCGCTAATATTTTAGCTTTTTAAAATACTACAGTCAATGTTTCTCCCCTTTTATTGCTTCGTTAAAAGTTCACTATATTTTTTATAAAATTTTTTACATCATTTTCCAAAACCCCGATTCACTAAAAAACAATGTTTAGTACTTTCATTGTTTCGTCGAATAGGCTTTCAAACTTTTTTTAATTGTTTACATCTCTCAAAACCAAATTCCTAAAATTAATGTTTATTACTTTCATTGTTTCGCCAAATAGGTCATTACAAAACTTTTAAAACAGATTCACTGAGTTTTGGCAGCCCTTTTTTAATCTAAAAAAAAAAAAAATTAATTTTTAAATTCGGCTGTTATTTATGCCTTTTCCATCGCAAAACCAATCTTTTTTTAAAGCGAATATTAAAATTCCTTCGAGTAGAAAAAAAAGTTTGATTTTAAAAACTTTAAAACCATATAATCAACTAATATGGCAAAAACTTTATAGCTGTTTGGGGGGTAAGAATCTGGCATTTCAAATATGGCCTGCTTCACCTTTTTTGTATATTTATGTATTAAAAGATCAGAATTGATTTTTTTAAAAAACCCTTTTCCTTAACTTTCTTTTTCGCCCTTCCAATTCAACTGTAAAGTATATTTTGTAAGCTTTTTTAAAGCTTCGGGGGTTTATTTTTAAAACAAAAAAATTATAAATTAAAAAAAAAATTTAATCGTTTCTCCCCCCCCCCCATTCACTCCCCCATCTCTGTCTGCTTCTGTCTTCTGTTTTCCCGGGTTTTTTTTTTTCTGTCTGTCTCCGCCTCTCTCTCGTCAACACACGCTCTTTCCTCCTCTGTTTCACACACACACCACACAAATACAACCAAAAGCATGTGCCCCGACACCCGAGAATCATTCACACAATAGATAGGGAGGTGCTTGCGGGGAATGGGGGTTTGTGGTTCGCACTTTGAGCACTAAACTCGAGACACCCAAAACACTTATCAGAGGCCGAAATTTAAAACACAAGATCTCTTTAAAGCTCTCAGCGGGCCTCGAACAGCCCTTTAACAGGTGAAATGAAACGGTGAAAAGGTTAAAGGGGAAGCTTGAAGCAGTCAAACCCCAACAGCAAAAGCCATGGGGGGAGAATAAGAATGCCAGCGGGGGGCTACCGTTCACGCGCGGAACGGGTTTTATTTTTTTGGTGTGCTTCGGGGGGGTTGCCCACCGCCGTTAACGATTACGGGATTGCGGAGCCGCTTTCTTCAGCGCGATCTGTTTCCATCTGGCAAATTCGGGCACTGCAGCATGGGTTTGGGTTTTAAATTTAGCTTGTCAAAATGAAACGAAAGGGAAAGGCCACAGCATAAAGCCCCGTGTATCCAAAAAAAACACTTCAACGGAGTAATTTTCGTGCGGAACACAAAACCCGGTTTTTTCTTTCAACCAAACACCCATGTTTTTCCCTTTGTTTTCCCTTTTTCCTTTCATTTCCCTTTCCATTGTTTACACAAATCAAGAAGTTAAGGGGGGGGGCGAATTAAAATTAAAAAGACTGGCATCTTGCCACCCAAAATTTCCTCCCTTTTTGTAGTTTTCACAAACGCTTCTTTTCGTTTTTGGGAAAATCATCAGTAAAGCTTCTCTGAAAATACTGATTGAACGAGCCTGATTTTCCCCTAAATAGGCAGTCCTCTTGGGTTTGAAAGACTGTTTTTCCTTTTTTTTTCTCCTTTCTTTTTTTTTAACAATTGCTCAAGCGTTCTTTTAGGCTTCTTGGCAAATCCTTGGCCCTTTCCTTTTTTAAACTTTTTAATATTCTGTCATTTTTTTTTAAAATAATCTTTATTCTCTTGCAAAAAAAAGCATTTCTTCCTCTGTCCACAATTCCGTTGGTGATGGCGGTGGTAACGGGGGATTTTTAGCTTGTTTAAAAGTAGAAGCTTGATCCATGTCAGGTAGAATTAAAGTTGATGGCTGTGTTGAGAAATCTAATAGATTTTGATGAGCAACTTGCGATTCCAGAAGTTCTCTCTCTAATTCTGAAGAAATGCTGTCTTGAGACATAAATATTTCTAGTAAAATCACTTCTCTCACAGAAAACGCACACACGCCTGCACAACACAACCCTCCAATGTGGCGGTCCAGTCAGAAATGACCGGCTGGCTGGGGGCTTACGAGTCTGTCGACCAAAAATGATGTCATACCTCCTCCCAAATTTGGGTTAAGCGCGCACGCGCGATGAATAATAATGTGTCGCATTGCGGTAGTTCGTTGTCGGGCAGTAATTGCAATTTATCGATTTTGCCGTGTCAAGTAACAACAGCAGCAGGGCCAGTCTGGATTAAGACTGTCAAACCATATACGTTTTTAGTTCTTGGAGAGAATGTAAATATGTTTGTTCACGATCGCCCATGTGATTCTGCCCGGAAACCCCCGTTTCAATGTACTGATTTCGCCAATATTTGGCGGTTTTGAGGTGTTAATTTTTTTGTAAAATTGGTGTTAATTTTGGCCAAAACTGATATGTGATGGACGTGATTTGTATGTGAAAAAGGGGGTTTTCGGGCAGAATCACATGGGTGGTCATGAACGAAGATATTTACATTCTCTTACTGTCTGCCCAGGTTGTGAGTTTGTGTGTGTGTGCGTGCGTGCGTGTGTGCGTGCAATTGCATGCGCGCGCACGCGCGCACGCGCGTGTATGTGTGTGGGGGGGGGGGGGGGGGGGAGGGGGGGGGGGGGGGGGGGGGGAGGGGGGGGGAAAGTGTGTGTGTTTGTGTGTGTAAAAATGTGTATATTCGTTAGTCTAATCAAGAAAAAAAATCCAATCTCTTTATTTTCCATCAATTAAGAATCGCATTCTCCTTCTCTTTTAACCGACGGATATTCGTCGTTAGCTGACAAAAGATTAAATGAATATTGCTTTGCACGTGTAAACTGGCACTAGCAGTGGGCGACACCGTGACACGGAAGTTGCACGTGCGTGTGTCCGATTCAATGTCGAGATGTGGAAGGCAGAAACGCTGACACTGCCAGCGATTTCAAACTCTTCAGCCTCTTTGTTAATTCTTCCAGCCTTTCAAAACATAAATGCTGTTTACTCTGCATCATGTTCAATGCAGGATCATGACCTATCTAAATACACAGCTCTCTCTTTCTCTCCCCCTCTCTCTCCCTCTCTCTCTCTCTCTCTCTCTCTCTCTCTCTCTCTCATATCTGTGTCATGTACAGACTGGACTGGGTTGAAGATCGGCCAGAATCTGGGGTCAGGTCACCGATCGTTCGATATAATGTTGGATAGATTCTACACCGAAAAGGACCGCTTGAACTTCACGTATGGAGAGCCGTATAAAACGGGCACAGGGCATTTCATTCAGGTGAGCTGAAGTAAGTCTGCGTGAGAACAGTGAAAGATACAGACCAGTCCTGAGAGAATTTACATTTCTCAGTGAATCGTGCGGGTGTGTGTGTGTGTGTGTTGTGTGTGTGTGCGCGCGCGCTTGCTTCCTTGCGTGCATGCGTGTGTGTGCATGCGTGCATGCTCGCGTGCATGTGTGTGTGCATGCGTGCGTGTGCGCGAAGAAGAGAGAGAATACATACCAAGACATACACAACATAAACACATACGTTTATCTATCTTTATAGACACACACACACACACACACACACACACACACACACACACACACACATATATATATATATATATATAAATATATATATATATATATATATATATATATATATATATATATATGTATCTATATATATAGATCAGTATATTTAAAATGCCTAAAACAATTTTTTAAGTGCTCAACCCCTTGGGGAGCAACATTAGTTAAAACAAGTTAAAAGAGGAATCTTAAAACTATCTTACAAATTTGTTTCAAGCGTGTTGCGCTGTCATCAGGATGGTTTTTGGTTTGCCCACCGCCGATGTTATTTTGCGTGTGGGCTCCCGTTTGCGGTTGTTTGCACGTGCGGGTTGGCTGCACGCGTTTTTTGGGGCTTTCAGGTTTTTGTTTTGGGTGTGTTCACTAACAACGATTTCCATTTATGCCTGCAGTTGTTTACTATATAGTTTTAAGATTCCTCTTTTAACTTGTTTTAACTATATATATATATATATATATATATATATATATATATATATATATATATATATATATATATATAACAAACTAATAAATTCCAAGTATAAGTACCGCGCACCGTTCCAGCAACTTACAGAGCAGCTTGGTGTTGCAATTACTGCAAGAAATATTGAATTATAAATAAAGCTTGCTCTTATGTCTTAGATTGAAGAAATAGGGGGAGATAAGCATTCATATCTGCAGTGGTAGATGATTCTGCCTAACTAACAGTATGTGCTTGAGTGGGTGAATGGAGAAAAATAAAACATAAGAGCAAGCTTTATTTATAATTCAATATTTCTTGCAGTCATTGCAACACCAAGCTGCTCTGTAAGTTGCTGGAACGGTGCGCGGTACTTATACTTGGAATTTATTAGTTTGTTGTATTTTAGTCCCTTGCAGTTTCATTCCAAGAACTGACCCTCAGCACTTGTGTCTTAAGAGGATATCGTTTTATATTTTCTACTTTTCACAAGAAAATGTAGCTTGTTTTGCTCTTTCATGATTTTCTTTTGCTTCTTAGGTGGCTCCTTTGGTTGGTTTTTTGAAAACTCAACAAACATACTACGGTATTGCACACCAGCCTTTTCTGGGATTGCATTCTTCTTAAAACTGAAAAGACAGAGGAGTCAAATTACCACTTTCCGCGGTCACTGAGGAGAAACCACCAAGTTTCGAAATATCGGTATATGACCAGAGTTATATGTTAGTGAGTTTCCCTCCCTATTGGAGGGTGTCTCCCCCTTGGAGACTATAAACTTGCTGAAGGTTCATTGTGAGAAGCATTTATTTTTTCCCCATTCACCCACTCAAGCACATACTGTTAGTTAGGCAGAATCATCTACCACTGCAGATATGAATGCTTATCTCCCGCTATTTCTTCAATCTAAGACATAAGAGCAAGCTTTATTTATAATTCAATATATATATATATATATATATATATATATATATATATATATAGATGTATTTATTTATTTATATAAAAACGGACTTGTCAAATAAAAATGGAACATCAAGCTCTGCACTCACCGTCCGCTCTGACTGATCTAATTTTCGCCTCCTAGAGGCTTCCGCAGGGTCAAGGAAAGAGAGCGGAGCACGACATAAAACTTTCACTTATAAAAACGAGAAGGCTGAAGCGTCCTGCTGACAGTATCTATCTACCTGTTTCGGTGTATCTGTCTGTCTGTCTGTCTGTCTATCTATCTATCTATCTATCCATATCTATCTATATCACGCTTAATGTTTGTTTGCCTCATGTTGGCCATCACAATGAAACTGTCGCCTCTAGGCAGTCCTAAACGAGGCGAGTGTTGAGAAGCGTAAACCATCACGCAATAAATGGTTCGGTGACGTAATGTCACTCCCAAAATGCCAGTCAAGACACGTATGTTTGGCTGGTTGATCCGGTAAGGACGCGATACACAAGTCTTCTGTCAAAGAAGAAGTGAACATTTTTTGACCCATTCTACATGATTCAACTCCCTCCACCCCCTTTGGTGATAGATCCTGGGTCTCTTTTCTTTCAGCAAGACAGCGCAAGACGGTGTACGGTAAAGGTGAGTATCACTTCGCAGCTTCTGGAGAACAACAGCATCATTCCCTCCCGTGGTTTGTGAGATCTTTCGATATTGATATGATTGACCAAAAGGAAAAGGCGGGGCGAGCAGACAAAGAAGAGTATGCGTATGTATGGGAAACTGGGAAAGGATGAAGATGGTAATCGGGCCAGGAACATAGGGGCGGAGGCCGAACAGTTCGTTTTAACTTTCATTTTCATGTAGAAGATAAAGACAAATTGCCCTCTTGGCCGAAGTCAGTGAGGACAATGGAAGGGAATCATACAGCTAATGGAACACACTGTAGTGTTTCTACTCAACCTTCAGGTAACGGAACCTCACTGCAGTGTTTCTACTCAACCTTCAGGTAACGGAACCTCACTGCAGTGTTTCTACTCAACCTTCAGGTAACGGAACCTCACTGCAGTGTTTCTACTCAACCTTCAGGTAACGGAACCTCACTGCAGTGTTTCTACTCAACCTTCAGGTAACGGAACCTCATTGCAGTGTTTCTACTCAACCTTCAGGTAACGGAACCTCACTGCAGTGTTTCTACTCAACCTTCAGGTAACGGAACCTCACTGCACTGTTTCTACTCAACCTTTAGGTAACGGAACCTCACTGCAGTGTTTCTACTCAACCTTCAGGTAACGGAACCTCACTGCAGTGTTTCTACTCAACCTTCAGGTAACGGAACCTCACTGCAGTGTTTCTACTCAACCTTCAGGTAACGGAACCTCATTGCAGTGTTTCTACTCAACCTTTAGGTAACGGAACCTCACTGCAGTGTTTCTGCTCAACCTTCAAGTAACAGAACCTCACTGCACTGTTTCTACTCAACCTTTAGGTAACGGAACCTCACTGCAGTGTTTCTACTCAACCTTCAGGTAACGGAACCTCACTGCAGTGTTTCTACTCAACCTTCAGGTAACAGAACCTGACTGCAGTGTTTCTACTCAACCTTAGGTAACGGAACCTCTCTGCAGTGTTTCTACTCAACCTTTAGGTAACGGAACCTCTCTGCAGTGTTTCTACTCAACCTTTAGGTAACAGAACCTGACTGCAGTGTTTCTGCTCAACCTTCAGGTAACAGAACCTGACTGCAGTGTTTCTACTCACCCTTTTGGTAACGGAACCTCTCTGCAGTGTTTCTACTCAACCTTTAGGTAACAGAACCTCACTGCAATGTTTCAACTAAACCTTTAGGTAATGGACTTGTCATGCTTCAGTGAAATGTCGCTACCTTTATACTACTTCTTACAAGCTGAATGAAAATGAAAAGAAACTCCTCTCTTTCAATTCTTTGAGTGTGTGTGTGTGTGTGTGTGTGTGTGTGTGTGTGTGTGTGTGTGTGTGTGTGTGTGTGTGTGTGTGCGCGCGCGCGCGCGCGCGCGCGTGCGTGCAAGCGAGCGAGTGAGTGAGTATGTGAATGTGTGTGTGTGTGTGTGTGTGTGTGTGTGTGTGTGTGTGTGTGTGTGTGTGTGTGCGCGCGCGCGCGCGCGCACGCACTTTGACATAACTTATTGTTGCTGTTCAACTTGTTTGTTCTTGTTGACTAGTTCCAGTCTTGACACAATGGTCTATTGTGGCTGCTTTGCTTGGTGGAAAAAAAAAAGCTAGTGACAGGGTATGCGGGCCACAGCGCTCAGCTTTCCGCTTTCAGCTGATTCACTGGAAGCAGAACTTGTTCTACTGCTTTTTGCTGGCAGTGTGGGCGCTCTCTCAAGTCAGGTCTCACATATGTCCATTTAAAAAACACACAACGAAAGAAATGGGGGTGGGGAGAATGAAAAAAGTGACCGAGGTCTCGAGTGACCGTATTACTGACTATAAAATGCTATTAATTTGAAAAGAACTACATGATTATCTCATATTTAAGAGAGAGAGAGAGAGAAAGAGGGAGGGAGGGGGGGGGGGCGGAGAATCATAGACTACAGTCATACTCTTAATGTATCATTTTCACACATGTTTCCGGTGTAACGATCCATTTTAACTCCCCTCCACATTTAACTCCCAAGGGGTTAGAATTAGCACGTGCCAATTTTAACTCCCCGGAGTTAAAACAAACCACGCCAGAATGACCCCCCCCCCCCCCCCCCCCCCCTTGTTTTAGATACCTCCCCCCCACCCCAAAACATTCAGTTTTATGTGTTAGTCACAATATGAAAATAAACATTTAATATACACCCCCCCTCCCTCCCCCCCCCTCCTCTGCCTCCTCTCCCTCCCTCCCCCCCCCCCCCCCCCCCCCCCCCCCCCCCCCCCAACTTTCTTTCAGTCTCTCGCTCACTCTCTCACTATCCTTGTTTGTCTGTCTGCCTTTTTGCTTGTCTGTCTGTTTGTCTCTCTTAATTTCTCTCCTCTCTTCTTTGCTTGTCTCTCTGTCTGCCTGTCTATTGTTTATCTATCTGAGTGTCTCTGTCTCTAGTGTCTCCCCCCACTCCCCCTCTCTCTGTCTGTCTGTCTGTTTTTCTTTCTTTCTTTTACCCCCCCCCCCTTCTCTCTCTCTCTCTCTCCCTCTCTCTCTCTCTCTCTCTCTCTCTCTCTCTCTCCCCCCCTCCCTCTCTCTCTCTCTCTGCATGCTTCTAGTCAGCTTTGTTTGCTATTATTAATGTATATATCAAAGACAGATTGGATTAATAGGCTTGTGTGTTAGCCTAAGATCTTTATCCTTGTCAAGTAAAGTTTTCAAGTGTCATGTGTCAAGTGTCTCTCTGCAGTGTGTGCGTGTGGTGGGGGGGGGGGGGGGGGGGACAGACCTGGCCCTGGCATACGGCCAGAATGACTTCCCCTTTCTATTTTTTACCCCCCCCCCCCCTCCCGAGAGTCAATCTGGATCAATATTTCTTGATCGAAAGTAACTCCCCGGGAGTTAGTTTAGACACGTGCGTATTTTAACTCTACCCCCTGGGGTGGGGGTGGGGGGAGTTTAAATACACACGTGCCTAAACTAACTCCCCATCTCCTAAGCCTTGTATCCTTCGTAAGATTTATATAAAAGACAGACATGAGAGGGAGGGGGTGGGGGGGGGGGGACACACAGAGACGGAGACAACCGGACAGCCAGACAAATAGACCACCAGATAGACAAACAGAGAGGGAGAAAGGGAGAGAGAGGGAGAGGGAGAGAGCGAGAGAAGGACAGACAGGCAGACAGACAGAGAGAGGGGGAGGGAGGGGGGGTGTATATTAAATGTTTATTTCTCTTATCGTGACTAACACATAAAACTGAATGTTGTTTTGTTGTTGTTGTTGTTGTTGTTGTTTTTTTTTGTTTTTTTTTTTTTTTTTGGGGGGGGGGTGTTACCTAAAACAGGGAGGGGGGGGGGGGGGAGGGGGATTATTCTAGCGTGGTTTGTTCTAACTCCCGGGGAGTTAAAATTGGCACGTGCTAATTCTAACTCCCGGGGAGTTAAAAAGTGGGAGGGGAGTTAAGATGGATCGTTACACCGGGAAGTACGTAAAAATACTAATGTCACTATCTCGAGTTTGACAGCGTGCCATGAGAAAAGCGAAACAAAACAAAAGACACAAACAAAATTGGTTAAGTAAATAAAATTAATAATTCTTGTCCTAGCAGTGAAAATAGAGGCAGCTATTAGTATTTGTCACGGTGTGTAAAAAGTTTGCTTTGCGTGTGGACTAAGAGTAATGCACACCTGTTAATACCGTTCTTGGTTTTGTGTTTTCAGCTGGTGGACTCCGACGCAGCCCGTGTCGGCTGTGGTCAGGCGTCTTGTCCAGACGCTTCTTTCAAAGTGCTACGCGCATGCAACTACGCTCCAGCGTACGTTTTGAGAGAGAGAGAGAGAGAGAGAGAGAGAGGTTGATACTCTGAGTGGCTGTAGCCCTAATGACGGGATGTGTGAACGGATTATGTATAGGGATTATGTACAATCAAATTACAAAATACGAATCACTGCAAACATTATCAAGAAGTGACAGTTTTGTTTTCAAATACTTGAAGGCGTTATACAAAAAAAAAAGAAGGAAACGTTTTTGACAACAACGGAGTGGGCTCAATTTACACAGGGATGGCTGTCTACAATACGTGAGCTGAACAAACTTGTATCAAATGCTCATGAGAATTGGACAGCAAAGAATGAACGGATTTTGGTTTCACGTGATCTCTGCATTGAGAACAAAGCAAATCACAATGTGTCTTCAAAGTGCATATTAACTGATAACCAATTCAGGTATTACTATTTTTGAAAAGGGCCCTTTTTACTGTCACGTGCCGACTCATGCTTAGGGGTAAATACAGTTTCACGTCATGCCCGTTACAAAATATTCTTTGAAAATCGAGCCTTTAAATAGCTTTTACCCAGATTTTTGTGAGATCTAAGCTCACACACACATGAGCGATGCAATGTAAGCATTATGCAAATATTTACAATATGCAAATATAGCATTATGCAAATGTGTTTATATGAGATTTTTAAGGGAAAAAATATATAGACACAATACATACTACATATAACATAAGACATACATATAGAACTACATATAGAACACAAGATAGAATTAAAAAACATTTGACACCTAAGAGTTGTCAGGTTTTCGTTCAGCTTCTTGATTACTGCTATCTAAAAGATAGCTATTTGTGCTTGTTTCTTTGGACAATATACAGTAAACAGCGAACAGCGAAAATATCTCGACAAAGTGTGATAACTGTAGTAATTTCATCCCAGAAATGTTCTTGAACAATTCATACATTTTGATGAAATTTAGATTGTGCTGAAAATGTTTAGGTAAAGAGGGTTATGTTCTTCCTTTAGTAGAGGGTATGGACAGTTGAATCGACAATGAAATTTATTGCCAGTTTAACTGATATTATGCAGTAGGCAAAGTCCTCCTTCTCTTGGAATCTCCGATTGTCGTTGATTTTGAAACGGTAACTTACGGTAACTTTATCTGAAATTACGGACATTTCTTCTTTGCAGATAAAGACAGTTCTGTCAAACAAGCCTCAAATCAAAACCTATCCTTAACGATTCTATGTGACATGCATACACTATTTTCGAGTTGATTTTGTCGCCACTGCTGTAGATACTGATCTGGATCTATCCTTACCTAATATTTTGAAGTATTCAAACGTAAACGTTAGTATTTGCTATGTTTGCCCAAACAAAAAAGAAGTCTATGTTATTCAAAAGTGAATGGACATCTTTTAACCAGCATGATTTGCAGGCGTGTTTGCAATATTTTCCAGGCCAGTGGTAACGGTGACACCGACATCTCTGGGGAATTAGAGCACATCTGACTAGACAATTTGCACTATATGCATAATTTTCCACATGTTGCCTAGGTTGAGATTGTTAAAGTAACGAGCTCACCCAAAATCATACATCTAGATACAGAACGGTTTACAGCTAGCAACAATTTCGAAGCCATTGACTGCAGTCTATTACGTAGCTGTAGAAATGTACTAATCATATTTGTAACCACACAAACATGATCAGTTCAATTCTGCTATCTACCAGTCGTCGAAAAAGATGCAAATCTCCTTAATTCTCCCGTCTAGACCCTTCCCCTCAGAACACACACACTCACACACACACACACACACACACACACACACACACACACACACACACACACACACACACACACACACACACACCAAATTCAAATTAAAGCGCACGTTGACTGCTCACTTAAAAACTGTTAGGAACTAAGTCACAACCCATCATATGTTTTGAAAAGTTCTTCGGGGGTCCTCCATTTGTGAATAAACCGGCAATGTTTGTATATAAAAATACCCACCACCACCCCGCCCCCTCTCTCTCTCTGTCTCCCCCCCTCTCTCTCTCTCTCTCTCTCTCTCTCTCTCTCTCTCTCTCTCTCTCTCTCTCTCTCTCTCTCCGTGTGGCAACCTGTGTCACCCGAATGGATGTTAGTGATCGCTTTTCCTTCTATTCTTCCTTCAAGCAATTCAGACAAATACCGAATTATCTGTTTACGGTAAGTAATTTGAACAATCGTAAAAATCTCATAAGATTAGGTTAGGCGTATCTTGTTTAAATACTCACAAACTGCGGCATTCGAGTGTTCCCGAGAGGCACTCTGCTGTCCTTTTTGTCCAAGTCAGTTGGAATCTGAATATCACTTTTTTTTATTGTATGCCCTAAATATAAGGATGTTCGAGAGCATTTCATACCCACTAAATATAATGCAAGAGCGTCGGCTTTCAAGATGTCATTATTACTTGCCAATGATTAAATGGCTAAAGATGTTGCTGCTTTCATAACTAAAGCTTTTGAAATCAGATGTAAAAAAACGAATGGGACGTAAAGTTCACACATTTTATGTATAATTCGGGGTACATTTTCCCTCTAAAAGCAAAAGAGCTTGTATGTGTGAGTGTATGTGGGCGAGTGTGTGTGTCATGTGTGCGTGTGTGTGTGTGTGTGTGTGTGTGTGTGTGTGTGTGTGTGTGTGTGTGTGTGTGTGTGTGTGTGTGAGAGAGTGTGTGCGAATGTGTGTGTGTGCGTGTGTGTGTGATCATGAAAAAAGGTTTACAGGTTTTTTAGGCAATTACAAATGAATGTATCTTCTGTGAGATTTGTAAATGATATGCCCTAAGCTGTATATTGGTGCGTATTTTGATCAGTATGTATACATCCATGACTGAGGAGACTGTGAAAGTTATCTACCTGGCCGAGAAAGTGCATGTATACTTGCAAGGTGTTATTTTCCTGTTACTTTTGCTTTTTCCACAACGTTGTTGTCCCCCCCCCCCCCCCCCCCATCCCAATGTCCCCATTGACACGGGCACGAGGCCTAGCTCAATTAAATTATTTGTCATTGTCATTGTCTCTCTCTCTCTCTCTCCGTGTGGCAACCTGTGTCAACGTGGAAAAATGAGAGAGAGAGAGAGAGAGAGAGAGAGAGAGAGAGAGAGAGAGAGAGAGAGAGGAGAGAGAGGTGCAGACTGCCAGTGCATGTGTATGCAGTGAACGTCCAATAGTTAACGTGCATCGTCGCATGCTCCGCAAGTCTGTACAATAGACAGCTGTGTGTGTGCGTGTGTGTGTGTGTGTGTGTGTGGTATGGTGTGGTGTGGTGCGCGCGGTGTGGTGCGGTGTGGTGTGTGTGTGGGTGGTGGTGGTGGTGATGGTGTGGTGTGTGTGTAGTGTGGTGTGGTATGGTGTGTGTTGTGTTGTGTTGTGGTGTGGTGTGGTGTGAAGTGGTGTGGTGGTGGTGGTGGTGGTGGTGGTGGTGGTGTGTGTGTGTGTGTGTGTGTGTGTGTGTGTGTGTGTGTGTGTGTGTGTGTGTGTGTGAGCAGATTTGACGCTAGCAGAAATCCTTACAAGCAAGGCTCGCCGTGCGCGGACTGCCCAATAATTGCGACAGTACAGGAAAGCTGTGTGGTGAGTAGAGAGAATAGTTGTGTGGTGAGTAGAGAGTATAGCTGTATGGTGAGTAGAGAGTATATAGCTGTGTGGTGAGTAGAGAGAATAGCTGTGTGGTGAGTAGAGAGTATAGCTGTGGTGAGTAGAGAGTATAGCTGTGTGGTGAGTAGAGAGAATAGCTGTGTGGTGAGTAGAGAGTATAGCTGTGTGGTGAGTAGAGAGTATAGCTGTGTGGTGAGTAGAGAGAATAGCTGTGTGGTGAGTAGAGAGTATAGCTGTATGGTGAGTAGAGAGAATAGCTGTGTGGTGAGTAGAGAGTATAGCTGTGTGGTGAGTAGAGAGAATAGCTGTGTGGTGAGTAGAGAGTATAGCTGTGTGTGAGTAGAGAGAATAGTTGTGTGGTGAGTAGAGAGTATAGCTGTGTGGTGAGTAGAGAGTATAGCTGTGTGGTGAGTAGAGAGAATAGCTGTGTGGTGAGTAGAGAGAATAGCTGTGTGGTGAGTAGAGAGTATAGCTGTGTGGTGAGTAGAGAGTATAGCTGTGTGGTGAGTAGAGAGTATAGCTGTGTGGTGAGTAGAGAGTATAGCTGTGTGGTGAGTAAAGTGTATAGCTGTGTGATGATTTAGGTGTATAGCTGTGTGGTGAGTAGAGAGTATAGCTGTGTGGTGATTAGAGTTATAGCTGTGTGGTGAGTAGAGAGATTAGCTGTGTGGTGAGTAGAGAGTATAGCTGTGTGGTGACTAGAAAGTATAGCTGTGTGGTGAGTAAAGTGTATAGCTGTGTGATGATTTATGTGTAGAGCTGTGCGGTGAGTAGAGAGAATAGCTGTGTGGTGAGTAGAGTGTATACCTGTGTGGTGATTTAGGGGCACAGCTGTGTCGTGCGAAGAGTGTATACCTGTGTGGTGATTTAGGGGTATAGCTGTGCGGTGAGTAGAGAGAATAGCTGTGCGGTGAGTAGAGAGAATAGCTGTGTGGTGAGTAGAGAGTATAGCTGTGTGGTGAGCAGAGAGAATAGCTGTGTGGTGAGTAGAGAGAATAGCTGTGTGGTGAGTAGAGAGTATAGCTGTGTGGTGAGTAGAGAGAATAGCTGTGTGGTGAGTAGAGAGAATAGCTGTGTGGTGAGTAGAGAGTATAGCTGTGTGGTGAGTAGAGAGAATAGCTGTGCGGTGAGTAGAGAGAATAGCTGTGTGGTGAGTAGAGAGTATAGCTGTGTGGTGTGTAGAGAGTATAGCTTGTGGTGAGTAAAGAGAATAGCTGTGTGGTGTGTAGAGAGTATAGCTTGTGGTGAGTAAAGAGAATAGCTGTGTGGTGTGTAGATAGTATAGCTGTGTGGTGTGTAGAGAATATAGCTGTGTGATGAGTAGAGAGTATAGTTGTGTGGTGAGTAGAGAGGATACCTGTGTGGTATGTACAGAGTATAGCTCTGTGGTGGGTAGAGTGCATAGCTGTATGGTGAATAGACAGTATAGCTGTGTGTTGATTTAGTGTAGAGTTGTGTGGAGAGTAGAGTGCATAGCTGTGTAGTGAGTAGAGAGTGTAGCTGTGTAGTGATTTAGGTGTATAGCTGTGTGGTGAGTAGAGAGTATAGCCGTGTAGTGATTTAGGGGTGTAGCTGTGTGGTGAGTAAAGAGTAGAGCTGGGTGGTGAGTAGAGTGTATGGCTGTGTGGTGAGTAGAGTGTATAGCTGTGTGGTGAGTAGAGAGAATAGCTGTGTGGTGATTTAGGTGAATAGCTGTGTGGTGAGTACAGAGTATAGTTGTGTGGTGAGTAGAGAGGATAGCTGTGTTGTGAGTAGAGTGTATAGCTGTGCAGTGATTTAGGTGTACGGCTGTGTGGTGAGTAGAGAGTATAGCTGTGTGGTGAGTAGAGTGTATAGCTGTGTGGTGATTTAGGTGTATAGCTGTGTGGTGAGTAGAGAGAATAGCTGTGTGGTGAGTAGAGAGAATAGCTGTGTGGTGAGTAGAGAGTATAGCTGTGTGGTGAGTAGAGAGAGTAGCTGTGTGGTGAGTAGAGAGAATAGCTGTGTTGTGAGTAGAGAGAATAGCTGTGTGGTGAGTAGAGAGAATAGCTGTGTGGTGAGTAGAGAAAGCAGCTGTGTGGTGAGTAGAGAGTATAGCTGCGTGGTGAGTAGAGAGTATTGGTGAGTATAGCTGCGTGGTGAGTAGAGAGTATAGCTGTGTCGTGAGTAGAGAGGGTAGCTGTGTGGTGAGTAAAGAGTATAGCTGTGTGGTGAGTAGAGAGAATGGTTGTGTGGTGAGTAGAGAGTATAGCTGTGTGGTGAGTAGAGAGTATAGCTGTGTCGTGAGTAGAGAGGGTAGCTGTGTGGTGAGTAAAGAGTATAGCTGTGTGGTGAGTAGAGAGAATGGTTGTGTGGTGAGTAGAGAGTATAGCTGTGTGGTGAGTAGAGAGTATAGCTGTGTGGTGAGTAAAGAGAATAGTTGTGTGGTGAGTAGAGAGTATAGCTGTGCGGTGAGTAGAGAGTATAGCTGTGTGCTGAGTAGAGAGAATAGCTATGTGGTGAGTAGACAAAATAGCTGTGTGGTGAGTAGATAATGTAGCTGTGTGGTGAGTGGTTAGTATAGCCGTGTGGTGAGTAGATAGTATAGCTGTGTGGTGATTTAGGTGTATGACTGTGTGGTGAGAAGAGTGTATAGCTGTGTGGTGAGTAGATAGTGTGGTGAGTATATAGTATAGCTGTGTGGTGCGTAGAGGGTGTACCTGTGTGGTGATTTAGGGGTATAGCTGTGTGGTGAGTAGACATTATAGTGTGTGGTGATTTAGTGGTTTAACTGTGTGGTGAGTAGGGAGTCTAGCTGTGTGGTGATTTAGGTGTCTAGCTGTGTGGTGAGTAGGATGTAAATCTGTATGGTGAGTTAAGTGTATAGCTGTGTGGTGAGTAGGATGTAAAGCTGTATGGTGAGTTAAGTGTATAGCTGTGTGGTGAGTAGGATGTAATGGTGTGTGGTAAGTTAAGTGTATAGCTGTGTGGTGAGTAGGATGTAATGGTGTATGGTGAGTTAAGTGTATAGCTGTGTGGTGAGTAGGATGGAAAGCTGTATGGTGAGTTAAGTGTATAGCTGTGTGGTGAGTAGGATGTAATGGTGTGTGGTAAGTTAAGTGTATAGCTGTGTGGTGAGCAGGAAGTAAAGCTGTATGGTGAGTTAAGTATATAGCTGTGTGGTGAGTAGGAAGTAAAGCTGTATGGTGAGTTACGTGTATGGCTGTGTGGTGAGTAGGATGTAAAGCTGTATGGTGAGTTACGTGTATAGCTGTGTGGTGAGTGGTGGATACAGCTGTGTGGTGAGTAGGGAGTATAGCTGTGTGGTGAGTAGGGTAGTATAGCTGTGTGGTGAGTAGAGAGCATAGCTGTGTGGTGAGTAGGGAGTATAGCTGTGTGGTGAGTGAGGAGTATAGCTGTGTGGTGAGTAGAGAGTATAGCTGTGTGGTGAATAGGGAGTATAGCTGTGTGGTGAGTGAGGAGTTTAGCTGTGTGGTGAGTGAGGAGTATAGCTGTGTGGTGAGTGAGGAGTATAGCTGTGTGGTGAGTAGAGAGTATAGCTGTGTGGTGAGTAGACAGTATAGCTGTGTGGTGAGTGGGGGATACAGCTGTGTGGTGAGTAGGGAGTATAGCTGTGTGGTGAGTGAGGAGTATAGCTGTGTGGTGAGTAGAGAGTATAGCTGTGTGGTGAGTAGACAGCATAGCTGTGTGGTGAGTAGGGAGTATAGCTGTGTGGTGAGTAGGGAGTATAGCTGTGTGGTGAGTGTACAGAATAGCTGTGTGGTGAGTAGAGAGTATAGCTGTGTGGTGAGTGGGGAGTGTAGCTGTGTGGTGAGTAGGGAGTATAGCTGTATGGTGAGTAGAGAGTTATTGGTGTGTGGTGAGTAGAGTGTATAGCTGTGTGGTGATTTAGGTGTATAGCTGTGTGGTGAGTAGAGAGTATAGCTGTGTGGTGAGTAGAGAGAACAGCTGTGAGGTGCGTGGGGATTATTGTGTGGTTAGTGTGGAATATTGTGTGGTGAGTGGGGAATATAATTGTGAGATGCGTGGGGATTATTGTGATGTGAGTGGGAAGTAAAAGTGTGTGGTTATCGGAGAGTATGTGGGCAGTTCATGACAGGGGCTAGTTCTGTGGATTGAACTCTCTCCCTCTGTGCAGCAATGTTCGGGATGATTGGGCTGATAAAAATGACCACACAAAAAAACACACAAAAAACCAGTATGATACAGAGGTCAGGATAATTTGACCGCAAGGTCGGATTTTTGTCTGTTTTTTTTCTTCTTTTTTGTTTTTGCCAGTTTTAAAACACAAATTACTCAAGTCAAAGCTTCTCCCTAGTTGGGTTAATAATCAGAATATTTGAGTTGTGTATACAGTCGGCTCTAGCCATATATACAACTGTAATCTGTGTACGTGAAGGTATAGCTCACCACACAGCGATACTCTCTACTCACCACACACCTATACTGAAGAAAGGTTTTTGTGCAAATCGTTGACCTTTCTTTCCATCAACAGATTATCTTCTCGTGCACGGGCAAATATGGATGTAGCCTGGTAGTCACCTTCAGTTGATTCGTAGTCTGGTGTTCAGTTGATTATTTTCCCTGATTGTGTTAGTAATCACGATTTTCCCCTTCATTAGGCCATTGCCGAAGTAGCCTATATTTAGATTTCATTCTACCTCTGTTCAGCTCAAATACGGTAACAGAGCTTTCCCCCTTTTTTCCTTCATGGTCAATCTCATGCCCATCTTAATGACCAAAAATACTTGTTTCGCTTTTTTCTGTTTTTTTTTTCTCCCCGTTTCTTTCTGTCTTTTTTGTTTTCCTGTTTTTTTTTCTTAACTGAACGCTTGCTTCAAATCGCATTAGTTTCCCATGCTCATATTTTAAGGAGTGGACAAATTAACTATTTTTTTTTTGCCCCATTTCACCTTGCTTCACATCGGAACAGTGGAAGTGGATGTATGTTTGCTGAAGGTTCTCCTTCTCCCTGTCTGACCACAGTGATCAAGTTTAAGATTTATCTTCCCTAGAATAATAATCAACATAACCAAGATGAGGAAAGCTTCTTCTCAGTCTATGATGATCATACGGGTAATCGAGCTGGATATTCTATCTGTGTGGAATAATCTGGTTGTTTGCGTGGATTTGTTTTCTTGTTTGGAATAATTGTCAGTACAACCAAAACAAATTTTCTCAGTCTTTAGTAAAATGATCAGACTGTGCGAATTATTTTTTTTCCTATCTCGTGTAAAGCGCTGGGTATTATACTCAAATGTTCTTTTCACGCGAACAAAAACAAAATACAAACAAACAAAAAAAACCGATCGGGTTAATCGATTTTTTTTCTTGTAGACATTAACATTAAAAATTTTCATTTGAATTTTCTCCTGTCTAGACTTGTTGGAGAACTGAACTGATACTTTCCGTGAAGAATTATGAGCAGGATAAAAAAAAGAAAGAAAGAAAATCAAAGCGCACTGATCATGAAACCTGGTTGAGTTTTTCCTTACAGAGAATAATGATTAACATTAGGAAAACGATCTTCAGCAACATCAGATCTTCAGCAGCATCAACAACAGATAGATAAATCCTACTGGCCATCGCTAGTCTTTTCAGAGGGCTGAAACGAAGGAGTGACAGAGACAATAAAATCAACAGACGGTTTTGCTTGCAGCTTTCATGAACGATCAACGAAAATATGAGATGAAAATATGAGAAAGCCGTGCCAAACGCTTCGCGTTCTACGTCCTTCACACTGCGCTGGTCGTTGGTTGAGAGGAAGTTGACGGTTGATGAGAATTGGTATAATACACACTTGGGAACATTGTTCTCATTTCTAATGCCAGAGTCAAGAGCCACATTCTCCCCCCACCCCCTCCCAATTGATCCAGATCTTCTATATTTTTTTTAATATGATATCAACAGAGGGTCTAGAATGCATTTTTTTGTACTATGTAAAATTCTAATCCAGATGTACTTGGTGAAATAGGTGAAAGTGGAAGCTTTGTGAAACCTGTTGACTTTTCTGCCTTCAGAATGTGGGGGCAGACTGTGCTTGAACAACGGGAACTTGGATCTCAAAACCTGCCAGTGCGAGTGCCAAAGTGGGCGGACAGGGGACTCCTGCCAGGACGGTAAGAATGGCGCTTTGGCTTTCTTTCTTTCTCTTTTCCTCTTTTTCTCCCCGTTTTGTTCTGATTTCCCTCCCTGTTTTGCTACGCCATTTTGTTTCCTTTCATTTGTTTTCCTTCTCTAATCCGTTTATTAGTTTCATCAATATAAACTTGGGAAACACGTTATATGAGAAGGAATATGGTGAGGGAGGAACGAGGAAGGGGGAGGAGGAAAGGGATGCCAGCCTCTTGTTTCTTTCTCTCTCTCCGCAGTCCCCATCCTCCTCCCCTCCCATTTTCTTCGTTGATATTAACTCTGTATTAGTTTGCGCGTCTGTTTGCGTTTTTCTTCTTCTTCTTTTTTTTCAATTTTCATTAAGATGTTTGTTCTTCGGGAATGAACCAAAGAAAATAGCTGTGTGAATGTAAAAGTGTGCGTGCATGCATGTGGACGGCTGGCGTTGATATTGTTGTCAGTTTGTGTTGCTCTTCTATTTTTCTTCCCGTGTCTCGCCTTTTGTGTACGGACGAATTTCTCCGTTGCCTCTTGATACTGTAGACGAACGAGTGGACACTGTGTGGAGCAGACACTGTGTGGAGTAGACACTGTGTGGAGTAGACAGACACTGTGTGGAGCAGACACTGTGTGGAGTAGACACTGTGTGGAGCAGACACTGTGTGGAGCAGACACTGTGTGGAGCAGACACTGTGTGGTGCAGACACTGTGTGGAGCAGACACTGTGTGGAGCAGACACTGTGTGGAGTAGACACTGTGTGGAGTAGACACTGTGTGGAGCAGACACTGTGTGGAGCAGACACTGTGTGGAACAGACACTGTGTGGAGCAGACACTGTGTGGAACAGACACTGTGTGGAGCAGACACTGTGTGGAGCAGACACTGTGTGGAACAGACACTGTGTGGAGCAGACACTGTGTGGAGCAGACACTGTGTGGAGCAGACACTGTGTGGAACAGACACTGTGTGGAGCAGACACTGTGTGGAGCAGACACTGTGTGGAGCAGACACTGTGTGGAACAGACACTAAGACGCTCTTCAGTTCTTGAAAGCAGACAGGTAGCCATCAGCTGACTAGCCCATTTCGCCACTCCCGCAATGTCAGAGGGGGGCGGTGTCCTGTTACCGACAGAGACCGTTCTGTCAAGGCACTCATTCCCATGGGCAGTGTGTGAGGGGTGGCGGCGCCAGGTTCTGTTTGTGGGACTGCTTGAGCATGTAGCCGAGTGACTGGGCTGTGAGTCTTGTGCACTGACTGTGTCATAGAGGGGAAACACCAGGGGGCGTGTCTGGGCTGTAAATGGAATTTTATTGTCGCTGTCAGTATAGTGATTTCATTTGAGCTTTCCTCCAGCCCCATATACTGTAATCAGCCTCTGTGCAGCTATCACAGCTACGGGAATTGTGGTGAGGGCACTCTGGAATTTCTTGACCTGCATATGGTAGCCAGGACTCCTTCGAGACGCAAAACGTGCATTGAAGGGAGTGCTGTGAACTGGGCGGGTCTGCTTACGACGAGAAATGATTTGAACAGAGCCAATGCGGGCTGGAACTTGCCCTGATTACCCGCGCCCGAAATGTAGTGCTCGGTGGGGGAGAAACGGCGCATGATCAAACACCAACCATGGGAAGTTAGTCCAGACGACCTATCTTCCCCAACATCACCCCCCCCCCCCCCCCCACCTCCGCCCCCACCCACCCCAAAAAAAAAAAGAAATCCTGAAAGTGTTTGAACGACAAAACTGTTCGTTCACAGCAAATTCCACTTGAATGGGAGGGGAAGGGGGGGGGGGGGTGTAAATTTTGGACCCGAGCAGAACAACTCCCCAATCTGTGCTAAAACCCCTAGCCGGTGAATGATTTGTTGCTGCTGGGCCATGATGGTACAGGGCTCTGTTGCTGCTGGACCGTAATGGTGCATGATGGTGCCGTAATGGTGAATGACACTATTGCTGCTGGACCATAATGGTGCATGACTCTATTGCTGCTGGGCCGTAATGGTGCATAATGGTGCCGTAATGGTGAATGACACTATTGCTGCTGGACCATAATGGCGCAGGGCTCTATTGCTGCTGGGCTATGATGGTGCTTTGACTGTATCGCTGCTGGGCCGTAATGGTGAATCACTCTATTGTTGCAGTGCCGTAATTGTACAGGGCTCTATTGTTGCTGGGCTATGATGGTGCATGACTGTATTGCTGCTGGGCCGTAAAGGTGCATGACTCTATTGCTGCTGGGCCGTAATGGTACATAACTGTAGCCCGCTGGGCCGTAATGAAGCATGGGCTCTATTTCTGCTAGTCCGTGATGGTGCATGACTGTATTGCTGCTGGGCCGTAATGGTGCAGGGGTCTACTGCTGCTGGGCCGTAATGGTGCATGACTCTATTGCGCTAGGCCGTAAGGTGCATGACTGTATTGCTTCTGGCCGTAATGGTGCATGACTCTATTGCTCCTGGCCGTAATGGTTTCATTACTGTAATTTCTGCTAGGCCGAATGGTGCATGACTGTATTGCTAAATGGGCCGCAATGGTACATGACTGTATTGCTTTCTGGGCCGTAATGATGCATGACTCTGTTGTTGCTGGGCAATAATGGTGCATGACTATTGCTGCTGGGCGCAATGGTGCATGACTATTGCTGTTGGGCCGTAAAGGTGCATGACGTATTGTTGCTGGGCCGTAATGGTGCATGACTGGGATTGCTGCTGGGCCCTAATGGTATAGGGCTCTGTTCCTGCTGGCAATAATGGTGCACGATTCTGTTGCTGCTGGGCCATAATAGTGCATGACTCTATTGCTGCTGGGTCGTAATTGTGCAGGGCTCTATTGCTGCTAGGCCGTAATGGCGCATGACTCTATTGCTGCTGGCCTAATGGTGCAAGACTTATTCCTGCGGGCCATAAGGTGCATGATTCTATTGCTGCTGGGCCATAATGGGGCATGACTCTAATTGCTGCTGTGCCATATTGCTGCATGATTCTATTGCTCCTGGGCCCCTAATGGTGCATGACTGTATTGGCTGCTGGGCCATAATGGTGCATGACTCTATTGCTGCAGGGCCGTAATAGCACAGGGCACTATTCCTGCTGGGCCGTAATGGTGCATGACTGTATTGCTGCTGGGCCATAATGGTGCATGACTCTATTGCTGCTGGGCCGTAAAGGGCATGACTCTATTGCTGCTGGGCCGTAAAAGGTGCAGGCTCTATTGCTGCTGGCCGTAATGGGCATGACTCTATTGCTGCGGGCCGTAATGGTTCACGACTCTATTGGCTGGGCCGCAATGGTGCATGACTCTATTGCTGCTGGGCCGTTAATGTGCAGGGCTAATCTTGCTGTTGGGCCCTCATGGTGCATAATTCTATTGCTGCTGGGGCCCTAATGGTGCTACCTCTATTGCGACAGGGCCGTAAAAGGTGCATGACTCTATTGCTGCTGGCCATAATGGTGCATGATTCTACTGTGATGTGCCTAATGGGGCCTGATCCTATTGCTGATGTGCCGTAATGGCACAGGGCTCTATTGTCTGCTGGGCCATAATGGTGCATGAAATCTACTACTGCTGGGCCTTTAAAGGTGCATGCCCTGTTGCTGCTGGGCCTTAATGGTGCATGACTCTATTGCTGCGGGTTGTAATGGTGCAGACTATATTGCTGCTGGGCCGAAATGGTGCAGGGCTAATCTTGCTGCTGCCGTAATGGTGCAGGACCTTTTTTTGCTTTTGGGCCAAAATTGCCCTGGGCTCTATTGCTGCTGTGCCGTAATGGTGCAGGGCTCTATTGCGCTGGGCCGAATGGGGGCATGACTCTTTTGCCCTGGGCCGTAATGGTGCAGGGGTATCTTGCTGCTGGGCCGTAATGGGTTTCATGACTCTTGCTGCTGGCCGTAGATGCATGACTCTGCTATGCTGGGCCGTAATGGTGCATGACTCTGTTGCTGCTGGGCCATAATGGTGCATGGCTCTGTTTGCTGCTGGCTATAATGGTGCATGCGTCTATTGCTGCTGGGCCATAATGGTGCATGACTCTGTTGCTGCTGGGCCAATGGTGCATGACTCTAAATTGCTGCTGGGCCATAATGGTGCATGACTCTGTTGCTGCTGGGGCCCTAATGGTGCATGACTCTGTTGCTGCTGGGCCAAATGGTGCATGACTGTATTGCTGCTGGGCCATAATGGTGCATGATTCTATTGCGCTGTGCCGTAATGGGCACAGAGCTCTATTGCTGCTGGGCCATAATGGTGCATGACTGTACTGCTGCTTGGCTTTAATAGTGCATTACTCTGTTGCTGCGGGGCCCTACTGGGGCATGATTCTATTGCTGCTGGGCCTTAATGGTGCATTACTCTGTAGCTGCCAGGCCATAATGGTGCATGATTCTATTGCTGCGGGGGTAAGGTGCATTACTCTGTTGCTACTGGGCCATAATGGCACACGGCACTTTTTGCTGCTGGGCCTAATGGTGCATGACTCGTTGCTGCTGGGGCCCTAATGATGCATGACTATTGCTGCTGGCCGTAATGGTGCAGGACCCCTTTTTTGCTTCTGGGGCCAAAATTGTTTCCCGGGCTCTATTGCTGCTGGCCGTAATATTGGGAGGACTCAACTGCTCTGGGGCCCAAAAATTGTCCAGGGCTCTATTGCTGCTGTGCCGAAATGGTGCGGGGCTCTATTGCTGCTAGGCCGTAATTGGTGCATGACTCTATTGCTGCTGGGCCATAATCGTTCATGACTCATTGTTGCGGGGCCGTAATGGGTGCATGACTCTATTGCTGATGGGGCCCTTTATGGTGCATGATGTATTGCTGCTGTGCCGTAAGGGTTTATGACTCTATTGCTGATGGGCCGTCATGGTGCATAAAATCTATTGCTGCTGGGGCCCTAAGGTGCAGGACTCTATTGCGACTGGGCCGTAATGGTGCATAACTCTAATTTCTTGCTGGGTCATAATGGTGCATAACTCTTTTGCTGCTGGGCCGTAATGGTGCATGACTCTGTTGCTGTGGGCCGTAATGGGGCATAACTCTATTGCTGATGGGCCGAATGGTGCAGGGCTATCTTGCTACTGGGCCATAAAGATGGATAAAGCTATTGCTGCTGGGCCGTAACGCGTAATGATGCAGCTCTATTGCTGCTGGGCCGTAATGAGCATGAAATCTATTGCTTCTGGGCCGTAATGGTTTCATGACTATTTCTTTCTGGGTCATAATGGTGCATGACTTATTGCATGCTGGGCCGTAATGATGCATGACTCTATTGCTGCTGGCCGTAATGGTGCATGACATTGCAAATGGGCCATAATGGTGCATGACTGTATTGCGCAGGGACGTAATGGTGCATACTGTATTGCTGCTTTGGGCCGTAATGGTGCATGACTATGCAAATGGGCCAAATGGTGCATGACTGTATTGCTGCGGGTCATATGGTGCATGACTCTATTGCTGCTGGGCCGTAATGGTGCAAGACTATTTATGCTGGGCCTAATGTGCATGATTCATTGCTCCTTGGCCTTAATGGTGCATGGCTGTATTGCTCCTGGACCGTAATGGTGCATGACTCTATTGCTGCTGGGCCGTAATGGTGCATGACTATATGCTGCAGGCCGTAATGGTGCAGGGCTCTATTGCTGCTGTGCCGTAATGGTGCATGACTATTGCTGCTGGGCGCAATGGTGCCCTGACTATTGCTGTTGGGCCGTAATGGTGCATGACTGTATTGCTGCTGGGCCGTAATGGTGCATGACTGTTTTGTGCTGGGCCATAATGGTGTATTTACGGTTTTTTGCTCCTTGCCGTAATGGTGCATGACTGCATTGCTGCTGGGCCGTAATGGGGCATAACTCTATTGCTACTGGGCCGCAATGGTGCATGACTCTATTTCTGCAGGGCCATAAATGGTACAGGCTCTGTTGCTGTGGCCGTAATGGTGCATGATTCTATTGCTGCAGGGCCTTAATGGTGCAGGGCTCTATTGCTGCAGGGGCCCTAATGGTGCATGGCCTATTGCTGCAGGACCCTAATGGTGCACGGCCCCTTTTTGCTGCTAGGCCGTAATGGAGCATTTACTGTTTGCTGCTGGGTTCATGGTGCATGACTCTGTTGCTGCTGGGCCATAACGGTGCATGACTCTAATGCTTGCTGGGCCGTAATGGTGCAGGACTCTTATTGCTTCTGGGCCAAAATTGTCCAGGCTCTATTGCTGCTGGGCCGTAATAGTGCAGGCTCAACTGCTTTGCGCCAAAATTGTCCAGGGGTCTATTGTTGCTGTGCCGTAATGGTGCGGGCTCTAATTGCTGCTAGGCCGTAATGGTGCGTGACTCTATTGCTGCTTTGGGGCCCTAATGGTTCATGGACTCTATTGTTGCGGGGCCGTAATGGTGCATGACTCTATTTCTGATGGGCCTTCATGGTGCATGACTATATTGCTGCTGTGCCGTAATGGTGCAGGGCTATCTTGCTGTTGGGCCGTCATGGTGCAGGACTCTATTGCGACTGTGCCGTAATGGTGCAGGGCTATCTTGCTGTTGGGCCGTCATGGTGCAGGACTCTATTGCGACTGGGCCGTAATGGTGCAGGGTTATCTTGCTACTGGGCCATAATGGTGCATAACTCTGCTGCTGCTGGGCCGTAATGGTGCATGACTCTGTTACTGCTGGGCCGTAATGGTGTATGACTCTATTGCTGCTGGGCCGTAATGGTGCAGGGCTATCTTGCTACTGGGCCATAATGATGGATAACGCTATTGCTGCTGGGCCGTAATGATGCATGACTCTATTGCCGCTGGGCCGTAATGATGCATGACTCTATTGCTGCTGGGCCGTAATGGTGCATGACTATTGCTACTGGGCCATAATGGTGCATGACTGTATTGCTGCTGGGCCGTAATGATGCATGACTCTATTGCTGCTGGGCCGTAATGGTGCATGACCATTGCTACTGGGTCATAATGGTGCATGACTGTATTGCTGCTGGGACGTAATGGTGCATGACTCTATTGCTGCTGGGCCGTAATGGTGCAGGGCTCTGTTGCTGCTGGGTCATAATGGTGCATGACACTATTGCTGCTGGGCCGTAATGGTGCATGACTATTTATGCTGGGCCATAATTGTGCATGATTCTATTGCTGCTGGGCCTTAATGGTGCATGCCTGTATTGCTCCTGGACCGTAATGGTGCATGACTCTATTGCTGCTGGACCGTAATGGTGCATGACTCTATTGCTGTAAGGCCATAATGGTGCAGGGTCTATTGCTGCTGTGCCATAATGTTGCATGACTATTGCTGCTGGGCGGCAATGGTGCATGCTTATTGCTGTTGGACAGTAATGGTGCATGACTGTATTGCTGCTGGGCCGCAATGGTGCATGACTGTATTGCTGCTTTGGCCGTAATGGTGCATGACTGTATTGCTGCTTGGCCGTAATGGTGCATGACTGTATTGCTGCTGGGCCGTAATGGTACATGACTCTATTGCTACTGGGCCGCAATGGTGCATGACTCTATTGCTGCTGGGCCGTAATGGTGCATGCTCTATTGCTGCAGGGCCGTTATGGTGCAGGGCTCTATTGCTGCAGGGCCGTAATGGTGCAGGGCTCTATTGCTGCAGGACCGTAATGGTGCATGACTGTATTGCTGCAGGGCCGTAATTGTGCATAACTCTATTGCTGCAGGGCCGTAATGGTGTATGGCTCTAGTGCTGCTGGGCCGTAATGGTGTATGGCTCTATTGCTAGTGCGCCATAATGATGGATAACGCTATTGCTGCTGGGCCGTAATAATGCATGACTCTATTGCCGCTGGGCCGTAATGATGCATGACTCTATTGCTGCTAGGCCGTAATGGTGCATGACTATTGCTACTGGGCTATAATGGTGCATAACTGTATTGCTGCTGGGCCGTAATGATGCATGACTCTATTGCTGCTGGGCCGTAATGGTGCATGACTCTATTGCTGCTGGGCCGTAATGGTGCATGACTATTTATGCTGGGCCATAATTGTGCATGATTTTATTGCTGCTGGGCCTTAATGGTGCATGGCTGTGTTGCTCCTGGACCGTAATGGTGCATAACTGTATTGCTGTAAGGCCGTAATGGTGCAGGGCTCTATTGCTGCTGTGCCATAATGGTGCATGACTATTGCTGCTGGGCCGCAATGGTGCATGCTTATTGCTGTTGGACCGTAATGGTGCGTGACTGTATTGCTGCTGGGCCGTAATGGTGCATGACTCTATTGCTACTGGGCCGCAATGGTGCGTGACTCTATTGCTGCAGGGCCGTAATGGTACAGGGCTCTGTTGCTGCTGGGCCGTAATGGTGCATGACTCTATTGCTGCAGGGCCGTTATGGTGCAGGGCTCTATTGCTGCAGGACCGTAATGGTGCATGACTGTATTGCTGCTGGCCCGTAATGGTGCATGACTCTATTGCTGCAGGGCCGTAATGGTGTATGGCTCTATTGCTGCTGGGCCGTAATGGTGTATGGCTCTATTGCTAGTGGGCCATAATGGTGCATGACTGTACTGTTGCTGCGCCGTAATGGTGCATGACTCTATTGCTGCAGTTCCGTAATGGTGCATGACTGTATTGCTGCTTGGCCGTAATGGTGCATGACTCTATTGCTGCTGGGTCGTAATGGTGCATGACTCTGTTGCTGCTGGGCCGTAATGATGCATGACTATTGCTTTCAGTGGACTGCAGCGGGCCGGACTTGATACCCTCATGCAGAAACGGTCGCTACACTAAAGACGACTGTGGCAAAACGGGCCCTCTCCGTGATCCGAGCTTCTGCCCCACCTGTGCGGGTTTTGTGACGGTGAGTGCATCCCGTCTGTCTGTCTGTCCGTCTGTCGTGTCGTATTGCCCACCATCCTCTCACCCTCCTTCCATCATTCCGTCCCATAGCACTCACACACACACACACACACACACACACACTCACACACACGCATACACATACAGAACACACACACACACACACACACACACACACACACACACACACACACACACACACATGCGCGCGCGAGCGTTCGTCAGGTACATGCACACATATACACACACACACGCATACGTTTTTTGTTTTGTTTTCTCGTTTTTTTTAATCTAGGCCTAATTGCGCCCAAAATCAACATCAACCGTTCGCATACATACACCCAAATACATCACATGCACACACACATAACACTTACATACTGTCTAAGATCACTGTTAGGTGGATAGACGTTAAATTAAAGAACGAACACGCACACACACACACAGGCACAGACGCGCACACACTCACACACACACACACACACACACACACACACACACACACACACACACACACACACATTACACACACACACACACACACATATGTATATATAGAGAGCGCGCGCATACACACACGCAGATGCACACGCACACGCAAGCCCGCGCGCGCGCGCACACACACACACACCACACACACACACACACACACACACACACACACACACACACATACATACATACATATAGATAGGTAGGTAGATGGATACACACACACACACACACACACACACACACACACACTCAAGATGGCGGACAGCGATGAAGCCTAGTATCAGGCTCTCCTGATTTTTCCGCTGAACTACCGTCAGTATGACAAGGCTGACATGTTCTCGCAGCATGGGCAGCCGTTCGCCGACGACAATAATAATAATAATAATGAATACTTATATAGCGCCTATTCTCGGCTAGAGGCCAAGCTAGAAGCGCTTTACAATCAACACTCGTTTACACAACGGGCTGCCTACCTGGGTAGTGCCGACTGAAGAGCTGCCAGCTGGCTCTTCATTCAGTCGTTTCCCGTGTCATCCAGTCAGTATCGTTCAATATCGATCACTCATTTTCCTTACTTCCTTCATTCTTTCCATTTCTCACGCAGGGTGCATGCTATGTGTAACGTGTCATCCATACCAACGGCCAAACTGGCCTACTCTTCCGAAAGTTGGTGATGGGATTTTATGTGTGTGCAAGATGTTATGCGTGCGTTCACACACGGCACCTCGGTTTATAGTCTCATTCGAAGGACTGTATGGGAAAAAGAGTCAGAACCAATGTTAACTCCGAGGGAAAAATCCTCCGTACCGAAACGCCCCGGCGGAGGTTCGAACCCGCAACCCCAGGATCACCAAAATTGCGAGTCAGGCGCCCTACCAACGAGCTATTCCGGCTTCCAGCTATTCCGGCTCCCGACATTCACACCGGAAGTTAGGCTAAGGGAAACGGCGCCAAGAAGGAAATCAACGAGGACTGCCTCCTTAAAGAAACGTTGATTCGATCGGCAAGGAAAGCAGCTCAGCACGAACAAGAAGGGGACAAATCAGCCAACAGCAAGACTGATGTTCACTCTCCACCGGACACAGTAAGTGTAATAAGAGACTTCAAAGCTGTTGTCGAATCGCTAGCTAAACGCATATGCTCACTTGAAGACATCGTACGCGAGCAGAATAAGATGATCACAGACATGGGCAGGTCTAATGTAACCATGGCGCTAACAGACAACCAAACACAAACAGAAAATGCTAGCGCTGCGTCTCCGAGTCCTCGTAGACCTACCTTTCCCTTGTATGCTGATGCAGTGAAATCCAGTCGACATGACCCAAAAGCAGCTTCCGCATCAGAAGCAAACAAAAAGATCTTAAGTAAAAAAGTAAAATCAAAAGAGAAGAATGAAGGCCCAGAACGCAAAAAAAAAATGACGTCAGGAGTTCTCATGACGTTAGAGTTAGATCAGAAAAAATACAGAACAATATTAGATCCAAACAAGAAGAGAAACAAGACTTGCCCAGGGTCGCGATCTTTTATGATTCTGTTTTTAAGGGAGTGAATGGAAAGAGACTAGGCCAGTCTTACGGTTTTGATACGAAGACGTGCAAAACCTTTACCACAGAGGAGCTTACACAGACGCTTCAATCCACTCTTTCCACGGATGAGAAACCATTGGATGCGGTGCTTATCCACTGCGGTATAAATGACATTCAAAAGAAGGACCCTGAACTTGCCAGCACAGCGTTTTCCTCGTGCATCAAAAACATTGTCACCAGTCACCCCAACGTAAAGGTTGTTATTAGCAAGCTATCACCTGTCAGAGGAATTAAAAACTAGAAGTCAAGCGGGAGCTGTTCAATGCATTGGTAACAACAAAACTATTTGGAATTAAAAACATATCATTTGTCTCTCATTCTAACCTACAAAAAAATAAATGGTCTCTCAAAGACGATCTCCATCCAACACATCGAGGATCGAGCGTGCTAGCAAGAAACGTTGGAAGACATATCCGACAACTCTTTTGGGAGAAACCGAGGCAGACAGCGAGAACGTCAAACAAGTGGCAGCCCGGGAACTATCCACCACCCAGAGGACACGGACCCTTCGCTGTACACAGTGGTCCTCTTGGTACAACATGTTTGACATTCTCAGGGGGCCTACATCCTGGTATTAAACCAAAGACAGAGAAACACGTTAGTGTAGTTTTGGCGGAAATCTCAACCATTGACTCTGTTCATCCCATCTTGAGTGACTATTTAGGGGAATTTTTCTTTGTTGTGTTAGTTAAAGCATTCGCTAACAGGCCAGTGACCAATCTTCCTTCATTGATAGACTGCATTCTCTGTGTACAGTTCTTTTTTCTTTCTTGTCATAGCTAATATTGTCTATCGTATCATAGTGATACTTTTTTGTATCGTTAGTTACTTTTCAGTGCATCAATTGTATTTAATCGCTTTTTCATCTGTATTTTTTTTATTTATTTATTTTTTTTTTTATTATTATCTATTGATAGAACGCAAGGTAGTTAAGGATTTTAAAGTGTTCCAATGGAATTGTCGATCCATCACAACCAGTAAAGATCAGCTAGTACAACATGTATCTGAAGTCAAATACAACATATTAGCTTTGCAATCACTGAATGTCAGTAAAAAATAAACTACCTGAGCTTCCTAATTACTATTTTCCACCAATTATCCAAAACATTAATAATGAAGAAAAATTAAATGTGGCAATATATGTTCGTGAAGATGAGAAATACGCTCCATGTGCCAGTCCTGCCCCACTAGACATTCCTGGATTGCACTCATGTGCAGTCAGAATTAAAGTTGATTATAATGTAGTAACAGTCGTTTCTGTATACTTACCTCAGGGCCCAAACGATCGTAATACAGAATGGCTACGTTCTATTCAATCAGACCAATCTACCAAATATTTAATCACTGGTGATTTTAACGCCCATTCGCCATTCTGGAAAAAGGGATGCCAAATAATTACCAGTAACCGTTTTATTGAAAATATAGTGGACTCCTCTCTTTACCTTCTCAACGATGGCAGTATTACTCGTATTCCAGACAACCCTAAACATAACCCTAGTGCCTTCGACTTATTATTCATATCTCCTGAACTAGCTTTATCTTGTGACTGGCTGACACTTGATGATACATTAAATAGTGACCATCTACCTATTATGATTTCTCTTGAAAATATGAGACCTGTAACAAATGATGCAACACATGACAAAGTTCCCAAATATTGTTACAAATTTGCTAACTGGAATAAATTTTCATATCTACTTAGTTCATTTAACACGAACATAGAAAACATTGAGAATCAAGATGTCGATACGTTATATGATCATCTTCAAAGTGCAGTACACTCTGCTGCAAAAGAATCAATTCCGACTGTAAAATCTGTAAAATCAAAAAAACATTTGGGTAATGTCTGGTGGAATGACATATGTCAAAAGGCAAAACAAGAAAAAAATAGAAAAAAACAAAGGAATACAAAAGAGAAAAAAATCCTAAGGAAAAAGCTGAAAAACTTCTTGAGAAATAAAGAGCGAAAAATCACCAAAATAGAATAATTGCACAAGCAAAACGGCAGTATTGGTCGTCTGTATGTCAAAATGAGGTATCAAACTATAAAGACATTCAAAAAGTTTGGACACAATTAAAAACAATTAAAAAAAATGGAGTTAGCCTTCCACATTGTCCCATTAAACTAAAACAATATCAATTTCCGTCAAATTTTGATAAATCTGAAGCATTTGCTGACTTATTTGCATACAACAGTAGCATTAACAGCTTATCCTTGGACAAGAAAAAACACCGTGAATGTGAAGAAAAGAAAAACATCTATGATAGCCCAAAACCAACAGAAAATCACTATCTAAATTCTGCTATAATATTGCAGGAAGTCAATGAGTGTATTATTAATCTAAATAAAAAGACATCAGTGGGATTAGATGGCATTTCAAATGAAATATTAAGTCATTTCCCGCAAAATGTCATACAATTTCTACATTTGTTTTTCCAAAAATGTTGGGACAGTGGCAAAATACCCTAATTTGGAAACACTCAATTATAATTCCTATTCATAAAAAAGGAAAACCACTCAGTGATATAAACAGTTATCGACCAATATCATTAACATCTAACACATGTAAATTGATCGAAAAGATAGTGTTAAAAAGACTAATTCATCGTTGCAATAAAAACTGCATCATTCCTATCAACCAAGCTGCATTCCAAGCAGGCAGATCTACAATTGAACACTTAGTAAAATTTACAACACATGTAAAACATCAATTTGCACGTCGTAAGAACATTCTCGCTACTTTTTTTTTGACATTCGTAAAGCCTATGAGCAAGTGTGGCACAAACGATAATGTACAAATTAAAGAATATTGGAATCAGTGGGAACATGTACAATTTTGTTCAAGATTTTCTACAAGGTAGGCACATTCAAGCAAAAATAGGAAATACGTATTCCAACCCAAGACCTTTACAAATGGGTTTACCCAAAGTTCAGTAATTTCCCAATATTATTTAATATTTTAATCTCTGACCTCCTTAAAGGTCTTTCTAAAGATACTGAAGTGGCTCAATTTGCTGATGATATATGCCTATGGATAAAAGTGACAATGAAAAGAAATACACCATCAAGATCACTAAATTACATCAAAATAAAGTATCAACTTGAATTAAACAAGATCAATGAATTTTTTTTTAATGTAAATGGTCTTTCTCTTTCCCCAGAAAAAAACAAATATGATTCTCTAGTGCTGGTTACGATCCAGGACAACTTCCTACTTTCACGTTGGATGGCATTGTTTTAAACTATGCAAAAAGTGTCAAATTTTTGGGTGTTATCTTAAGTAGTAAGTTATCTTGGAACGCTCATATGGAATATATTTTAAACAAAGCAAGAAAGAGCTTGAATTTCCTAAAAATAATTAGCAAACAACCTTGGGGACAGGATTCTAAGTCATTAACCATCTTAGCAACTGCCTTTATACGCTCAAGACTAACTTATGTTCAAGAAGGTTTTTTTAATGCTCCTCAATACCTGTTAAATAAACTTCAGAGTACTGATTGCAAAGCCTATAAAATTGCCCTTGGGGTTCCCACACATACATCGACCAATATTGAAGCAGGAATCTTACCTCTTGCAGAATTTCGGAAAGCTTCTACTTCAACATTTATCTTAAAGAGCTTTTCACAAAACAATTTTAGCTCAGAAGAAGTATGTTTAAAATCAGAGGAGGATTTCGGAAAACGTGCCCAAAATATACTGTCAACAAGGTCTATTTACTCGTTTTCCTCCGATGTTCTAAAGGATACCAAAATAGATAAAAACTACATTGCCCAAAAGCCCACGTATTCACCTATTCCAAAATGGGAACAAAGTAAAGCCTCCTTTCATACAGATTATACAGATGTATCAAAAAAGAATTGTCCACATACCTTAAGAACATTTGTTTACACTCATTTGGAAAATAACTACAATCACCATTTGAAAATTTTACAGATGGCTCAGTGCTAGATAATGATAACACGGGAGCAGCCTTCATAATCCCTAGTTTCAAAGTAGAAAAGCTCTTCTATTTTGGTAAACAGTTGTCGATATTTAGTGCCGAATTAATTGCTATACTCAAGTCGTTAGATTTCATCCTAAATTTTCCAATAAATAATTCACAAATTATGATAGGTGTTGATTCTAAAGCAGCAATCCATTCGATTAAGTCTGCATGTCTTCAATTCGTCTTGATATGGTATTGGAAATTCATCATTTCATTCATCTTTTATCTATGAAAGGCATTACTGTTACTTTTTGTTGGATCCCCTCTCATTGTGGTATTGTACCCAACGAGCGCGTAGATCAACTGGCAAGAAAAGCAGCTCAAAATGTCAATCACGCAATACCACTTAACATTCTATTAGATTTGAAAGAATGTTTTTCGATTATAAATTCAACGTCAAGACAAAAAGTTAAAACATTACTGATGAACTCAGACGTTCAATATTATCACAACTGTGTAAAGTTTAGTGATGGGTACATGGGGAAAACGTACAAACAAGTCTCTTTCTCGTCTAGGGAGATTGGAAGCTTAATCCATAGATTTCGTTTGAACGCATTGAAAACAAAATATTGTCATAACGTTAAATGTATGTGTGGGGAAATTAAGTATCAGTCATTTACTAATCCAATGCCCAAGAGCAAGAGAACTCTTAACAAATTCGGGTATTGATGGTTACACTGATGGATCGACTTCCTTAACTTTACCATGTATTTTAAACAGTTCTTGTGTTCTTGAGTCAGTTTGCAAATGTTTGTTAAGTAGTTGAATTGGCCTTTATCTTTAGATCTTATCTCTACTCAGTTACATTTGTTTTATTTAAATGGAAGAGGGATAAAGGGGAGCGGGGGGGTGGGGGGTCATATTCTATCATTAACGTATTAATACACTCAATCACTTACACACTTATTCACCCACACATAAAACTGTCTGAATCACTGTAGTGGAAGGACATTAAACCGACGACAACACACAAACACACACACACAACACACACACACACACACACACACACACACACACATACGTGCGCGCACTCACATGCACGCACACATCCCCACAACATCCCTCCCGTTTCCACACTCGCCCACCCCCTCCCTGTCTTCTTTCTTTCCTGTCCCTATCTCGCTGTCAAGCTGTCTGTATTTCCCCCGGTGAGAAGGCCTAGATGTCCTGCAGTATGAACTGATTACCCGATCTGCAGGAATTCCGTGCTGGAAGTTTCAAAATCGGTGCTTTAAACCAATGTCATGATCTGTTCGGTATCTAGCGCCATGAGTGCTTGATATTAATGGTATGACCTGGTGTGTCTGTCTATTTCTAGCACCTTAAGGCCATGAGTGCTTTAAATCCATGGTATGATCTGGTGTGTCTGTATTTCTAGCACCTTAAGGCCATGAGTGCTTTAAATCCATGGTATGACCTGGTGTGTCTGTCTATTTCTAGCACCTTAAGGCCATGAGTGCTTTAAATCCATGGTATGATCTGGTGTGTCTGTCTATTTCTAGCACCTTAAGGCCATGAGTGCTTTAAATCCATGGTATGACATGGTGTATCTGAATACTTCTAGCAGCTAAACACCATGAGTGCTTTAATCCATGGTATGACCTGGTGTGTTTGTTTATAGCACCTTAAGGCCATGAGTGCTTTAAATCCATGGTATGACCTGGTGTGTCTGTATTTCTAGCACCTTAAGGCCATGAGTGCTTTAAATCCATGGGTATGACCTGGTGTGTCTGTATTTCTAGCACCTTGAGGCCATGAGTGCCTTACATCCAGGGTATGACCTGGTGTGTTTGTTTATAGCACCTCAAGGCTATGAGTGCTTTAGATCCATGGTATGACCTGGTGTGTCTGTATTTCTAGCACCTTACGGCCACAAGTGCTTTAAATCCATGGTATGACCTGGTGTGTCTGTGTATTTCTAGCACCTTACGGCCACAAGTGCTTTAAATCCATGGTATGAACTGGTGTATCTGTGTATTTCTAGCACTTTACGGCCACAAGTGCTTTAATCCATGGTATGAACTGGCGTGTCTGTGTATTTCCAGCACTTTACGGCCACAAATGCTTTAAATCCATGGTATGAACTGATGTGTCTGTGTCACGAGTTTGTCACGAGGCCTATGATGTTTGACCCAACGGGGTGGCGAATTTATTCATTTGTTTATTATTGTTGTTGTTGTCGTATATCCGTCCTTAATGTGGCTTGTGGTGTGGTTGCCCCTTTTGGCGTGGTTACTCAGGTTTGGTTTATTTCTCTTCTCCTTTCCCCTAAATTTCCCCTGCCCCTGCATTCATCCCGCAGGTTCCGGTTTGGGGGGGTATCTTTTTTTTGTATGGGCCGTCTATCGGCTCTCGCCTTCTTTTTACCTGTCGACGTGCTTCATTTCTTTTAGTTTTAAATATGCTCACTCTGTGACGTAGCGTGGATGTTTGGGCCCTCGCTGAGGGAGGTTAGCTCTTTTCGAGCGGAAAATGTTCTGGGGCGCCTGCTCGGTCTTGGTTTTCACCGTATGTCGAAAGGGACGTCGGTATCTTCAATTCCACAGTCGGCCTGTAGGAGAGGGACATCACTTCTTTTTTTTCCGCACTGTGCCTTGTTTCCTCTCGAACTGGACAGAGGGCAGAGAGAGTGTTTGACCCGCCTCTTCGCGAGGGTGTCACCACGGGTAGCTGGCATAAGCATCAGTTTCGTGGTTGTTTGTTTTGGTTTGTTGTTGTTAGCGGCTTATTTCTTCTCTTTTGCGCAATTTTCTTTTGTTGCAAAATTGTAAAAGAAATATTGTTTGAGACTTTTCTCTGGTTAACTCTCAATCTTTAAACCTGGCCATTCTAAATTATATCCAAAATGTCTTTCTCCTTTTTATTCATCTGGTTGAAGCGGGTAGTCGGTGGGGCTATGGGATGAGTACCTGGTGATTCGAGGGTTGGTACTTGCTTGGTCTCGCTAGTCCGCCCCTGCCGGTCACATTCACCGGACTCTTATCTTCGGCCACCGTCTGTTTGTGTGATGCAAGGTGAAGAGTTTTATGTTGTGAGCGTGCGTACGTCATGATTTGTCGTTGGGATGCGTGGTTAGAAGATTTGTGAAATGTAGGCTATAAAATGTGACATTTATGCCATTGAATTATTATTTGCAAAATGTGGTGGCAGTTATAAGCGATGGTCGCTTGTGTTGGTTTATTTCCTAAGAAAGGAATGTTAAATGGTGTGAGAAGAGTGAGATAATTCATATTGGTTTTATAGCTGTTGATTTCTTAATGCAGTCTTTTACCTGCTCTTCGTGTGAGAAGACTTTAATGAACATTCCTGATTTGGTTGGTGTTTTATTTTGTTTGATGTGTTACGCTCAGGGTCTGTGTTGAGGGCTGGCGTTTTTGTGTGTTAGTAGACCTCCCCTCGCCCATCATGCGTAGTGAGCTGTTGGATTTGACAGGCTGGGTCAGATTGTATGACGGCGGGGTTCAGTGCCCCTTCCTTCTTCCTACCTCCCTTTCTTCTCTCCTCCCAGCTACGTTTTTCCACTCCCGGGGGCGCTTCACCCCGGGAGTCTTGGATGGTTGAGTGCCCGTGTGGTGAGGCCAGGCTTGGTTGGGACGCGGACTGGTTGGTTTGCCACGCTGCTGGTTGAGGCCACGCCTCTGGTTGGGACCGCGGACTGAGTTGGTGCCCCGCGCTGGTTGAGGCCACGTCTGGTCGGGACCGCGGAACTGGTAGAAAAAGCACGCCGGCGTGACGGCCGGCCCTGATCCCCGTCCAGGTCCTCCAGTAAACAACGCCACGTTTCCACCCCCCCCCCCCCAGGACGCGCTCTTCACTGTCTGCTTGTGCGTTGTCTGGGTGTCGCCTTGAAGACTCTTTTCAAGAACGACGGTTCGGAGCACCTAGTTGCGACAGGGTGTTCCAGTAGACTTGCAGAGAGGCCAGGGTGTGGAGACACTCCATGGTGTGGGAAAAAAAAAAAAAAAGGGATGGATGCTGGAAATGTTTATTTAGAATTGAAGTATATGTCATCATATGTGTTGAAAATGCTGCGATTATGATTGTGTACGTGTTATGGTGAAATGTTTTTATCTTATAATTGTGCATGTTGTGTGAGTGGATTGCCTTGATTGTGATTGTCTGCATGTTGTGTGTGTTTGGGAATGCTTAGTTATGGCTGTCTGTTCGGTGTGAATAATTGGGGGTGTTGTATCGTAATCTTTATTGTGTGGTCTCTTGCGGGGGATTGTGTGAGGTCAGTCACTCCTTCACTCCCCCTAGACCGATCCTGTCAGGGCAGACTCCCAGGGGTCAGTCGTGACAATTGTGGGGGCTCGCCGGGATCTGAAGGGCTCTGGCTGCTCTCTCCTCATTTCGCAGAGCTTAACTGTTTAGTTTTGTTGTTTTGTATATGTTTAGTCAGTTTGTCGTGTTTGTTCGTGGGTGGTTAGCTGGGTGACTCTAGGTTTGAAGGGAGTCTTTTTTTGTGGCCTGAAGGAAACATCTGGCGTGGCTGGGGAATCGAGGTATGGATGAGTTAGGCAGAATCGGACCGCGTCCAGACCTCCTTCCGCCGGGTGCCTCACGCAGGTACGGCGTTAATAAAGTCTTGCCTTTCTGTTGCCGCTCAGTCTGAATTCCTTGTTTTGTATTGCCAGTTTCTTTTTTGTGTTTTTTTTTTTAACGGGTTATCTGTGTACAGGGGGTTGTTATGGACGTTAGGGTTTTTTTTTTCCTCTCTCCGGATTCCGTCTGCCGTTTTTTTGTTTTTTTTTCGGACCAGCCACACCGCACTGTTGGCTCGTGCTGTAGAGCGCGGTGTTAGCAGGTGGGGGCAGTCAGGACATAGTTTATGTTTGTTTTGTTTTTTTCGGTGACCACACGCACTGTTGCTCTTGCTGTGGACGCGCGGTGTTGCCCAAGAGTGGGAGCAGAGGAATCTTGTCCGCACACACGCACAAACACACATACACACATATACACCATCCCTAATATATTTGTTTTTTTTCCATTGGAATCGTCTTTCCTGTATTTGAGAACCGTAGGATATTGTTGTCATGGCAAACGTCCGTGCTGGTGTATGGCGACACGTGCGTGGAAGAAGAAAGGTTATTCAAAATGTAGTCCCTACTATTAGTCCCAGTACTTCGAACTAACAGGAACTCTACTTATACCAGTGCTGTAGCAGATGTCCAGTGAGTACTTTTCTACTTCTACGCTAAGGGATCTTTCCCCCCGGTTGCAGACCCCGACTGGACACTTCCGCTCGGAAGCGTCAGAGTTTAGTGATAGCAACTATCGGGCTTCTGTTGAGTCGCAGAGACCAAAGCCCTCTTTCTCCATGCTTCCCCTCGCAAGGAGATGCCCGGGGGGCTTTCCTCCATGGGAAAGTCGAGGCCAAGGGACGGGCCGAAGGGTCATCCTCCCGTGTCGGGCGGTGGTGAATCCTGCACTCAGGATATCACCTTGTCCTTTGTTTCTGGAGCGGCCAGCGTAGTGCAGAGGCTGCTAGGCAGGATGCCCTGCGTTGGGAAAAAAGAGCGCAGAGAGGGGTGTTGTCAGGCGGAAACCCTACGTAGTGATGAGGCTGCTATGCAAGGAAGCTCTGCGTGGGAAGAGGCAAGGGCTTCCGTGGAAGAGCTAGATAGGATGGAGCTCTGCCGCAGAGAAGACGGCTGCCGACAGGGAAGATCTGCGCAAGAGGAGGCTGCTCAGCGTAGGAAGAGGCTGCTCAGGTAGGAAGAGGCTGCCCAGCGTGCGGAAAGGCTGCAGGCAGGAAGCCCTCCGTAGGGAAGAACTAAGACAGGATGGAGGCTCTTGCGTAGGGAGGAGACTGGAACAATTCTTTCGCGGGCTCAGCATCTGTTTAAATCAGGGGGTTTTAATCACCAGGCAGGTCCACAGAGTTAGAGGCCCAAAGGTTAAAAGCTTCCAGAGTTCAGAACCTAGTGAGGACACTTGATATGTTCCTAGCGGCATTTTGACAAGGTTGCTAGTTCATACCAATTGTCTGAGGAACAAAAGGCTATGCACCTTTTTTCTGGATTATCTGGTGCTGCAGGGAGTGTGTGCTCACTCTAAATGAAGGGCGCGTCTTATGCAGACATGCTGTTGTCTGCGTAAGCGTTCCACCTTACCCCAGAGACGACCGGAGGAAGTTTTCAGGTCCATGGAAGAAGAATAACGACGAGACCTTGTGCAAGTTTGGTGTAGGCACTGCGCAAAACGCTAGGGTACTGGGTCAGTTGGCCTAAGTTGGAGCTGGAGGATCTGATCCTCATTGAACAGCTCACCCAACAATGTGTCCCCAGAGTTGAGGATCGGATTGGCAGAGGACAGCACCTCAGGATTTGCGGGCTCGTGCATTCATTCCGCTGAGGTGTTTGTGAAGCTCGAGGGCATATGGGCATTCGCCCAGATACGGAGAGGAAGCCCCCACAGGATTAGAGGCAATAAGGCGCCGACATCTGCTAGCGGTTCGACCAGGCGACAGTTCTTCGGGGACCTCAGCCACCAGGTTTTTGTTTTCTTTGTGGTCGCCCCGGCCACAATTAGAAAGATTGCCTAAAGCCGCCGGTAGGTAGTCATTGGGGCTAGTCCTTTCCCGCATCCTCGCGCCTCGGCTAACGTTGGGGGTCCACCAAGTTCGGAAGTGATTCAGATGTGCCCAGTGTTTCTCTCTGTTGTTGGTTCCTGCCTTGGTCGCCACCATCAGGTATTCGGGAGCATCAACGCTCCTTATGTTGATAAGGATTTGGGTTTCTCCTGAGGCCCGGCGGGGGCGCTAGTTATGATGACTCGTGCGGTTTGGAGGCCTGGTTTTTTTACCTCCACCCGTCCTTCTGTACTCTTCCTATCTCCACCCCTACTTCCGTGGCGAAGTAGGGCCATCGCGGGGGTGGGCAGCGACCTCTGTTATGCCCTTATCATAGGGAATACCATCACCTTAGCGGAAACGGCGCAGTCAGGTCCGTGTCTACGGATCTGCCTGTACAGGTGTGTGTGGGAGTTACCACACGCGCCCACCATAGCTTAAGAAAGCCGGAACAGGAGTTAGTTGCGTTCCAGTTCTTGCAGCCGATCTTGACGCCGGTCCTTGCGGAGTGCCGATCCTGCTTCCCATTGTTCGTCGTCAGGCCTTGGACTCGGATGATGTCCAACGGCCTTGACACGGGTGGATCGTCCTGCTCGTTGCCCGACACGCCAAGGTGAGCTTTAAGCTCACACGGGGATCTCTTTAGGGGTCTTTACTCGGGAAGCTCGTGTGGCAAGCAGCTGGTCGTCCCCAAAGCTTGAGGGAATCTGTTCTCCGGCAGGCCCATGATTCACCTATGGCCAGGTCAACAATGTGGGCTCCAAGCGGACTCTCGAGCGGTTAAGACCGCGGATTTCTTATGCCGGGGATGACTCGCAGGTTAGGCCAGTACTGCCGCAGTTGCGATGTCTGCCAACGGACCAACGCTCTAAGGGTCGCTTGAAGCGTGTTCACCTAGGGTCAGTGCCACGGGTTGGGGAGCCATTCAGCCAAGGTTGGGGTCGACTGGTGGGACCCTTTAATCCACCCATCCAAGCGCGGTCCACCGCTTCATTTCGGTTAGCGGTAGACTATGCGACTCGATGCCCAGTGCTGCCCCGCTTAGGACTATCGATACTACTATTGCTGAAGCACTTCCGGCGACTTTGACGCGCAACAGGCGTGCCCAAGAAGAAATTTGGACCGGAGTTTGTACTGGAGAGCGATCACCATCCTCTCCAGTACTGGACCGAATCGGCCAGTCAGTCGTCGATCATGAGTTAGGCAGTGGAACTGCAGAGTTCATGCGTTCACTTTTCACCATATCAAGGGGTTCCTGTAATACGGATGCTGGGACTATTTAATGCGAGATCGTTAGTCCCAGCACATGGAAAATCAGTAGAGGGACACTTCCCCTCAACCAGGGTTTTTATCCCCTGCTTGGTCTTTGATCAAGTGTAGTGACAGTTTTCACTTCCGTGATGTTATCGGTAGTGAATTCCACCAATGGTTCGGATTGTTAACTTTCATGGTTGGAGGTTCGCTTAGTTGTTTGATAATGTGTATTATGTAATCTCGGTGTGATTCTATCGCTAGAATTGTTTGTATTGGTTTTATCGTTACTCTGTCGATCCTAGAGGGTTGGGGTTCGGTCCCATTGTTGTGATTTGCACATGCGTCAAGGTTTCAAAGGAGCACTGTATCTCAGGGGGGGGAAAGAAAAAAATATAAAACAGTGCTTTTAGAAGGGGGGTTTGTTCACGAGTTTGTTCATTAGGCCTACGACGTTGACCCAACCGGGGTGGCGGAATTATTCATTTGTTTATTATTGTTGTTGTTTGTCGTATATCCGTCCTTAATGTGGCTGGTGGTGTGGTTGCTCCTTTGCGTGGTTTAGCTCAGGTTAGGTTTACTTTTCTCTCTCTCTCACCTCTCTAATTCCATGCCCGTGCCATTCATTCCTGCTGGTTCCGGGTGGTGGTTATCTTTTTCTTGTACTGGGCGTCTATCGGCCCCTCTCGCAAGTCTTTTTTTTACCTCGTCGCACGTTGCTTCATTTCTTATAGTTTGAAGTAATGCTCAACTCTGTGGAACGTCAGCGTGGAAGTTGGCCGCATCGCTGACGGGAGGTTAGCTCTTCACTCGAGCGGAAGATGTCTCTGGAGCGCCTGCTCGGTCTTGGGTTCTTCACCGTATCGTCGAAGGTACAGTCGGTATTTCAATTCCTACGTCGGCCTGTAGGAGAGGGACATCCACTTCTTCTTTGTCCGAATCTGTGACTCTGTCCTCTAGACTGGGACAGAGCGCAGAGAGAGTCGTTTGACCGCCTCTCGGTGTCACCCCCACGGGTAGCTGAGTAAGCATCAGGTTTCGTGGTTTGTTTGTTCTTGGTTTGTTGTTGATAGCGGCTTATTCTTCTCTTTTGCGCAATTTTCTTTTGTTTGCAAAATTGTAAAAGGAAATATTGTTTAGACCTTTTCTTGGTTCATTCAATCTTTAACCTGGCCATTCATTATATTCTTATCCAACATTCTTTCTTCCTGTTTATGCATCTGGTCGAAGCGGTAGTCGGTGTGATGGGAAGAGATCTGGTGATTCGGGTTGGTACTTCTTGGTCTCGCTCGTCCGCCCCCTGTCACATTCACCGATCTTATCCTTCGGCCACCCCGTCTGTTTGTGTGTGCAAGGAGAACGAGTTTTATGATGCGAGCGTGCGTAGCATGATTTGTCGTATCGGATGCGTGGTTAGAGATTTGTGAAATGTGGCTTAAAATGTGACAATTTATGATTAGAATTATTATTGCAATGTCGGTGGCATTTATAAAGCGATGGTCGCGTGTTGGTTTATTTCCTAAGATAAGGAAATTGTTAAATGTGAGAGTGAGAAGAGTGAAGATAATTCATATTGGTTTTTAAGCTGTTGATTTAAGCAGTCTTTTACCTGCATCGTGTGAGCGAAGACTTTAGAACATTCCTGATTTGGTTGGTGTGCTGTGTTACGTCAGGTCTGTGTTGAGTGCGTTTTTGGTGTGTTTAGGGTTAGACTCCCCTCGCCCATCCTGCGAGTGGATGTTAGGATTTGACAGCATGGGTCAGATTGTACTGCCGGCGGGGTTCAGTGTGCCTTCCTTCTTCCCTCCCCTCCCTTTCTTCTCTCCTCCAGCTACGTTTTTCCCCCTCCGGGGGGCTTTCACCGGAGTCTGGACTGGTTGGTGCCACATGCTGGTTGAGGCCAACGGCTCTGGTTGGGGACGCGGGACTGATGGTGCCACGTTGCTGGTTGAGGCCACGCTCTGGATGGGGACGGGACTGGTGGTGCCACGCGCTGGTTGAGGGCCACGCTCTGGTCGGGACGCGGATGGTAGAAAGCCCGCCGGCTTGACTGGCGGCTGAACCCGTCCAGGACCTCCAGAGTAACAACGACACGTTTCCCCCCCCCCCCACCCCCCAGGACGCGCTCTTCACTGTCTGCATGTGCGTGTCAAGGGTGTCGGCCTTGAACGATCTTTTCAAAAGAACCGACCCGGTTCGGAGACCTAGTGCGACCGGGGTGCTCCCAGTAGACTTGTGAGAGGCAGGGGTGTGGAGGGACACTCCATGGTGTGGAAAGGGTGGATGCTGGAAATGTTTATTTATAATTGAGTATATGTCATATGTGTTGAAATGCTGGATTATGATGTGTTACGTCGTATGATGAAATGTGTATTTATAATTGTGGCTGTGTGTGTTGTTTGGAAATGTTGATTGTGATTGTGCATGTTGTGTGTGTTGGAATGCTTATTTATGGCCGTATGTTGGTGGAATAAATGGGGTGTTGTATGTAATCTTTATTGTGTGTTCTCTTGCGGGGCGTGTGAGGTCAGTCACTCCCCTTCATCCCACCTAGACCGTCCTGTCAGGGCAGGACCTCCAGGGGGTCGGTCGTGAACACACAAAGGAGGGACAGGTGGGCTGCAAGTTCCATTACATACATACAAAGGAGGGCACAGTGGGCTGCAAGGTCCTAGCATACATACATACAAGGGGGCACTAGTGGGCTGCAAGGTCCACCACATACATACAAAGGAGGGCACAGTGGGCTGATTGGTCATACCTACATACAAAGGAGGGCACAGTGGGCTGCAAGGTCCACACATACATACAAGGAGGGCACAGTGGGCTGCAAGTCCATACCTACATACCAAGGAGGGCACAGTGGGCTATGCAAGTCCATAACGTACATACAAAAGGAGGGACAACAGTGGGCTGCAAGGTCCTACATATATAATACAAAGGATGGGAACAGTGGGCTGCAAGGTCCATTCATAATTACAAAGGGAGGGCACAGTGGCTGCTGCAGTGTCCACACATGCATACAAAGGAGGGCACAGTGGGCTGCAAGGTACATACATATATCCATACAAAGGAGGGCCGTGGGCTGCAAGGTCCCACACATACATACAAAGGAGGGCACAGTGGGCTGCAAGGTCCACACATACATACAAAGGAGGGACTCAAAGTGGGGGGTTGGGGCTGCAAGGTCTTACATACATACAAAGGTCCATACATACATTACACAAAGGAGGGCAATGTGGGCACTGCATGGTCATAACATATATACAAACAAAGGAGGGCCACAGTGGGGGCTGGCAAGTCTATACATACATACATACAAAGGAGAGCACAGTGGGCTCTGGCAAGGTCCATACATACATAAAGGAGGGCACAGTGGCTGAAGGTCCATTCATACACTACAAAGGAAGGGCCAGTCGGGCTGCAAGTCAATACATAATACAAAGGAGGCACAGTGGGTTGCAAGGTCCATAAATACATACAAGGAGGGCACAGTGGGCTGTGCAAGGTCCATACATACTACATACATACAAAGGAGGGCAACAGTGGGCTGCAAGGTCCATACATACATACAAAGGAGCGGCACAGTGTGGCTGAAGGGTCAATACATGACTACATACAAAGGAGGGCACAGTGGGGCTGCAAGGTCCATTTCTAAATTACCCAAAGGACGGGCTCAGTGGGCTGCAGGTCCAAACATACATTACCATACATTACAAAGGAGGGCACAGTGGGCTGCAAGGTCATAATACTACCAAAGGAGGGCACCCGTGGGCTGCAAGGGTCCATTACATACATACATGCATAACATACATACAAAGAGGGCACAGTGGGCCTGCAAGGTCCATACATACATACAAAAGGTGGACAAGTCTGCTGCAAGGTCCATAAATACATACAAAGGAGGAACCCAGTGGGCTGCAAGGGCCATACATACACATTTACATCATTACATACAAAGGAGGACACAGTGTCTAGCTGCAAGGGTCCATACATACATACAAAGGAGGGATGTAGGCGCAAGGTCCATACATACATACATACATATTACAAAGGAGGGCACAGTGGGCTGCAAGGTCCATACATACATACATACCTACATACAAAGGAGGGCACAGTGGGCTGCAAGGTCCTACATTACATACAAAGGAGCGCACAGTGTGCTTGCAAGGTCCATACATACATACATACATACATAAAGGGAAGGGCACAGTGGGTGAGAGTTCCATACATACATAATACTACAAAGGGGGCACACGCATGTCTGCAAGGTCCTACATACATACATACATACA
>CM031608.1:18197972-18202972 GCA_018398815.1 Conus ventricosus
CATTGGCTGCCTGCTGGCACTGTGTGACCAACGTATCAAACCAAGGGTGTGTGAACATGTGAGTGTTCTCCTGTTGTACAAAGTTACTTTTGGTTTGGTTTCCATGCTTTTTACTTATCCGTTTCTTGGCACAAAGCGTCAGTAACTGGACGTTTAGTTGAAGAGGAAGTCATCATGGATTATAAGCCCAGGCCTGCATACTTTGAACTGCCTGCGAGGTCATGTTAAACGAACGGAGAGTTTCACGCATTCACAGTTTTAGTGTTAGTTCAGTGCTTCGCTGTTTTGCGGCCTTTCTTTCTTCTTGACAGCGACCGTGCTTTTCTTCACTCGTTTCCAAGAATGCTTACAGTCACCAAATACAGCTACCTGGCAAAAGGTGGTAAAGAAAGACACCAAGAAATGAAGAAATGATAAATAAATGAACAAACAATAATTGAGATGAACGGGCAAAACTGCAGACGGGAACGCAGGCTTCAGTGAATCCGTGTGCAGACGATCCAAGGGACATAATCGAACGAAAGTCAGGTTCAGACAAACTTGCCTCTGTTCTGTAGCGCTTGCATGCATCGCAACTTTGTGCAGTGCAGTTTTGCTCTCTCGGACACAGGAAGAGTGGACATGCTTTGAAAATAATAATCCACGCCAGCTGCGCAATCGATTGTCATTTAAACTCGGAACGCTAGTATTGTATTTGTCCCCGCTGTGCTCATTTTTGTGTGAGGTCAATGAGAAATAGATGCAGACTACAGGCAGTCGTCCTTTCGTAACTTCGTGCAGAAGAGGCCTGCAAGACGTCGTCTGCCAGAATGCCCCCCAAAACGAGTCAAGATCAAGATAGTGGGACAACGTTGTTCCATAGCCTCGGGAATATCACAGGGTAGACTGCATGTCGTTATCTCTCAACTAGACAGAATTCGACAGTAAGTTATTGTGGCATGTTCTAAATATTCTTAAACATTTGACATCGAAACGATCGCTTAACTCAATAAACAGCTTGGTATTGTTGCAAATGACCGTAGCAATGTTATTTAACAGCAGCAGAAGCATTAGCAACAGCAATAATCATGATGAAGATAATATTTACAAAAAAAAGGCTGCCTGGCTTTGGCAGTTAAAGATGACTCCACATACCTAAATCCAGCTGACGGATCATTGGCACAGTAACTCGTCTAATGAAGGCGCCGTTGAGAGCAGTGCATTTATTTTTGTTTTAAATCATTGTGCGTGCGTGCGTACGTGCGTGTGTGTGTGTGTGTGACTCTGATACTTTGATGAGAAGGATGTGGGGGCCGGAATAGCTCAGTGGAAGAGCGCCGGACTCTCAATCTTGGTGATCCTGGGGTTACGGGTTCGAATCTCCGCCGGGCCGTTTTGGTTACAGGGGAATGTTTTCCTCAGACTCCATTTCCCATACAGTCCTTCGAATGAGACTATAAACCGAGGTTCCGTGTGTGAACGCATGCATAGCATCTTGCACACACGTAAAATCCCATCACCAACTTTCGGAAGAGAAGGCCAGTTGGCCGTTGGTATGGATAACACGTTACACATAGCATGCATCCTGCGTGAGAAATGGAAAGAATGAAGAAAGTAAGGAAATTGAGTGAACGATATTGAATGACATGGACTGAATGACACGGGAAACGACTGAATGAAGCGCCAGCTGGCAGCTCTTCAGTCGGCCTACCCAGGTAGGCAGCCCGTTGTGTAAACGAGTGTGGATTGTAAAGCGCTTAGAGCTTGATCTCGAGCCGAGGATAGGCGCTATATAAGTATTCATAATATATATAACATATATGTCTCTAATATCTCAACATTTCAGTGTCACGTATCATCCCTCTTCTCTCCTCTTGCTCTCACACATACATGTACGCGCGCGCGCCCCACGATAGTGTACACACACTCGCAGAAAAAGAGAGAGAGAGAGAGAGAGGAGAGAGAGAGAGAGAGAGAGAGAGAGAGAGAGAAGAAGAAGAAGAAGAAGAAGAAGAAGCAGAAATAGAAGGAAAAAAAGTCGCCTAAACGCATGCACACATGTACATAGATGCACACATTTAGACTACTTGTTATTCTTTCAAGCATTTTGTTTTATTTTGCTGCCAGACACACAAATTATCATTATCAACATCATCATTGTCATCATTATCATTGTTGTTGTCGTTGTCGTTGTCGTTGTCGTCATTGTTGTTAAGATACAGAAAGTGGCGGCAACCTCTGCCACAACGGGGAGCTTCGGCTCACGCACTTGCCTGCAAGGGTGTTAAGGTGTTAAGGAGAGAGCTGCGAATAATGAGTGCCCAATCTCTCTCTCTTTCTCTTCTCTCTCTCTCTCTCTCTCTCTCTCTCTCTCTCTCTCTCCTCTCTCTCTCTCTCTCTCTCTCTCTCTCTCTCTCTCTCTCTCTCTCTCTGCGTGATTTAGCTTAGCAAGGACAGATCGGAAGAATACGTTCTGCCTAAAATCTCAATCCTTGATCGAATAGAAGTGTTCTGACTTCTGAGCTCTCTCTCTCTCTCTCTCTCTCTCTCTCTCTCTCTCTCTCTCCTCTCTCTCTCTCTCTCTCTCTTCAGAGACAGAAAGAGACACAGAAAGAAACACAAAACGATATTCAGAGAGAGAGAGAGCGTTCTCAGAAGACAAGACATACACACGTCGTATTTTGTACAACCTCTAACTATTAAATACAAATACAGAAACCCCAGCCCAGAAAACCGAGCACACAAATACGATTTCTCTTGGAATGTCACGACTAAATAACAGAAACTCCGTCATGCCGACGTCGAATACCACTCCAGTCAGCAACGAGCAGGATATTTGTGGAGCTGATCGCTTTGTTCAGAACCTATCAACTGCCTTTCACCGTTCTGCTGATAGCGTTGTTAGTGAGTCCAGTGCTTGCTGCCAAGCACCTGCCTGTCCAGAGGATACCAATGCATTACGCCCCCTGCTTGTGAGAATGTATGTGCAGGTGTGTGTGTTGTGTTTGTATGCTTGCTGAACTCCCGATTTCTTCGGAGGATTTCACAAACCACAGTGCTTTGCAGTGTTGATGCTTGAATCATTTTCAAACCCTGTTTTCTTCCACGAGTGTCGAGGAATCTAGTCTGTGTCAAGCTGGAATCAGTCTGCATGAAACTCGCTAACAACAGATGTAATCAAACTATAAAAAAAAATTTGTGAAGCGGTACCTGACGATTCGAACTGATTTACAAGGTGTGGTCGCACTTGGAATGTCAAAAGAGTAAAATGGTTGGCTACTTCGGCTAGGTAAATTCCGATTATATCATTCATGAAAAAATATTTCTCTTCTCAGATGTGTATGTCGGCTATTCTATCACTGGCCTTCAACCACCTTTGATGAAAAATAACTATGTGATTGGTTCATAAGCAAATCAAAAATTTCCGTGTGATGAACGTGTTGGACGGTAGAGTGTATGGGGGAAAGACCACAGGTTTGAATCCCGTTCACGTTCACCAGCGAACGGTGATGTTTTCGTGGTCATCTCAGAATGAATACTGTGCCTATTCTGCGTGACGTCACAGTGTCCGGCATGCACTGACACGACTCTGAGAGGTAAGTGACCCGGGGAAGCTGGCTTGAAAAGGAGTTGATCTATGTTAATGAGCTATTAACCGAGCAGTAAACCAAGCAGCATGTGCTGAAAAAGACAGAAAAAAGATGTGGAAAAGCTATCAAACACACACACGCGCGCACGCATGCACGTACGCACGCACGCACACACACACACACACACACACACACACACACACACACACACAACACACACACACACACACACACTGACTGACTGAAACACAATTTATTGTCAGATTAACTCAAGGTTGTACTGACATTTAAGAAAACATTATGAACAGAATATGAACGTTTTTCATTCAAAGCAAAAAAGCATAATTAACACACAAAAATACGTGCGCACACATACACGTACACGTACACACACACACACACACACACACACACACACACACAACACCACACACACACACACACACACACACAACACACACTGTACACACATACACACACACGCACAAACACACGCACTTACATAAATACACAAATACACACATCTCAATACAAACACACCCATACCCTCACATATACTCAAACTTACACACTCGCACACACAGACATACACACGCCCACACACACACGCGCACACACACCCGCGCGCCCACACACACACACACACACCGCGCGCGCGCGCACGCACACACACACATTCATACTCGAGCACTAGTACACACATGCATTCACTATCACAAACACACTCTTTCACGCACACATACACGCGCGCACGCACATACACACCCACCGCTCACACACACACACACACACACACACACACACACACACACACACACACACACACACACACACACACACACCGCGCGCGCGCGCGCGCGCGCGCACGCACGCACACACAGAGAAAAAAAAATTCTGCCAATTATATACATCCTGTACCCCTTTGCACCTCCCCCCCCCCCCCCCCCCCCCTCCTCCCCCAGCCAGGAGCGACGGGATCAAGAGAGATCGAAGCAGCAGAACGGACGACATGAACAGGTTGGAGCTGGTCTCGGTACCACTTGTGTCGCGAATGAACTGGCCGTACCTAACACCGAATTGGATGAACATAGTACACAACACAGGAGGAACACATCAAGCCGATTCGAGATGATGATGACACGTCGCATATTCAGGATACGCTTCGGTGTTTGCGTTACGATCTGTAGGAGTGAAACAGCAGGGGCCCAGAAATCCACCCGTCGGACATCGACACAAGTCTGGAGCAAGCTGTTGACAAAATTATCGCTGGTTTTTGACACGGGAATGGTTAAGGGTTATGCCGTTACTCTTACAGAGCGACAGGTGCAGAGACGATTCCGAGATCCGCACAGAAATCAAGCTTTTCGGAAGGTCGTGCTCCATCAAACGGATGACGTGGGTGTGCTGCTGTGTGAATCAGACGACGTCGTT
>CM031608.1:18210472-18217972 GCA_018398815.1 Conus ventricosus
TAGGACTTGGTACGTGCGTTTGACTGTGCATGCGTTACGTCTGCTGATGCTGGTTCTTGCTGATATGTTTTGTAGTCTGGCGTGCGTATTTGATTAGTATAAACGACAATGGTATTCATACGCTTATCGAATAGGCTTAGTGATTACTAGTAATGAATGCGCCCTTTCCGGCCGTGCTCGGATATCGGTGACATTTGTAACTCGCCAACACTATGCAATGCAGGATAACAAAACAACGGAGGAAAAAAACTTCGAACCCACTAGAGAGATGAGGAATTGAGTACTTCGACTCGTAGAGTCTTCAAAGCAATGACGTAAAGATCACAATTTCATCACCACTACATTATGACGTAATGCATGTGAACGTAAATAGTGAGAGGGAAGGGGGGTGGGGAAGAGGAAAACGAGGGGGAGGGGAGGGAAAGGGGAAAGGTGGGGACGGGGAAGCTGTGATTTGGTTTAGTCTTTGATGTTGAAGCCATCTGGTGTTGTAGTACCAAGATGGTGGATCATCTCAATTCCTCATCTCTCTAGTGGTTTCGAAGTTTTTTTCCTCCGTTGTTTTGTTATCCTGTTTTTTAAAGAACCCAGGCAGTCTAACTTCTTTTATGTACTATGCAATGCAAGTGCACGTGTATTTCTGTATGAAACACCTCTTAACTGTAATGGTTGTGGGGGTTTGCAGCAAACGTTGAAGGTATGCGTGTTTGTGTCAGTTTTTGTGTTTGAAATAATTGTTTCAAACAGACGGTTGCTTAAATGTGTGTATATGTTGACATGTTTCTTTTTTATTCTCTGTGATTTGTGAAACACAAAACTTCGGATTACAGGCCTAGATAGGACGCAGTATACATAGCCCTTCATCATCATCATCATCATCACCATCATCATCATCATCATCATCATCATCATCATCGTCATCATCATCACCACCACCACCTTCATCATCATCCCCAGTAGCAGTATTTCTTAATTTCAATACACACATTGCTGATTACTTTCTTGTTTAATGTGAATATTCCACGTTTCCATTTTCTTGCTTTGAATGAGACTGTCATCATTGCTCTGTATAGAAATAGTTGGACTGGAAGAGGATAGACTGCACTGTTTTGTTCTAAATCGCGTCGTTATGTATAGCTAAAAGAACAAACCTCAACTCATGCGAGATTCGAATGCAGGACCACGGAGACCCCTCACATTAGAGACGGGTGTGTTAACCTCTGGGCCACATGGGCTCCATTGGCGGTGTTGCAGAAACAGCTGAGGAGACAGCTGGCGACAGCCGCTGACAAGGGCTGTCTGAAGGACCTGGAAGAGGCTTTGCGCATGTGCGAAGAGTATGACGTACAACCGGACAGCGAATACTACAGAGCCATCCGGAAAGTGGAATATCTACGCATCAAAGAAGGTGAGGCTCGCTGAAATCGAGCAAACGAACAGAAACAAAGCGAACATCCTCCTCTCCCAACTCCTCCACTCCAAAAAAAAAAAAGTATTTGTCCATATGAACATGTCAAAACGGGTAAGAGGTCGTCATAAAATTGGGAAAAATGACGCTTTAAAAACTCATCAAACAGGGAGATGAATTGTAAAACCGAGAAAACCTTCACTGTCAACCTCGGGTGATGTCAGTGGAGGAAGGACTGGCGCACAGCCCAAACACACTCACAGCTTGCTTACGATCTCATTCATATATCATGCATTCGTCACATCAAACCACTAGTAAAGTCTATAACTTTACTACACATGTTCATAGAACGAAACATCAATGCATATGGAATCAAATGAAATAAAACATTCTCTCTTTCCTGAACTTCACAAAATCATTTATCTAAAACATCATTAACTAACCCGGGTATAATAGATTTCTACTTTATCTGGCCAGGTGATCTTAACTATTCACGAATCACTGTCTTTTCTTTACTTTTCTTTTTCTTTTCACTGTCACTTTCACAACACGACACAACTGCCGGCACTGGTGTTGGTCTGCTTTGCACCGGTCAAGCTGGACTGCTGGCACCGGTCAGGCTGGACTGCTGATGAAAGTGGCGCTGGCCAAGTACGAGGTCGAACCCCAGTGAGGACAGAACAGTGACTATCAACATCGATCTGTTCTCCTTTCTTTCTTCCTGCATTAACGCATTGCACTCTCTCTCTCTCTCTTCTAGTCTGCTCTTATCAAATGGACATGGTTGCTTTTCTTTTCTTTTTTCTTTTCTTTCTTTTCTTCTTCATTAATTAGCAACTCTCTCTCTCTCCATATCTCTCCTCAGTCCTTCCTCTGCAGACTATCTCATGCTAATCTCTCAACTTGGTTCTCTTCTCTCCTCCCCTCATCTCTCTGCTTTTCTCTCAAGCAGACCTAGAACCTCTCTCTCTCTCTGTTCGTTCTCCCCCTCGTTCTCCCTGTTCGTTCTCATCTCCTGCCTTCCTGTAGGCGAGAGCCTACTTCCCCGAACTTCTCCCTCTCTCTCTCTGTCTGTTCGTTTTCCTCCTTTCTCTCTCTCTCCCTCACGCATTCCTTTATTCGTTCCGATCTGTCCAAAAAGGGCGAGTACCATTGGTCAGTATTTTTACCGCCCCTGACACCCGAAGTTAGCTCCCTCTAATTCCATTGGACATTCAAATCATGACAGTCACGCCGACACGCCTTACTCTCTGTGGTGGTCAATTGGTCATCTAATTGATTAGCTAGATTTCACCCCCACCACACACTACCTTCCCCCCTTTCCTACTTAACTGGTGCCGTGTGGCTTAAGTCGTGGACACTGGTCAACCTAAAGTGGCTAGCTGAGTCAAGGTGGGCGCCACGACGTCTAACTAACAATGACGCTGGTTCACAAATTGGCCGGCTGAGTCTGAGCCAGGCTCTACGACTCGTCTCGCTAGACATCGAGGCGTCGGTCAAAACGGCTTAGTCAGTCTGGGTGGATCGTACCGTCTCTGTGAGGCCTCTCCACTAAGCTTAATTGGCCGGATCCGAACATGGGGCCCGGTCTACGGGGCGCCAAGATGTCTGCGTTTGGACTTATGTCCAGTCGAAGTGGGGCGACTCCCAAGTGGGTTGTTTCATTTTTTGTCCGTGACAATTTCCCCTTGCAAAAGACCATGCTCCGCATTGTCTCAAAACAACGGAAACAAAAAAAACAACAACCGAATTTGCTGACACACAGCTACACGTGCAAAGTTTTTAAAAATACTTTACAACCAACCGGTTTACAAATTATAAAATATATCATTAGTGAATACCACTCCAATGAGTTATCATTGACGTGCACTCTTGCGTTATTTCGACTCATTTTATAACGACCTCTGTGCGCACCTATGCAATTCCCCTACTTGCGGATTTGCCACATCTTCTCTTCACAATTCTTATGAAAAGCACAATATAATATGATCACGATCCATGACACTTCACTGAGGAATCTCCATCCTCACTTATTGCAAATAATGCATCACTACACAAGCGACTGTATGCTCCAAGCATAACTACATTCACTGAACAAGTCTCACAAAGAAAATATGAACAAGTCTCACACAAAAATAATATGAACCATAGCCAACTGGGAATGGACCCATATTCAATCAACATAACTGTCATCAACACATATTATCAACAAAGCACCCCGGATATGACTGACTTCCTCTGAGTTGCAGCTTGCTAGACTACAACGGCTTAAATAGTCGCTCCGACATTCTGTCGACCTGGGATGTACTGCACTCGATACCTGTAGGGCTGCAGTGCCATTGCCCAACGCAGAACCCTGCTGTTTTTCAGCTGTGCCTCCTGCAGGAATTTGAGTGGTTGGTGATCTGTCTCTATCACGAACTCTTTCCCATACAAGTATTTGTGGAACTTCTGCACGGCCCACACGACAGCTAAACACTCCTTCTCCACCGTTGCGTACCCTTCTTCACACTTTGTCAACTTCCTGCTAGCATATCTCACAGGAAACTCGACCTCTTCATGCTCCTGCAACAATACTGCACCTATCCCACCACCTGATGCATCTGTCCGCAACAAAAATGGTTTGGACATATCTGGTAGCTTCAAGATGGGGCGGGAACCCTAGTCTTTCCAACACCGTCTGCAGTGCTTGCTCTGCAGCGTCTGACCACTCGACCACTGCCGGTTTCCCTGCCTTGGTCAAATCACTGAGAGGACTCGTGATTGCAGCAAAATTTGGGACAAACTCCCTATAGAACCCAATAAAACCTAGCAGACTCCTGACTTCTGTTTTGGTCTTGGTCTCTCTGAATTCATCATCTTCTCCACCTTTCCTCTTTCCGGCTGCTTTGTGTCGCCTCCGACAACAAAACCTAGGAACTCCTACTGTCTAGCCCTTCATACAGTGACACATCCCTGTATGACTCTTCTGGAACTTAGGCAACAAAATCTCCCCTTCTTCTGCTGGGTCTCTTTCACCTCATAAATGATTGCTGCTGCGCCTATGTGCTGAGTCTCACGCTGAATATATTTGCGGAGAAATTCGCATGGAAAAGTTTTAGTTTCCCATTCACATCAATTCGGTAATCCGACCGACCTTTTCAGTGATGGTGAATGGTCCTTTCCAATGCATCAGCAGCTTGTTGTAACCCGTGGGAAGCAGTACCAGGACTTGACCTCCCACCTTGGGGGATTGCTTCCTCACCTTCCTGTCATATTGCTTCTTCTGACCGACCCTAGCCTCCTGCAAACCTTCCTTTGCAACCTTACATGTCTCATACCTCTGCCCACCTTGGAACAGGGCGAGATTGGGCCAATCAATCAACAGCCACCCTCCTAAATTTGGTGTGTCAATAAAGGGGGATGTTTAAGAGGCGCCTTCCTCTTCACCCCCTTGTGGCTGACCTTTGACACACGTCACATGACATGCAGAAACGTTTTATGTCTGCCATTGCTCCTGGCCAATGAAAATCATCAAAGACTCGGTCAGCCGTTTTACCGGTGGCCGAGATGACTCGCCATGAGCGACTCGTGACCCACTGACATGACAGTGTCACGATAACATGCTGGTACCTCTAGCTGAGTGGTCACCTTACCTGTCTCCCCCTTGGTGAACACTCGGTACAACAGCCCGCCTTTCACAAGAAATTCTGTCTCACCTCCTCTAACCTGTTTCTCTCCACCTCTTGCCAACTCCCAAGACTTCACGAGCGAAGGGTCTTGTTCCTGCGCTGCCCTAAACTCATCAGGCGACACATCTATGCCTGACTTCCTTGCCGGAACGACTAACGGTTTATCAACCTTTCCCTCCTTCTTGCCCCGTGTTTGAACTGCTGCCCCTGTAGCAGTCAACAACTCAGGATCCCCTGGACCCCTTGCACCTGGAATATTTCCAATGATCAAATCGTGAAGGGGTTTCTCCATCACCAACGCAGACAACTCGCCTGAGAAGTAGGGGTACGTACTTCTATCTTAGCAACTGGAAACTCCCTCACAGTGCCATCGATTAGAGTACAGGTCGGGATTTGCCCTGTCAAATCCCCTTTATCGACCAGCGTTGTTCGTACTACACCGCATGAACAACCAGTGTCTCGTAACACTTTCACCCTCTGCGGGCCCAAATCCACCCTTCTTCCACTGGTAACGAACCACTCAGCCTAGTGCCCTCTATCCCTGACACTGACTGCTGTCCAGTGCTAGCCATAGGCTGCACTCCACCCTCTTCAGACTGAATCCCTTTTGGTTCCACTGCAGGTCGTTTCCCTTGACGACCCTTATCCACCTCTTGCAAGGCTGCTGCCTTCTGGAACCTCATGCGACAACCCCTCGCCACATGTCCCTTCTTGTGACAAATGAAACACCTAATGTCCCTTTGCCCTTCCTTCTGCCCCACCACTGGGTTTGCGGGACTTTGCAGAAAACTCTCCTAGTCTCCTTGCACTCTTCTCACCTGTGCCTAGCACCTGTTTCTCCTGCACCTTAGTGCCCAAACGTGCCTCTCTATACACCTCTGCGAACTTCAACAACTCCCCTGCTGTCTCTGGCTGTCTTTCTTTCAAATGTATGGTTAACTCAGGGCCGCAACCTGACAAAATCTGTTCTTCATAACTAGCTCTTTCAATTCAGCAAACTCCTTCTTCGTACCACTCAACTCTAACCATTTCTCAAAATAGTGATCTAGACGTGCACCAAACTGAGTGTACGTCTCACCTGCTTGTAATTTAGCTGAACGAAATTTCTTCCTGAACCCCTCCTCTGTGAGGTCAATCCCTTCATTAAAGACTCCTTCACACACCAAAATCAGACTGTTGTTCTGCTGGTAACGCAGTGAAAATTTGTAATGCCTTACCCGTCAGTAACGCCGACAAAATGACTGCCCACTCTTCTGGAGGCCAACCCTGACTGGTCGCAAACGTTTCGAAACGACTGATGTATGCATCAATCGAATCGGTTCCTTCAGAGAATTTGGGTAACTTGGGTCGGGGGGCATAGCTGCGCACAGAGTCACTGGAAAGTGAGCTACCATCCTCGGGGTCTCCCTTTGTATTCTCACTTTCTCCAACTCTAATTGAACCTTTAGTCTTCTGTTTCCTGCGTTTCCCTAGCTTTAATCCTTTCTGTTTCCTGCTTCATTCTTTCTGTTTCCTGCGTGTCGCTAGCTTTTAATCTTTCCTGCTCTGCTATTGCTATCTCTGCTGCGACACGGCGTCTTTCTGCCCGCTCATCTCTTTCCATCTTTTGTTGGTTTTCAACGAATGCTCGCAACTCATCTCCTGAGTAACCTAAATCACGAGCGACGCTCACAAGTTGTTCAATAGGGGTGTTCTTTTCTTCCGCCATTATATCTCTTTTTTTTGTTTTTTGAACAAGATTTTATGACAACGACAGCCGAACTGGTGGTTACCGACACGAGTGACGTAATATAGCACAATCCTATGAATGATAATAAATTTGCTTGGGACAACGTAGTTAGTTTTTATAAGACGCCCAGCGCCTGACCCAACTATGAGAGCGAATTATAGGCAATCTGTGCGAAATGAGTACTCTGGGGCTGAAATGCCAAGCCTAGTGTTACTATCTTGGAAGCAATGCCAAGGCTAGTATTTAACTATCTTGGGAACATACAGTAAGACAACCCCTTGTCTTTAGGATTACAATACTTGAATCCCACCCAGCTTCCTCTCTGAGAAGTTGAACAATTATAATTAATGGGCCAGAATATCCTGGCAAGGTCGCCAATAAATTGTCAACCTCGGTGATGTCAGTGGAGGAAGGACTAGCGCACAGCCCAAACACACTCACAGCTTGCTTACGATCTCATTCATATATCATGCATTCGTCACATCAAACCACTAGTAAAGTCTATAACTTTACTACACATGTTCATAGAACGAAACATCAATGCATATGGAATCAAATGAAATAAAACATTCTCTCTTTCCTGAACTTCACAAAATCATTTATCTAAAACATCATTAACTAACCCGGGTATAAATAGATTTCTACTTTACCTGGCCAGGTGATCTTAACTATTCACGAATCACTGTCTTTTC
>CM031608.1:18229132-18231632 GCA_018398815.1 Conus ventricosus
GTCTTTTAAAAATTTCATTATTATAGTTTATTATTGTACCTATCTGGAGTCTGGGGTCAGAAGGCAGCATGTATAAACCAGTGCCAACAGCAAAGTCTACTTTCGATCTTGCGTATTGTAAAACATGTTGGTACCTTTGAATACTTGAAGGTAAATCAACTGTAGAATTAATGGCGTCCTCTAAATTAGCTAAGTATTGTTTTGTGCGTCAAAGCCAGTAGAAGGATCAGTTATGCTCGATCTTGCCTGTGCTTGCGAACCTAGCAAACACCAAACGTAAGTACGAATAGAGTCGTTTATTCGTTCTATTCCCGCCCTAGTTAGGCCCTTAGAAGTGTCTAAGATAAATGTTGTCCATGCTGTTTTATGCTCTTGCTGTAGGGACCCAGGCTCAACAGTTGTGCCAAAAAAGAAAGATTTGAAAGGAGGATGCCAGTCATAGTTATACTTTCTGTGCGTGCCCCGAAAATAAAGGTCGCCTAGGCCATGATTATGATCCAACTTTTGTCTAAAGCCTGTCTTGATGTTAATATTGAATTCGTTACAGATCCTTTCAAAAGCCTTCATGTCTATTCTGTTGCTGAGTGGATTAAACGGTTTGTCATTTGGTAATGGCGCTTTCAGTTCAGTCAAAATACGTCTGAAGGTGTAATAAAAATGAAATCTGTACACTGACCTCACCAAAGGATCATGGTGATTTAAATGATCGGCATACGACACTCCACACCCAGTTGATGCGCAAAACACAGCAAAGTTTAACTGGTTCTGATAAAACTGCATCGGATGACTAAACCACGCTTTCTTGATGTGGTCGTTTTCAATAGGGGGTTAAGATAGCTCTTCAATGGAGTACTCACCTTTTTATGAAAAGAGGCAGTCTGGGTCACAGCAATGTCAAGAGTATCAGTTGCTATATTTTTAAGATTGTAGTGCGGCCCAACAGAATATTTTGCACCAGTATATTTGAATGCACTCATTTTTATTTCGTTTAAAAAAATGTTTGTAACAATAACAACCCAAGACCGTCCTTCGTTTTTAGAACATGCTATTGATAACAATTGCGGGGTCAAAATGGTTGCGCTTAAATGAAATATTTTACAAAGTCGTATGGTTTAATATAAGTGAAGCCAGGGAGAATAATAAGATTCAAAAAATTAATAATGCAGGAAACTTAGTTGGCCAGTTAACCATACCTGATGGTTATTACGGGTTTTGCTCACTAAAAGAAGCAATGAGTAACTTTGACATAACTCTCAAACTTAACAATGCGAATCTGAAAACAATGTTGTCCTTCAAGCCTGAAGAAGAAGTAGGTTACTATTTTGATAAAGAGCTAGCTAAAATGTTAGGCTTACAGCTAACAATTATATATTAGAGTTACACCAACCAAAACTACTTATGAGGGGGAAAGTCCGCTCGATCTTGCATTACATTCATTACTCTATGTTCATTGGATGAGCTGAGCACTGATGAAAACTTATATGATGGAAGGCCCTCAACTGTTTTAAGAGCTCTTCCGTCAGGGAAAGCTGCATATTGCGATTATGAAATTATACAATTCCCTAATTTACAGTTTAAAAGATTAGTTTGTGGAGGGTTGGATCATTTAATATAAAAATTGCAGACAAAGTGGGGAAAGTTGTGAAATGTGATAACCTACACATTGTTTTGGAAATAAAATAATAAGTTGTTCTAAAAAATGTCGCGTGGGCCAGAAGAACCAGGAGTTACATTAGCGCCTGTAAGGTGTATAACTTTAGAATTAAAAGAACCTTGCAGACGTTGCGGACTTTGAACAAAACGGTGAGATAGGCGCTTTGTATGGTTTTGAGTACACTAAAGATGGTGATTATAAACGCAAAGAGGTTGGCGACAGCAAAAAGTTTCCTAAACTAGAACAACTGCGCAATCTAGAGGCAAATAATGTTGGCCAGTATGAATATAAAATAGTTCGAAAACCTGACCTCAAATGGCACTTAGAACCATATTTAGAATGGGAAATAAAATTTGAATTCATAAGCCCATTTACATATTTTAGCCGTCAAAAAAGTTTCAGAAAAGCATTCAACTCTGGCCCTTTACATGTAAGTCTTATGCCGGACGACAATAGTCGGAAAGAAATTGAAATAACGCCGTATGGGAAAAAACAGTACATCCTCCACAGAAAAGAAACAGTTGTAAAAAAAGCATCTACAAAATTACAGTTCTTTCCAAGCAGAAAATTAGGAGACACGTTCACAATGATATTTGAAATTTCTGTCTTTAAAGATGTGGAGAGGGATGGGGTTGGGGCGTTAGTGACGACCTTATAAAAGGAATTAATATTAGCTGGCAAAACTTAGACGTTAAACGTCTTAACGTTGTTGTCGTCGTTCTTCACAATGGCGAGGATATTAAGATCATAACAACAAGCAACAAAATCAATGTGACTTAAATAGAACAATCTTACAGAACTGAATTGGATTAATCTTACACATTTAGGCCTTATAGGGTTTTATTA
>CM031608.1:18254132-18259132 GCA_018398815.1 Conus ventricosus
TTGAGTAGTTCTTCATCTATGGAGAAATGAAACTTGGAATAAAAAAAACGAGCAAAAACTCCACATTTGATGTAACCATGGGATCGTATGATGGCGCCGAAACATGTGAACTAGTCGGACTATTCATGCTATCCAACATCCAAAAACAACTTGGAAAACAGGTCGGTTTATACCGAGATGACGGCCTCGCTGCATTAAACAATAATCCAAGAACTATTGAAAACAAGAAAAAAGAATTATGTAAAATCTTTAACAACCACAACTTAAAAATCACAATAGAAGCAAACAAAAAAGTAGTGAATTACCTAGACATAACATTAGACCTCAATGACCACGTGTACAAACCATACAAAAAAACCCAATGACATACCAATCTACGTAAATGTCAAAAGCAACCACCCACCATCCATACTAAAAACAATACCCAATGGTATAAACAAGAGACTATCCAACCTGTCATGCAATGAAAACGCATTCAATGATGCAGCAACAGAATATCAAGAAGCATTACAAAAAAGTGGTTACAATTACAAACTACAATACAGTCCAGACAATAACACGAACAGAAATAAGAAAACTAGGAAAAGAAAGATCATATGGTACAACCCACCATACGATGGACAAGTAAAAACAAATGTAGGAAAAGAATTCTTTAAAATCTTGGCAACATCATTTCCAAAAGAACACAAACTGTCCAAAATATTCAACAAAAACACCATCAAACTATCTTACACATGTATGCCTAACCTTAAAAACATAATTGATTCATCTAACAAAATGAAAAGCAACACAAAAGAGAAGGGTGCTAAAAAGACATCTTGCAACTGCACTAAAAAAGAACAGTGCCCCCTAAGCAACAAATGCCTTCACAGCAACATTGTATACCAAGCTACGGTAACTTCAGAAAATGAAAAAGAAACATATATAGGGATCACAGAAAACACTTTCAAAACCAGATACGCAAACCACAAACAGTCATTCAAAAATGAAAAATACAAAAATCAAACAGCTGAGTAAATACATTTGGAGACTCAAAGATAAAAAAAATAGACTACAACATATCATGGAAAATCATAAAAAGAGCAACATCATACAACAATATTTCAAAAAGATGCAATCTATGCTCCACAGAAAAATGGTTTAAACCACACCTAGCAACCTTGAATACAAAAGTAGAAATAGTAAACAATTGCAGGCACAAATGGAAATCTTTGTTAGCGCACGCCACCTGAACAGACCCCAACAGGAACCACAGACCACACGTGAAGCAACTCGCACGTGCAGAAATGGAATCAGGTCCCGCACGCTATAAAAGACAGATAGCGTGCCCCAAAGAATATCCTGATGAGAGCGAGAGGTTCGAAACAAGCTTGTTGATTTTAATACTTCATTTTAAAAAAAAAATATTCTTAACAGATGTTGCTCCCCAAAGGGTTGAGCACCTTCAGATTTTTAAAGAACACTTTTATATTGTTCATATATATATATACAACAAACTAATAAATTCCAAGGATAAGTACCGCGCACCGTTCTAGCAACTTACAGAGCAGCTTGGTGTTGCAATGACTGCAAGAAATATTCAATTATAAACAAAGCTTGCTCTTATGTCTTAGATTGACGAAATAGGGGGAAATAAGCATTCATATCTGCAGTGGTAGATGATTCTGCCTAACTACCAGTATGTGCTTGAGTGGGTGAATGGAGAAAAATAAAATAAATGCTTCTAAAAATGAGCCTTCAGCAAGTTTATAGTCTCCAAGGTGGAGACATCCTCCAATATGGAGGGAAACTCACTAACATATAACTCCTGGTCATATACCGATATTTCGAAACCTAGTTGTTTCTCCTCAGTGACCGCGGAAAGTGGTAATTTGACTCCTCTGCCTTTTCAGTTTTAAGAAGAATGCAATCCCAGAAAAGGCTGGTGTGCAATACCGTAGTATATTTGTTGAGTTTTCAAAAAACCAACCAAAGGTGCCACCTAAGAAGCAAAAGAAAATCATGAAAGAGCAAAACAAGTTACATTTTCTTGTGAAAAGTAAAAAATATAAAAAAATATCCTCTTAAGACACAAGTGCTGAGGGTCAGTTCTTGGAATGAATCCGCAAGGGACTAAAATACAACAAACTAATAAATTCCAAGGATAAGTACCGCGCACCGTTCCAGCAACTTACAGAGCAGCTTGGTGTTGCAATGACTGCAAGAAATATTGAATTATAAACAAAGCTTGCTCTTATGTCTTAGATTGACGAAATAGGGGGAAATAAGCATTCATATCTGCAGTGGTAGATGATTCTGCCTAACTAAAAGTATGTGCTTGAGTGGGTGAATGGATGATGGAGAAAAATAAAATAAATGCTTCTAAAAATGAGCCTTCAGCAAGCTTATAGTCTCCAAGGTGGAGACATCCTCCAATAGGGAGGTTTCGAAATATCGGTATATGACCAGGAGTTATATGTTAGTGAGTTTCCCTCCCTATTGGCAAGCTTTGTTTATAATTCAATATATATATATATATATATTATATATATATATATATATATATATATATATATATATATATATATATAATATATATATGCACGCGCGCACGAGAGATGGTGATCATCCCACGGCTTATCTTGTCAAGAACGGACAAAGACTAGATATAAATGAACGTACTCATTATTTAGCCCTTATTTTGAACGATAAAGGATTGGCAGTTGCCATTGTTACCACATTCCTTTTGGGAGGAACGGACAGAGCTAAATGTAAGTGAGCACACCCATGTTTGATCTGTCATCCTTGGAACTAAAGCCATGGCGCTGGTCTCTCGTGCTGTCAGGACTGGGCCGACATTCAGATGCTGCTGTGCCGCGTGGGGCGAGACTCGCTGATCCACGAGATCCGAGACTTCGACTCGGCCCACGTGGGTGAGGACACCAACCGCCGCGTGCAGCGGATCCTCAGCCCACATGAACTGCACACCATCCGGCAGGCCAGCAACGGCGCCGCCACCTTCTACGTCTGGGTCAGTGCACACGCCCGTTGGCTTTCTTTCTTTCTTTTTTTCTTTTTTTTCCTTGGGGGATGGGGTGGTGAGGGTGTCATAATTCATTGTTTTTTTGGTCATGCCCAGGACCAAATAGCGTACACGCGGGAGCAGAAAATTCTCGAATATGGCATGAAGATGTTGAGTTACAGAATGAAGATGTTAAGTTACAGAAATTCCTCCAAACCAGAACCAAAACATATAACTTGCAATGCTTGGAGATTATTTACTTTTAGTGCCTGATTCCTGTGATTGGTAAATCTGCGCAGTGATGTCGATTTTTCTTTAACAGTTTTGATATTTTAAGAAATATCCTAAGCGAATGTAAGCAAAAGAACTAGCGAGATAAAGAAAACATTCGCCCAGTGAGAGGAGAACAGGCTGACAATGATAGGTTTTTTTTTTTTTTTTTAGTGATTTGATTGTCTTGTCTGTCTCATCTTCTCTGGCCTGTCTGTAGCCTCACTTCCGCGTCGCACATTGGAGCTGCCCTGTTGTCAGCCACATCAAGGTTCAGCGCTGGTAGTCTGCAGGAATGAATCAGTTAGGTCGTCATCACACAGCCCACCAGAGAGAACACAACACATCCACTGAGTCACCTCGGTGGTGTTGCATCAGCTGACATCTGCTCCAACTGACGAGAGCATGTGAAGGCGCAAATCCAACGTAACTGGTTGTTCTCCTCCGCATTGCGCCGCCACGTCATCCAAAGGCAGTGTCCATGAACTTCGTAATCGCTGTCTCTTCTGTGATGCCCGTCCTGATCCAACACACGCGGGACACCACCTTCCACGTGGCACACTGACGACAATCGTTACTCCGTTGCGGAGCCAGCGTGTGAGCGAGTGTTCTCCACCTACCCACCCACCCATGGCCCTTAGAGAACGGTATTATGCCGCTTCTGGCTCCCCCACTCTCAACCGGCCTTGGCCGGTCTCGTCCGGGCGAATCCAAAAGCGGCATAATACCGTTCTCTACTAAGCATGACTTCAATAACCAAAAAAATAACGATTATCTACAACATACATACTGTGTTGGGTTGTCCGTTTTCAATACTAATTTATTAAACTTTTCAGATTTTAGTTTTTGCTTAATCCTGTGTTTTTCTTGATCATTCTCAATAACATCATTTTCACGCAAACATTCATCAAATGAGTCTCTGTCTTTCATGTGAAATAAAACTGTTCTCTAAAGTCTTTTAAAACCGAATTATATTTCTGACATAAAATCCACACACACACACTGCAGGTGAGAGAGATTGGCTTATGCAGGTTGTTTTTTAAAGGCATGCAGTGAAGCGCGGCACTCCCCAGAGATTTCAATAGAAGCATTCAGAGCAAGCTAGTGGTCTCCACTCATGCACCGTTGGATTTGTAAAGCCAGTCAGCAGTTATGAATAGCGATCGATTTCTATTGCCTTCAGTTCTGAATAGCGAGATTTCTATAAGTGGTTGAAAGGATCTTGCTCAGTCATTCCCGCCGGGGTAAAACAGATATAGACATGTTTCTTACATTCTCCTATCATAAGTCAAGATTTAATCATGTGATAGTAAAAAGACGTCACATCCGCCCAGCACTTAGTGTTGTTGACAACGGGCCTTGAGTTATCTTGTCATTTGGTGTTGTGGTGCTGTGGTGAACGGACGTGTTTCAGTGATAGAGTGTTTTGCTTGTAAAAGATTTGTTTAAATTCATGTCGGGTGATAGTGTTTCTTCTTGTGAAGAAGCAGAATTATTTGGTAGTCCTTCTTCACAAGAATTAAATCAGGAAATTTTTGAAGCGCAGGCAAAATTAGATCGAGTTCTCTTTAGTACACCTAACAGGGGTGGGGTAGTGGGTGGCGCCACTATTCCTACAAAAAGCTCCAAATGTTCAGCGACAGGTGTACTAACTGGTGATTAAGAGCCGCCAAAAAAGCTCTGCCAAAGCAGTATTTTACTTTTTTTTTTTTTAAAAAAAACACTAACT
>CM031608.1:18264132-18279806 GCA_018398815.1 Conus ventricosus
GTCATGGACTTCAGCGCTGCCAGCTGTTCTTTGTAAGGATCCATGATTCTCTTCAAATTCTCTGGGCTGTCCTTGCAGTCTACAATGGCCAGGACACAAGTGTTGTGTTTGGAGTTTGGATTGTGAAGATTTGCAATCTGAAGCATCAGTTTAAATGTACCACCCCCATGGTCCCCTCCAATCTTTACCCAGATCTCATCCTGTGGGATTGTATTGTCATGCCAAGTCAGCTTGTTCTCTCTGTCATACTGCTGCAACAGGTTTTCTACCAGCTTTGGAATGTCTTTGATTTCTCCTATTGTTTTATCTTCTTCTTTTTGTCTGCCATTCTCATCAACACAAAGGAGTTTTCTCTGTACTATTTCAATTTCTCCAAACATAGCTTCTTTCTGTTGTTGTCTTTCTTTCTTTTCACAGTCAAATTTTAATCCTATACTTCTGAGAAATCTCTTTTGCTGTCTGTACTTTGTCCAGCTTAACCCCAGACTAGTTCTAAGTGCAGACCCTTGCTTTTTGGTCACTCTCACAGGGCCACATCCAGCATCATCAAGAATCTTTTGTCTGTGGGTGCGAGCAGTTCTTTTGATTTCTGATCCATGTTGTTTGATCACATCCTCTCTACTGCTTCCTGAAATATTCATTCTGATCTTCTGTATCATGTGAGATCTTTTCTTTCTCAGAGGAGATGATGCCAAAGCAGAAGATTTACGGGGCTGTCTGATCTTTTTCAACACAATCGGCTGACCCCTTGTTTTGCACCTAACTGTTAAATGGTCACTTGACTGGCGCAGCTTCCTGCGTACCAAACGTGTCAGTAATTTTTCTTCTTCATCAGTGAGTGGTTTATCAATATCCTCATCATCTGAGTCTAAATAGATCTCTTTATTTTTCCGATGTCGGAAAGGCGAGAGAGCTACATCACTGACTTGTGGCGTTTTCGGTGTGATTGGTGATGTTTGTGTGCAGAGTGTTTTTGGTTTTTTAACTGGGGTTGACGTAGACTGACAAAATGACGTTGACACACTTTCATCAACTAGCAAGTCCCCTGGATCAAAAGTTTGTTGTGCTGATCTCTTCACGGCCCCTACTCTCGGTTTTGGGGGACCACCACCTTTGGTTTGTGATTCAAAATGACTGCATGCTTTGCACTGACTGATTGACAGCTCTGGATCGAAAGTTGTCCAGATTTCTGACATTTTCTGAATATCAAGTGCAACACGGTCGATCGTAGTTTTGAAGTTGGACAGGTTGCTAGCGCGTTTCAGCCCATGAGTTTTTTGTAACATTTCATACAGATGGCTGTAGACTGCTTGCCCTCTTCATCATTCAAAATGTCTAAATTGTAACAACGTGAGAGTTCTGTGGTATAGCTTTTACATAATTTTCACACTAAACCCTCTGTCTTTCTCCTTTCTTAAAACGCGTTCTCCACAAACACGACACATAGATTCAGTCTGGCACAGTGCGCACTATAACCGTGGTTGTACTCACGCTCCACTGCTTGCTACTGAGACGCCGCCATTGCAGGAAAAAAACTGATATCACTTACGTCAAACTATACACACAAAACCACACTTTAAAGATTCTGAATAGGTTATAAAACACACACAGACACAAGTTGACTTCACATAATCCTCAGACAACCCATAATGAAACAAAACTTCAAGGATTTAGTTGTGTCCGAAGTTTGGAAAACACACCAAATCAGTCACAAGCACAGCACTCTGCTACATGTCTCACAGTACAAAGAGCGCCGAAGTGTGTGAGCCTGGCACGGCCCGCACGGCTAGCGTCGCTGAAACACGGTCAGGGTCAGCGGGTCACGCGAGTTGTACTAAATAGTCTAGTCTGGCAGCAAAGGAACAGCCGTGACCTTCTACCCCCACCCCCACCCACCCCACCCATGCATGCACACACTCAAGCCACTTCTAAGTTCTTAATTTAAGTCACCCCAAGTCACTTCTAAGTTCTTAACTTAAGTCACCCAAGTCACTTCTAAGTTCTTAACTTAAGTCACCCCAAGTCACTTCTAAGTTCTTACTTAAGTCATTCTCAAGTCACCCCAAGTCACTTCTAAGTTCTTAACTTAAGTCACCCCAAGTCACTTCTAAGTTCTTAACTTAAGTCACCCCAAGTCACTTCTAAGTTCTTACTTAAGTCATTCTCAAGTCACCCCAAGTCACTTCTAAGTTCTTACTTAAGTCATCTTCAAGTCACCCAAGTCACTTCTAAGTTCTTACTCAAGTCATCCTCTAAGTACAACCAAGTTCTTATTCAAGTTATCTTATAATTATCAAAAAAAAAAACAACAAGACAATCTATGTTTTTTATCTTAAATAGTAGGTGTCTAATATAGTACACACACGCCTCAAAAAACGCGTCATCATCGAGGATGTCTTGCTCAGCGTCCTCTGCGCGAAATCGGTCAGCATAGATCTTAATGAAGTTCTTACATCCTAAGCAACCACATTGATTACAATTCTGGTCTATGGTAACGTCTTTTATAGACTCCATGTCTTTATTTATTGACACCATCAGTTTATATTACGCCATGTTCTATTTTTATCAAAAAAATTTTAATTTAAGTTCTTAAAATATTATTGCATCACAAATGGATCAATATGAACTTTTGTTGTTGGCGGTTTTGGCGTGCTGTTGTGTTCGGCTTTGGTATTAGTGGTGGAGATTGTTTGGGCTCTTGTTTTTGCCAGCGTTGTTTATATATTTATAACCGTAATAACCGCCCCAGCAGCAGCAAGAGCACCAAAATGGCAACAGTTTTAAGTTCAATATTCCATGAAGGCTTTGTGCCCTTGAATCAACTTGTTCTGGGTTTTTATAGCCGACATTGAAACAACTGTTGGCGGTGTTATGTTTTCATGATGAGTTATATTCTGTGATTGTAACATTAATTTTCTTTGTCTGTTCCACTCAGCTAATTTTTTTCCTGCTGCAATGCGTCCAGGATGAGGGGGCTTTTTACTGGTTATATTCTCCACCTGATTCAATGTTTTCTGATTCAATGTTTCCTGATTCAATGTTTCCTGATTCAATGTTTTCTGGTTCTGCTGATTTTCTGGCTCGTTCATTTTGAATGGAAATAAAATCTATATGATTAAAAGTAATTAATCCCATGATTAACGGCGATAACAATGTTCCAAATCTGTAATACAAATCACAGCTTAGAGACTCTAATGACTTTGTTAAAACTGGATCTTGCGTTAAATCATACATAAAATCTTGTTCAGAATCAATGGGAGCAAATCTACTGACTAGTTTAGTGTACAAACTAAGAACCGTTTGTCCTACACTTTCACCATTCTTGATCCAAGTTGCGCTTCATACGTGTTATGATACTTTATAATGTCTTGCGGCGACATCTGTTGAATCTGTTCTATGCTGAATTCATTTCCGAGGAACTGTTTTGTTTTTCCACATGCTGCCAAAGAATACAGTCTTTCCTTTTTGGCATATTAGCTTGGTCATCAACTTGTTCATTTGTAATCACAAGTTCGCAAGGAATGTTTAGCAGATCGTCGCTGTTCATGTTTTATTACTAAATATAATTATTTTATTTTTTAAAATGAGCGCTGAAAAACTGTTGCCAACCTTGTATCCATTCTGCTGTTATTGGTGGCCTGAGTATAGGATACACAATGCTTGGTAAAAGCTTGTTAAAAATAAAGCCAGCAGATCTTGGCAAACTAGACTTTGAGGATTCAGCAAAGCTAATTGCTATTATTGCAGCTTCGTTTGCCACGAAAGATTTTCTAGTCAAGCAAGGAATAATTCCAGACAGTATAAATATGTAAATAAAAAATACATTTATAAAAAATGGCTTCACTCGTAATGATGATAGGCGGCGCTGTGGTGAATGCGCTTGCTTTTAGCGAAGTAATTACGCGTTTAGTAACTACGGGACGACGGCGAGAGAAAAAGACATAACAAAGCTGTGGAGCAACTAGCTGCAGCACAAGATCACTATGAAAAGCAGAGAATTGAGCAGTTAGATTTTATTAATAACACACTGAAAAAACAGGGACATGCAGCTTACACATTTAAAGATGTTGATCAAGCAATAAAAGAATATTATCTTGTAACAGGCAACCAATCGAGACATTGCCCCACCAAAATTCAGTGACTTTTATCAACCTCAGAAAAACAAAAGATGCAAGAAATTGGTTTATTGTCTTTGGTATGACCGTTGTGTATTTTGTTGCACATAATATTGGCTGAGTAAAAAATGAACAAAATCTATTATTCACCAAAAGGATATTGGAAGGGAATCACAGCAATCAAAAGCTAAGCCAAGCGGCAGGAGTCAGTGAACAAACAGCAAAAGAATGGTTATCTAAACAAGCGATTTGGCAAATTTATTTACCTGCACCCAAACGAATACAGAGACCACACTTTGTCAATAAACTCCAAACGACACCCATCAAATGGACCTTCTATATTTACCCCATGATACGATTAGACGAAAAAGATTTAAGTACGCACTTACAGTCATTGACATAGCTTCAAGATATAAAGATGCTGAACCATTAACACAAAGAGTGCTTCTGCTGTTGCTGTCGCCATACAACTGATATACCAACGAGGCCCGTTAACTTATCCTCGCATGATTCAAGTCGATGATGGAAAGAATTTAAAGGCCAAGTGAATCAATTATTGTTAAAACATAGAGTTACCATTAAAAGAGGCATTCCAGGAGTTCACAGATCACAGGCTTTAGTTGAAAACTTTAACAAACAGTTAGCTGAAAGACTTTTTTCCTACCAGTATCACAGAGAGCTGATTGACAATTCTCGCAACACAGAATGGGTTAGAAGACTGCCCTCAGTTTTGCGCGCAATGAATAATGAAGAATTTAAAGGGCTAAAACCAGTACAAGCAATCAAAAAACAAACAATAAATGTTGTTGAAGACGCTAGCACAACCAGCAAACTATTACCATTTGGCTTGAAAGTAAGGTCCCTTTTATTTACCGGGGGAAGCAGAAGGGACACTCGCATCAGGGCAACCGATCCTGTTTGGAGTGTTGATCCATATGAAATAAAAAGAATTGTAAAAATGAATCCGCCCGTGTATTATTTACGAGAAACTGACACAACAAAAACAACCAGCTCCTCAAAGATCTTTTGTGAAGGAAGAACTGCAGATAATCCCACCAGACACAGTTCCGCTTAATTAATTTACATAAATATATTTGAGTTAAAATGAAAGCTCAGAAGGAAGCGCAGAATGAAACAAGAATGGTAAAGGAAGAGACCTTGAAAATGATACGGGAATCATTTGATGCGTGTAATGCTATTGGGGGAACATTTTCGAAGATTAATCAATGCATGCTAAACCATCCAGATCACCTACAACTCAAACCCCCAAATTGGGAAAAAGAATATCTTGAAATAAAAAAAAATTCGAACGCATCAAGCAAACATGAGAAAAGATTTAAATGAATTGGATGAAGCTATGCTTGATCTTATAATAAAAGTTGATGAAAAATATAAACCCGAAGAATGTATACAATTATGCCGTCCTCCAGTCCCCGATTGCATATGAAAACTCTGGATTAACAAACACACTTTTTGTGTTTGTTCTATCTAATGACTTCTTTGTTACAACAGTTGTGTTGATCTCATGTAGATTAGATCGCAGTTTTACGTTGTCATGATGAAAAGTCTTATTGTCAAACAATGCTTCTTTGTAGTTGTCATGCGATATGTTTGACTGCACAACACTGCGAGATATCCCTTTTGCTTTCTTAATGGTTTTCTCCTGGCTCGAAATACTGTACATTTTTGACCTTAACCCCACATACTCCTTAATCACCTTTCCAGATAATTCATCATTCATCTTTCCTAAAACCTTCTTATTAGTAATTGAATGCAAAGGCGAATCTTTAGGGTTAATCGGATGTGTCATACCATCCACTTGCTTCTTTAGCCACTTCGATTTCCATGTCTTTATAGATGTCTTCAGTAGGGATATCTATAACAAAACTGTCTGTATCTGTGTAAAGTACTCTGGACTCTGGATACGAGGGTTTAAGTAGTCATAAAGAAATTCTAACATCAAAAGCTTTGATAATTCTAAAACGGTAAACCCAATAAATACAGGCTTGTCCAATTTTGACTTTCTTTTTTTTCATCGTTATGCCAAAAAGCTGGTCATGAAATCTTCTGAAGTCCTGATAATTAGGTTTAGAAGTTAGCTTAATTGCTTCGTTTTCTCTGGTGACCAATCTAACATCTTTGCGCTTGTGCGGATTCTCCATAGTCTTTCCAAAACAGCTGTTGTTCATCAGCTTGAAAAAGTCTTTTTCTGAAGCATCTGTGGATTTAGTTCTGAGATCAGTGTTCTTCATGATGTATGGTTTCATGAACTGTTCTTGATCGAAAGCAATTATACGATGAACAGCTGTCAACTTTAAACCATGTCTTAAATAAAATTGTAGAAGTCTGTAATGACAGACATAATTTTTTTTGCCTCGAAGATTAGGCACAAGTTTAGGCGGCTCTCTTGGATTCGTCTTTAGACTTTCTGCCGTAACGGATAGTCATTATGCAAGTCATGGAGTTCATGAGGATATTCTAAGTCAACTTCTAGAATGTATCCACGCTGTTGACCGGCGTCAAACTGCCTAACCACTTTAATGCCTTTTGAATATTATTCGTACCTGTGTACATTTTAAAGTTGCGTAATGGAAGCGATTGCGCCATTGCCCATCCATACAGATTGTTTGCATCTAAATACATGAGATAGTTAGACCTTTTACTCGATCATAGTCGTCCAAGTATTTGTTGTTTGCTTTACAGTAATGGTGCGACGCCATACTAATTCCTCCACGCAATCCGTTTTCAATCATCTGAATCATTGGTAGGTCAGACAATAAATCAATCTGTACTCCAGTAAACTTTAAGAAAGCATCCCAACTCATCCCGGGTGCAGAAATGTAATGTGCGGGATCCAGGCTATAATGTTTCATGCAGGTCTTTCTATAATTTTCAAAGACGTCCGCCAACAAACATACATCACCCAAATCAAGTAGGAATCATGATAGTCTCCCATCGTTTTACACTCTAACTTCTGCCACGCATCTTGAGCATGCTGGTAATCAGAATCACTGATGTCCTTTCCTCTAAGACTAGAAAAGAACGCCCCTTTAGGCGGAAGTGTATGTTCATCAAACCTTTCCCAACTGTTCATGTACTCATAAGGGTAAACGCCCTTTCTAACGAGAGTTGGGTCAAAATATTCTTCCGTTATTGGGCAGGACTTTAAGGACATAGCCAGTGACTCTAACGAACCCATCATGTGCTGCATAGAGTCATAAAAAGACATGTTATTCAGATTAAAGCACATGTACTTTTCTGATGATTGTGCAATGCATGTTACCCTGAAGGAGTTGGTTACTGCTTTCATTATAAGATGAGAGTCGTAACCTCGCAATTTGTGAAAGAATACAGGCAGCTTCCATGTCTTTGGTTCAAACTTTAGTTGAAGATTGCATTTGTTATGCGCCGCTCCTCTAAACCTTCCACTAATGTGATCATGGTCTCTTACTGTCGGATTTGTTGCTTCTTCACTGAGTTCTAAACCACAAATCCAACAATGTGTGGCTGAGTCATACTGTTCTTGGTCTTCAGGCGTCATTATGATTTCAGATAAGTTTAGATTATTAGAACAGTCATTACGCACTTGCTGCATGCTTTTTAAGAAGTATTCTGCAGCATTTGGTCCTCTGTATAATTCTGGCTTTGAATGAACGCCATCCGACCTGACAATAACGAAGGCAAATGAACAAATCTGGTGATTACTCATTAAGACTGTTTTTCGAAGTTTTTGTGGCGTGGCCCTTCATAAGGAACAATGAGTGATTCAAAGTCTGCGTAAACAACGTATGGAGAATTTTGCAGTTTTTTCCAGTTCTTAAAACTAACTTTACTGCCTTCTGGGGGTGTAATTAGTTCTGTATTACAGTCAACTGGGCCGATACAGTGTTTCTTATGTTCACTCGCCGCTTTAACAGATGGAATTCTTGTTAAACATTTTCTGCAGAATTCTTGTTTATGGTAATGCTTTGAAGTATGTCGCAATAATCTACTCATTGTGCGTATCAATGTGTAATGTGGTAGCGGTGAAAACATCAGTAGTAAGTCAACATGATTTTTGTCTGGATCACCTATTGTTGGGCTGTTCTTGGACACTTTAATAGGTAGTAGATTTGTTTTCTTCATCCCATGTGTATACATTAACAGTTATTGGTTTGTTTTGTTCTTCAAATGATCAATGGAATCCACGCTAACAGGAAAGGATATTCCACTAAAGTTAAGATCATTGATGTAAGGGTGATAGTTAGACACTCTCTCTGCGTTTTTAGCAACGTGATGCAACCTTGCGAGAACACACCACATAAAACATTTGTTGTCTGAATAATTCTTTATGTTTAAAACTGCTTTTTTTGCGACTAATGCTGGAGGTAGTGGAATGTAAGACTTGCCAACAATCGGTGCATACTTAGCCTGTTTTAATCTGATCTCAAAGGGACTTCGCCCTCTGACCAACCAGAGCCTCTCATCTTAGCTTCTTCGGCGGCTACATCAAACTGTGTAAGCAGTTGGTCTGCCCAACCAGGTGTTAAGTCATTATGAGAAAGAATAGTCTGTTGTTTAGTTGAGACCCAGACTTCTAGATTTTCTTCATTTATTGTTACATAGTCGATTAAAACAGCTAACATTACTTTAACTGGCGGGTCTATTGTTAGTTTACCCGGAACTTGAGAAATAGCATGAGCAACACTTGCCTGTACGTTTGCTGGATTAATGACTTCTAGATCAATATCATTTAGTGCTCTTGATAATTTTCTTGCATTGCTTCAAAGAATTCGTCTGGACCTTCATATAGCTTATCCATGGTGAGTTTCTTTTCTAACTCAAAATATTTATTTAAATCAAAAAAAAATAATTAATCAGAATCAATATCAACGGTCTTTTTGTGCTTGGACTCATAAACTAAAGTATAAACACCCTTTGGCGTTGTTAATGTGAGCTGTTTAGAACAGAGTTTAATGTTTCGTTTACTTTTTTTAAACATTCCTTTTTTATCTGCTCGGTGTCTGGCTGTTGAGAAAAAACTTGTCCTCGCCTTTCTTTGAAGATCAAACTTTTGTCTTTTATAGTCATCAAAATCGGCCTGTAAACGACTAAATTCTTCATCCGTGATGTTTGAGTCAGCTAGTGCTTTATTTATAATCAGCTTAAAGGAACTAAGTTTAGCTGTTATTAGTTGAACCATAGCTGTGTGCTTTTGGAGTTTAGTTTTTATTTTTTTGCTAGCAGCACCTACACCTAATGAACATAGGCCAAGAGCTAAAGACAAACCGCCTAGAGGTATAGCTGCGGGTGCGCCTATGCCTGTTGCTAAGAGGCCAACACTTGTCCCTGCCGATACAGCGCTTATAGTTGATGCTCCAGTATTAACATAGGTAACAGCATTAAAGGCAGCAGAATACCTTCGTTTGGCTTTGCTGTATTTTGAAAGGTCTTGCTCTAGTTTTTGTTGCATTTGTGTAATGTTGGTTAATCTAAAGGTTTTTATGCCGGGGGCTATCTCTTCTCCTGGCAACTCTGGCGCTGTAGGTACTTTTGGATAATGCTGAACAGACATGCTTTTTTAAAATGAAAAAATAATTTAGTAATGTATATTTTCTAATCTGTTATCTTGAATATTCAGCTGCGCATCATATATTAAAAACAAATATACATTAAGCGGTTTATCGACATCTTTTTCTTTATCAATTTGAATGTTTATTATGTCTCTGACAGTTCTCCCGCTTCCATGTAACTTATTATCCTCTGTCGATCTTAGGTCAATCCATAAACCCTATTTCGTTGTTAAATAATGATCAAGTCTAACGCTGTGAAGATGTAGATCTTTAGACACAAGGTCAACTGTTGGATTTCTACACCTCCCGCCTCCAAACAATTTTCTTATTTCGTCAAAATGCTGATAAGGTTTAAGCCCGCTAGCGTAGATTTGGTTAGGACTACCCTCAATTGTACATTGCACTTTTGTTATTTTAGGATTAACAAAATTTTCAGTTTGTCTTTCGAATGGTCCTTCATCTTCGCACAGCAATAAAATACCTTTAAGCGATCTTGCTGTGGCACTAAAACTAAAATTCCATATAGTGTCTGCCTTGCTTTTAGGATATTTAGAATGATGAATCACTCTTTCGTAATATATTGCTAATTTTGACTGATATTGTTGCTGGATCAACCTCGCTAAGTCAGGGTTGCTAACAACGTCAAACTCTAACGAGATGTCAGAAATGCTGTACTTTGCTTCGGTGTCTGTTGATCTAATAACACGTTTGTAGTCATTAAAAGTTAGTTCATATGACAATCTGTCTTTTAATGCTCCTTGAAAGTATGGAGCATGCGCTTTTAACAACTCAAAATCTAGGGGTATGAAAAGCGATTTCCATACGCATAACTTACGGCTACAAACCTTTTGCCGTCTTTAGCATCTGCGGCGCCTATTCTATGTTTTAGTGCTTCTTCATTTTCGATTCCTTGAAACGCAAGATCAGCTCTTTCATTCGCGGTTAGTCATAGATCAGAATAGGTTAAAAATATGTCTGCATTGTGTAAAGAAAATATTTCTTGCCCCTCAAGTTTTATAGAAATTTTCTTAACGATTGCCCGCCCCAGATTCTGTACAACCGTCCTGTTTGGGTCTGTTTCTGAAGCGAGTTCTATTTTGAAAGTAAGACGCGCAGAGCCTGGCACAATCACTTCATCCGCTCCTAGGTCTGGAAATTTGACAGTAAGAATTTGATCCGCATCAATAGTAGATGGATTATTTGGAACAGTAATATTCCGCTTATTTCCCTTCACGCCAAAGGGCTCTTTCAGTCTTCTATGCGGGTCAAGAATCGAGCCATATGTTTGTGACATTTTTTTATAAACAAAATAAAAAGTTAATTATTTAAAAACATGGCAGGCATTGAAGGTGAAGAAGATTATGATGTTTTAGATCCTGGAGACGACATGAGTGATTTTCCCCCTTGGGAGCAGCATCGCTCGGGGCTCTCATTGCATGATGATTAGCAGAAATTTGGGAGTACATTACCAACAAAGTCGGTATAAATTAACAGAAAGTAAGGTCAGATCATTATACCAAAGTTTAGGACAAGAACTTCCCGAAACTATATACCCTGATGATTTTGAAGTAAAAGATGACCATTTGTTTGTGAGAAACGACCAAGGACAACTTGTTCAGCTTACAACTAAACGAGACCCATCAAAGTTTGTAGGCATGAATACAATTAGACAAAGGCTCAGTGTGAGCGATCGAAGTCGCCTTGGCATTGTTAAACCAAAATTAAGGGGGGAGGCAGTTGCTAAACTTCAAAACACGCTACAAGAACTCCCAACAGATAACCAAATACAAAACATGGAACTTCAAGATTTAAGTCAAACAGCGGACAAAGTAATGCAAGCAGAAACCAGTTTTTCCGAAGAAACAGCGTTAAAAAATTAATGATTCCCCGCTACCCATGCGAGAAATAGCGGCCCTTGATCATGCTTTGAGAAGCATCAGAGGCGAATTAACAAACAATTTAGCAAAACTGGGTGAAATAGATGAGCATATAAAAAGAGAAAAAGAAAAACTCGTTGAGGCTGATGACGCCAACTTAGGGCATGATATTAAAGAAAGAATAACCCAAAGACTAAAAGATCTTGAACAAGAGAGATCAGCAAGACTAGAAGCGTTGTCTACTAACCGAGAACAATTGCGAACTCAAGTGAGCAGAATAAGAGAAACTATCCAAAGAATTTTATATGAAGACACAACGCTAGCAGAACGAATACGAACACTGTTTAGAGAGCAGGGAGTCACATTAGCAAGCGTTATAACAGCCTTAGGATTTGCAATAAGTACACTGGTGATGGCTATTACGGGTGGTGGTGGTCAAAGTTCAGTGCCTCCACCGCCATCGCCTCCACCTGATAAATCATGGGTAAAAAAACAACTTGATCATCTTGCGAGTTTATTAAAAAAAATTAGCTGGTAAAGCTATAGACTCTTTACCGGGTATATTAGGGGGTGTTGTTAGCTGGCTTTTGTCTACTGCAGGCAAAGTAGTTGGCTTTATGGCCGAGCACTTATGGACATTAGTTCTCTTAATAGTCGGGTTAATTTTTAGTAAAATAAAGACCAAGTAATCCTAGGCCAGTTAATCCAAGAACAAGTGCTGTCTTTTCATATTCATGGTCGTTATTTTTTTTGACTTCTTCAACGACCTTCGGGCTTTGGGCCACGGGGATTGGATGACTTATTCTTGGGTGTTTGTTTACTGCTTGCAATATTACTGGCTCAGAATTTATTTCGTTTTTTCCGACCTTTTGTTCATTGCCTGCCACAAGGATTTCATTATTGTAGTTTATTATTGTACCTATCTGGAGTCTAAGGTCAGAAGGCAGCATGTATAAACCAGTGCCAACAGCAAAGTCTACTTTTGATCTTGCGTATTGTAAAACATTTTGGTACCTTTTTATACTTGAAGGTAAATCAACTGTAGAATTATGGCGTCCTCTAAATTTGCTAAGTATTGTTTTTGCGCGTCAAAACCAGTAGAAGGATCAGTTTATGCTCGATCTCGTTTGTGCTTGCGAACCTAGCAAACACCAAACGTAAGTACGAATAGAGTCGTTTATTCGTTCTATTCCTGCTTTGGTTAGACCCTTAGAAGGTGTCTAAGATAAATGTTGTCCATGCTGATTTTGCTCTTGCTCTATGGACCCGAGGTGAACAGTTGTGTCTGGAGAGAAAGATGTGTAAGGAGGATTCCAGTCATAGTTTACTTTCTGTGCACGCCCCAAAAATAAGGGGTGCCTAAGCCATGATTAAGATCCAACTTTTGTCTAAAGTCTGTCTTAACATTAATATTGAATTCGTTACAGATCCTTTCAAAAGCCTTCATGTCTATTCTGTTGCTAAATGGATTAAACGGTTTGTCATTTGGTAATGGTGCTTGCAATTCAGTCAAATACGTCTGAAGGTGTAATAAAAATGAAATCTATACACTGACCTCACCAAAGGATCGGGATGATTTAAGTGATCAGCATACGACACTCCACACCCAGTTGATGCGCAAAACACAGCAAAGTTTAACTGGTTCTGATAAAACTGCATCGGATGACTGAACCACACTTTCGCGATGTAGTCTTTTTTAATAGGAGGGTTAAGATATCTGCTTAATGGAGTACTAACCTTTACTTGAAAGGTGTCAGTCTGGGTCACAGAAATGTCAGAGTATCAGTTGTTATATTTTTAAGATTGTAGTGCGGCCCAGCAGAATATTTTGCATCAGTATATTTGAATGCACTCATTTTTATTTGTTTTAAAAAATGTTTGTAACAATAACAACTCAAGACCGTCCTTCGTTTTTAGAACATGCTATTAATAACAATTGCGGAAGCAGAACGGTTGCGCTTCATGAAATATTTTACAAAGTCGTATGGTTTTAATATAAGTGAATCCAGGGAGAATAATACGATTCTAAAAGTTAACAAAACAGGGGCCAAAGTTAGCCAGTTAACAATACCTGATGGTTATTACGGGTTTTGCTCACTAAAAGAAGCAATGAGTAACTTTGACATTACTCTCAAACTTAAACAATGCGAATCTGAAAACAATGTTGACCTTCAAACCTGAAGAAGAAGAAGTAGGTTACCATTTTGATGGAGAGCTAGCTAAAATGTTAGGTTTTACAACTGCCAATCAAGCCGTTCATAGTTTTGAAGTTACACCAAACAAAACTACTTATGAGGGAGAAAATCCGCTCGATCTTGCATTGCATTCATTACTCTATGTTCATTTGGATGAGCTGAGCACTGATGAAAACTTATATGATGGAAGGCCCTCAACTGTTTTAAGAGCTCTTCCATCAGGGAAAGCTGCATATTGCGATTATGAAATTATACAATTCCTAATTTACAGTTTAAAAGATTAGTTTGTGGGAGGGTTGGATCATTTAATATAAAAATTGCAGACAAAACAGGTAAAATCGTGAAATGTGATAACCTGCACATTGTTTTGGAAATAAAATAATAAGCTGTACTAAAAATGTCGCGTGGGCCAGAAGAACCAGGAGTTACATTAGCGCCTGTGAGGTGTATAACTTTAGAATTAAAAAGACCTTGCAGACGTTACAGACTTTGAACAGAATGGTGAGATAGGCGCTTTGTATGGTTTTGAGTACACTAAAGATGGTGATTATAAACGCAAAGAGGTTGGCGACAGCAAAAAGTTTCCTAAACTAGAACAACTGCGCAATCTAGAAGCAAATAATGTTGGCCAGTATGAAAATAAAATAGTTCGAAACCTGACCTCAAATGGCATTTAGAACCATATTTAGAATGGGAAATAAAATTTGAATTCATAAGCCCATTTACATTTTTTAGCCACCAAAAAAGTTTCAGAAAAGCATTCAACTCTGGCCCTTTACATGTAAGTCTTATGCCAGATGACAATAGTCGGAAAGAGATTGAAATAACGCCGTATGGGAAAAAAACAGTACATCCTCCACAGAAGAGAAACGGTTTTAAAGGAAGCTTCTACAAAATTACAGTTCTTTCCAAGCAGAAAATTAGGAGACACGTTCACAATGATATTTGAAATTTCTGTCTTTAAAGATGAGGGGAGGGATGGGGTTGTGGGCGTCAGTGACGTCCTTTTAAAAGGAATTCTAATTAGCTGGCAAAACTTAGACGTTAAACGTCTTAACGTTACCATCGTCGTTCTTCACAATGGTGAGGATATTAAGGTTATAACAACAAGCAACAAAATCACTGTTGACTTAAATAGAAACAATCTTACAGAACTGAATTGGATTAATCTTACACATTTAGGCCTTGTAGGGTTTTATTATACTGAACAAGTTTTGACAGAGAGCATGATAAAAACAATAACTGGATTAGATTAAATTCTGTTATAAAACTATGGAGCAGTTAAACTTTATGACAAAAACCCCTCATTGTTCATTAATTTGTGGACAGACTGGTTGTGGAAAAACAATATTTATCCTTGACCTATTACAAACAGTTTATCGCTATAATTTTGATCATATTGTGATTTTCTGTCCAACGCTTAAATGGAACAAAGCATATCATAATAGAAGGTTTATATGGACAGATGATGACATATATTTAGTTGATCCTAGCAATAAACTGAGTGAGTGTTTAGAATACTTTTATAGACTGTTTGAAGGAACGCAGACGCTATTTATTATAGATGACTGTTCAGCAGAAAGAGACATAGTTAAAAAAAGAAACGCTTTGTCGAAACTAGCTTTCAGTGGAAGACATGCTGGAATAAGTGTGTGGATTTTATGTCAGAAATATAATTCGGTTTTAAAAGACTTTAGAGAACAGTTAAAGACTGTAGTTTTATTTCACATGAAAGACAGAGATGCATTTGATGAATGTTTGCGCGAAAATGATGTTATTGAGAACGATCAAGAAAAACATAAGATTAAACAAAAACTAAAATCTAAAAGTTTGGTAAATTAGTATTAAAAACGGATAATCCTACACAGTATGTATGTTTGTAGGGTCGTTATTTTTTGGTTATTAAAGTCATGCTTAGTAGAGAACGGTATTATG
>CM031608.1:18281031-18300641 GCA_018398815.1 Conus ventricosus
CTACGTCCGTCCAGTGAACTCGCCGATACCGGCGACCTTGAAAGAAACTCTCCCTGGGTGGCGTAGCTAGACGTGGAGTGGAAATCGAAACAACCACCCGCAGTGTTATCAAGGCTTCTGAGCAACATTGTCCGAAACGCGTCCACGAAGTGGACGAAGCAGTACCCAGTTGTTCCAGTCCCGTCTTTCTGGTCTCAGTGAGGGTGGCCAGGAGACGGCCGGGGACGAAAACTCCCATAACCATTTGCCTTTGATGGGCTGTAAACATGAGCCGCCATCCTAGATATGACACTCCCGTTGCTTCCTGGCGGGTGATTGATTGATTGGTTAAAAACGCCCAAAACCATTTGCCTTTGATGGGCTTTTTAAAACCCGTGAACTGCCAGTCGTACATGTGACACTCCCATTGCTTCCTGGCAGGTGCTACTGATTGATTGATTGACTGACTGATTGGTTGGTTGATTGATTATTTATGATGTACGGTCTGTATAGATTGATTGATTGACTGACTGATTGGTTGGTTGATTGATTATTTATGATGTACGGTCTGTATATTCATTGTTTTGTTAACCTGCATTTGTTTTGTTTCTGTTATCTGTTTTAACCATTTATTGTACTTTGTAAACAGCTGTGGTTTTAACAATGCTCGGCCCTGGTCTGGCCCGTATAACAGCAGGGCTTTATAAACAACAGGACTCGACATATTACACTTTTTTGTCTCTCTGTCTGAGTGGGGTGCTTTATGAACAACAGGACTTGACATATTACACTTTTTTGTCTCTCTGTCTGAGTGGGGAAAGTTTGTCTTTTTTTTTTTTCCAAATGAACGACATTTGCGTTCTGTGACGTACGTACAGCGAAGACTGAGAACAAAGCTGTCTCTCTTTGCTGTCTTACAGACCACCCAGATCTGCGAGAAAGTCGATCGTGACCGGAGCACCGAGGACGGGCGGCAGCAGGAAGAGCCCCAGGACACCGCCAGGACCACAGGACACAACGACTCCAACGAACAGACCAACGTCCCCAGAAAGAAACAGAAAGGCTAGTGGGGCCATCCCAGAGAAAAGACAGTGGTGATGGGAAACGAAGGGGGCACAGGCTGCAGGAAAGATAGCTCAGAGGAAACAGAGTGGAACGGGTGGGGTGGCAGAAATTAGAAATGATAGAAAAACGAGAAGGTAAAAGTGATCGTAGGAAACAGGACTGTTTGGAAATGGGACGGAAGCATAAAGCAATATCACGAACGGAAGACTAAGCTCAGGGGGATATGGAAACAGCATGAATGGAACACACAAAAGAATGAGCATAGGATTGAGGAAAAAATACAGCATTAATGTAAGGGAAAAAACGAAAAGTGCTGGGAAAAAAGAGTGGTGGTTAGAAAATGACAATTTAGGTGTAGTTGAAAACATAACGTGCAGAGAAAGAACACACAGATGTGAAATAAGATTACGTGGGTTGAAGTGAAACGAGTGGAAATGGAAGGGAATTAAAGAAAGGAAATAAAAAAAGAAAAAGCTGCGATGGACACAATACTGATGATGAAAAAGAGAAAGTGTTCAAAATCGAACACAGTCGGGATAAACGAAAACAGACAGGAATAGGGATACATGGCAGAGAAGAAGAAACAACCTGGGAGGGAAAGGAGGGAGAAGGGAAAACAGACAGGAATAGGGATACATGGCAGAGAAGAAGAAACAACCTGGGAGGGAAAGGAGGGAGAAGGGAAAACAGACAGGAATAGGGATACATGGCAGAGAAGAAGAAACAACCTGGGAGGAAAAGGAGGGAGAAGGGAAGACAGAAGAAAGTACTGGGGACCGCAAACGAGCGATAAGAAGAGGAGTGGGGGAGGGCAGGAGAGTTTCAAAAGCATATTTAACAAATGAACCGCAGAGAGCGCAAACCTCTGTAGATAACTGAGGAGTTTTCAGAGAGCTGAGGCTATTCAGAAAATGCGAGGTCAATTAGAATCAGGTGTTACGGCAGTTTGGAGGGGAACGGCTAGCAGGACTCCTAGGGGATATTGGAAACCAGCAGTGTAGTGTCATCTTGAACCTGTGATTCTGGGGACAATTCTCTTGGTGCAGTGGTTATTGTTACAGACGTCAGACATAAAGTCATGGGTTCTCATCCCGGAGAGATAAATCGCTTTTAAATTGTTCAGCTGTTTTCCTCTCGGCTGTATGGATTTTGCTGGGAAGACGTGATCCACACAGTAGAGTCATTAGTGTGGTGGATGCCAATATGCGGATGTTCAATGTTCTTGATCAACAGAGCAGTATGTAAGCATCCTTTGGTGCAGTTGACGCTGGCATGTGTTGAGAAACGAACTTAAAAGCATGGAAACAGAAAACAGCAACCATCCGCGTCCTGTCTCTTGTCAGTCATCTTGAAATCACGTAAATTCCTTTCTGCATCTTCTTTTGATGATGACATCATGATCTACTGATGACCCCGAATTGGTATCTGATGTAAATGTGTGTAGCTACTGACTTTTCGTGTGCTTTCCAATTTAATGAGTATGCTTTCATGGAAGGATACCAGCTTCAGTGTTCTGTAATTCAGGGGAATGATGTCATGACAGAGTCACGGTCCTCAGTGTTCTGTGATTCAGGGGGAATGATGTCATGACAGAGTCACGGTCCTCAGTGTTCTGTAATTCAGGGGGAATGATGTCATGACAGAGTCACGGTCCTCAGTGTTCTGTAATTCAGGGGGAATGATGTCATGACAGAGTCACGGTCCTCAGTGTTCTGTAATTCAGGGGGAATGATGTCATGACAGAGTCACGGTCCTCAGTGTTCTGTAATTTCAGGGGGAATGATGTCATGACAGAGTCACGGTCCTCAGTGTTCTGTAATTCAGGGGGAATGATGTCATGACAGAGTCACGGTCCTCAGTGTTCTGTAATTCAGGGGGAATAATGTCATGACAGAGTCACGGTCCTCAGTGTCTCCTAATTCACGTGGAATGTCGTCATGAATTGATAATAGTCCTCCGTGGTCTCTGATTCCTGGGAATGGTGTTCTAATAAGGTGATGGCATTCGGTGTCCTATGGTTTATGGGGGATGTTGTCATGATAAGGTGACAGCCTTCAGGGTCTTGTAATTCATGAGGAATTTCGTTATGATATTCAGTTAGTCTTCGGTGTTCCGTGACATATGGAAATGTCATTATGATATTGTACTAGTGTTCGGTGTCCCCTGATTCATGGGGAATGTTTTGAGGCACTAGCCGTCTCCATTCAGATTGACAGCTCTTCTGTCTGGCTCCACAAGTAGCGCCATTAGTATTCGGAGTTAGAGCAGGCGTCACTGAACACCATCAAAGTGACTCGCTGGCAGTGAAGGGTGTCCTCTGGTATGAGGCCGGGATGGCGACCTGGCACCAATGCTTCCTGACGGACTGCTATCGCTGTGACATGCCGACAGGTCGCTTCTTGATATGACTGTACATGCATGGGAGGGGCGGGAGGGGAGGGGTTGGGAGAGTCGAAACGAGAGTTGTAAGAGTAGCGAAATTGAGATGGATTAGAATTTGGAACAACAAAATAAACAGAACTTTTAAAGGAAAGGCAGGGCTTATGAAATACACAGAAGGATGAATAATGGTCCAAGGATAAGCAGGAACCATACGACAATGAAACAGAACAAGATCAACGCTACCACAAGGCTGATAAATCAAAAGATCAACCAGGAAGTAAGTGGAACAGGAGCTAGAGAGAAGGATAGATGTTTTTTTTCCACTTTGTGGATAGAGAAATAGAAGATAACTCGGCTGCTCCCAACTTCACAATGCAAAGACAGTTTATCGCTGACATTTTTTCAATACGTTTTGTACAGTTTGGGTAAGGTCAGGATTCAAATTAAGGTTAGGGATAGATAGGGTCTGGGTGTGGGTTAAAGTCTTGTTTAGCTTAGGGTTAGAGTTACTCATTCTGGAGAGGAAAGCCTATTATTTTCGAGTTTTTATTGAACTTCCATTGCTAACGCATAAACAAGCCGCCCAGAAGAAGCAAATGTACCACGAACACGAAACTTTGCGGGGAATAGTTCTTAAAGAGGAAAATCTCGAAAAGATGTCAAAAAAAGGAAAGACTAACTCTGAGAAATTTAGAAGATGGAAGTATATAGATCAGTGAAAGTAGAAAAGAGAAAGAAAGGAAGTGGAAATACAAGAAAAGGAAAGGGGGGGGGGGCACCGGGAGAGGTGGGGTTTGATGTGATGTTTGACAATTGAACCAAAGTTGAAACTTTTTGATGACCATGCTCGGTGTTCTCCATGGTGTGTGTGTGGGAAGGGGGGGGGGACGGGTGCGGGCGTGCGCATGCGGGCGTTCGTGCGTGCACGCGCGCCGCGCGTGCGTGCGTGCGTGCGTGTGTGTGTGTGTGTGTGTGTGTCTGTGCGCGCGTCTTTTATATGTTTGTGTGTGTGAGAGAGAGAGAGAGAGGGGGAGAGAGAGAGAGAAACAAACAACAAATTGTATCTACTTTCTCCGATGCTAAACCGACAATGTACATAAAAATGTCAACGTGATCAGATTTATTGAAAAGACTGAGCGAATTAAAATATTACAAGAAGTAAGCTACACTAAATGCCTTTTTGTTAGAAAATTGAGTGCGTGCTTGCGTGTGTGTGTGTAAGTAGGCATGTGTGCGCATGCACGTATGTGATATATTTATGTACGTATGCGGGTTGTTTTTTTTTTGTACGCGCTTGTGTATGTGCAAGTGCGCGCGTTATTTGGTGCTCGTGAACATGTTTCTCCGTAGGCTTTTTGCAGTTACAACTTTGTCCTTGCTGACTGAACGAAGTTGCATCCAAGACTGCGGGCAAAACAACGTGAAGATGAAATGTATGGTAGTGGAATGTTTGGGCATCAGAGCGGCCTAGAGCTTGGGTAGCCAAGGATCTGCTCATCTCTTTAAGTTCAGAAACGTGCAGCAGGGTAGATGTGGGGTCACCGGTCCCTTTCCTTACATTGTCATCCAAGATGTGCTCAGTCCGCCCCTGAGACGTGCGCCCTCCATTGTCGGCCTCCATGTACACCGATCTTTGACAGGGATCTAGAGCCCTGCACAGGCCCCGTTACGCCGTGTGATGTCACAGTTGCATGATTTGCGGTCAGTTGTCAGTGTAGCTATATTGTCAGATTTTTTTTAAAGAATCTATATCCTATGAAGAGTTGGAAACCCCTGTCAGTGCCCTCCCCCTTTTTCCCGCTCCCCTCATCTCTATAATTATCTCTTTCCCGCTCCCCTCGTCTCTATAATTATCTCTTTCCCGCTCCCCTCATCTCTATAATTATCTCTTCCCGCTTCCCTCGTCTCTATAATTATCTCTGTCGTTCTCTGCTTCTTTCCTCACCCGCTCTCTTTCCTTGAGGAGAAAAGAGATAAAAACGGAAAGGAAAAGGTATGTATAGGAAAAAAAAAAGAATCACAAGAGGTTCCTTGAATCATCATTCGCTCATGAGACTCGGTTCGAAGTCACGAGAGTATCGGACAGTAGCGGCGCCGGCAGTTAGGCGCGCGGACTTGCCGTCTTCAGACATGTGCGCCTGCTGGTCTACAGATTTCTGTTTACCTGAGGAGAGAATGTTCCACATTAAGTACCGTGATCTGAAAACAGCATACTTTGCCTTGAAAAGCTTTCAGGGAGAAGTAAGTGGGAAGTACACTCGCATCATCATCGGTAATACTACTGCTGTGGCATGTGTTAGTCATATGGGTACGAGTCATTCTGACCCTTGCAAAGCAGTTACTAAAACTTTATGGAATTGGTGTGTTGATCATAATGTATGGCTGAGTGCCGTTTTTATTCCGGGTAAAGGGAACACAGCAGCAGGTGAAACAGTCTAGAGCAGTGAAGGTTGATGCTGGATGAAAACTGGACTCGGCATCTCTTTCTGACGCTTTATTTCAGTCGCAAGCAAATCCCACAATTGACCTGTTTGCCTCCAGAGTGAATAAGCAATTTGAGTGCTATGTTCCATAAAGATCTAATTCAGGCGCCTATGCCATTGATGCTTTCTCTCTCTCTGCTGGTCTGACCTTGAGTTTTATTGTTTTTCCCCCTTTGCAGTGTGATAACCCAAGTACAGGCGAAACTGCAGAGGGAGGGAGCGTCAGGGGTCATAGTGCTACCAGAGTGACAGACACAGATTTGGTGGCCGCTGCTAAAACTCCTCTGCACGCGCGCGATCCACTTTTCTGCCCACACCCCGCACGCCTGTTGGGGTTACCAAGCCAACCGAAAAGGAGATAGCTCTTGGTTTCACGCCTCCAGCTAATGTCCAGCGGGATATCGGGCAGCGCTCTGGACAGGAGGGGTTTTCTCAGCATGCAGCAAACCTGATGCTGTCCTCATGAAGCCCAGCGACGAACACAGCCTACGACTGTTACATTGCTTCAGTCTACAAACTGTTACATTGCTACAGTCTACAACTGTTACATTGCCACAGTCTACAACTGTTACATTGCCACAGTCTACAACTGTTACATTGCCACAGTCTACAACTGTTACATTGCTACAGTCTACAACTGTTACATTGCTACAGTCTACAACTGTTACATTGCCACAGTCTACAACTGTTACATTGCTTCAGTCTGCAACTGTTACATTGCTACAGTCTGCAACTGTTACATTGCCACAGTCTACAACTGTTACATTGCTACAGTCTACAACTGTTACATTGCCACAGTCTACAACTGTTACATTGCTTCAGTCTACAACTGTTACATTGCTTCAGTCTACAACTGTTACATTGCCATCAGTCTACAACTGTTACATTGCTACAGTCTACAACTGTTACATTGCCACAGTCTACAACTGTTACATTTGCTTCAGTCTACGACTGTTACATTGCTTCAGTCTACAACTGTTACATTGCCACAGTCTACAACTGTTTACATTGCTTCAGTCTACAACTGTTACATTGCTTCAGTCTACAACTGTTACATTGCTTCAGTCTACAACTGTTACATTGCCACAGTCTACAACTGTTACATTGCTTCAGTCTACAACTGTTACATTGCTAACAGTCTACAACTGTTACATTGCTTCAGTCTACAACTGTTACATTGCTTCAGTCTACAACTGTTACATTGCTACAGTCTACAAACTGTTACATTGCTACAGTCTACAACTGTTACATTGCTTCAGTCTACAACTGTTACATTGCTTCAGTCTACAACTGTTACATTGCTTCAGTCTACAACTGTTACATTGCTTCAGTCTACAACTGTTACATTGCTTCAGTCTACAACTGTTACATTGCACAGTCTACAACTGTTACATTGCCACAGTCTACAACTGTTACATTGCTTCAGTCTACAACTGTTACATTGCTTCAGTCTACAACTGTTACATTGCTACAGTCTACAACTGTTACATTGCCACAGTCTACAACTGTTACATTGCTTCAGTCTACAACTGTTACATTGCCTCAGTCTACACCTGTTACATTGCTACAGTCTACAACTGTTACATTGCTTCAGTCTACAACTGTTACATTGCCACAGTCTGCAACTGTTACATTGCTTCAGTCTACAACTGTTACATTGCTTCAGTCTACAACTGTTACATTGCCTCGTCTACACCTGTTACATTGCTACAGTCTACAACTGTTACATTGCTACAGTCTACACCTGTTACATTGCTTCAGTCTACAACTGTTACATTGCTTCAGTCTACAACTGTTACATTGCTACAGTCTACAACTGTTACATTGCTACAGTCTACAACTGTTACATTGCCACAGTCTACAACTGTTACATTGCTTCAGTCTACAACTGTTACATTGCCACAGTCTACAACTGTTACATTGCTACAGTCTACAACTGTTACATTGCTTCAGTCTAAACAGTTACATTGCCACAGTCTACAACTGTTACATTGCTACAGTCTACAACTGTTACATTGCTACAGTCTACACCTGTTACATTGCTTCAGTCTACAACTGTTACATTGCTACAGTCTACAACTGTTACATTGCTTCAGTCTGCAACTGTTACATTGCTTCAGTCTACAACTGTTACATTGCTACAGTCTACAACTGTTACATTGCTACAGTCTACAACTGTTACATTGCTACAGTCTGCACTGTTACATTGCTACAGTCTACAACTGTTACATTGCTACAGTCTACAACTGTTACATTGCCACAGTCTACAACTGTTACATTGCTTCAGTCTACAACTGTTACATTGCTTCAGTCTACAACTGTTACATTGCTTTCAGTCTACAACTGTTACATTGCTTCAGTCTACAACTGTTACATTGCTACAGTCTACAACTGTTACATTGCCACAGCCTGCAACTGTTACATTGCTACAGTCTGCAACTGTTACATTGCTACAGTCTACAACTGTTACATTGCTACAGTCTACAACTGTTACATTGCTACAGTTCTGCCAACTGTTTACATTGCCTTCATGTCTCTACAAATCTGTTTTTACACTGCCCTTACAGTTTATCTACATGTTACATTGCACAGTCTACGACTGTTACATTGTGCCACAGTCTACAACTGTTACATTGCTTCAGTCACATGTTACTGCTCGTTACACTGTTACATTGCTTCAGTCTACAACTGGTACATTGCTACAGTCTACAACTGTTACATTGCCCAGTCTCAACTGTTACATTGCTTCAGTCTACAAATGTTACATTGCTACAGTCTACAACTGTTACATTGCTACAGTCTACAACTGTTACATTGCTACAGTCTACAACTGTTACATTGCTACAGTCTCAACTGTTACATTGCTTCAGTCTACAACTGTTACATTGCCACAGTCTACAACTGTTACATTGCTTTCAGTCTACAACTGTTACATTGCTCGTCTACAACTGTTACATTGCTTCAGTCTACGACTGTTACATTGCCACAGTCTACAACTGTTACATTGCTACAGCTACAACTGTTACATTGCTACAGTCTACAACTGTTACATTGCTACAGTCTACAACTGTTACATTGCTTCAGTCTACAACTGTTACATTGCCACAGTCTACAACTGTTACATTGCCACAGTCTACAACTGTTACATTGCTCAGTCTACGAACTGTTACATTGCCACGTCTACAACTGTTACATTGCCACAGTCTAACACTGTTTACATTGCCACAGTCTACAACTGTTACATTGCTTCAGTCTACGACTGTTACATGCCACAGTCTACGACTGTTACATTGCTTCAGTCTACAACTGTTAATTGCTACAGTCTACAACTGTACATTGCTACAGTCTACAACTGTTACATTGCTTCAGTCTACAACTGGTTACATTTCGCTCAGTCTACGACTGTTACATTGCTACAGTCTACAACTGTTACATTGCCACAAGTCTACAACTGTTACATTTGCTACAGTCTACAACTGTTGCATTGCTACAGTCTACAACTGTTACATTGCACAGTCTACAACTGTTACATTGCTTACAGTCTACGACTGTTACATTGCTACAGTCTACAACTGTTACATTGCCACAGTCTACGACTATTACATGCTTCAGTCTCAACTGTTACAATTGCTACAGTCTACAACTGTTTACATTGCTACAGTCTACAACTGTTACATTGCTACAGTCTACAACTGTTACATTGCTTCAGTCTACACTTTACATTGCACAGTCTACAACTGTTACATTGCTACAGTCTACAACTGTTACATTGCTTCAGTCTACAACTGTTATCATTGCACTTCAGTTCTGCAACTCCGTTACATTGCCACAGTCTACAAACTGTTACATTGCTTCAGTCTGCAACTGTTACATTGCCACAGTCTACAACTGTTACATTGCTACAGTCTACAACTTTACATTGTTTCATCTACAACTGTTACATTGCCACAGCCTCTGCAACTGTTACATTGCCACATGCCAACTTTACATTGCCAGTCTACAACGTACATTCCCACAGTCTACAACTGTTACATTGCTACATCTCACAACTGTTACATTGCTACAGTCTACAACTGTTACATTGCTACAGTCTACAACTGTTACATTGCTACAGTCTACAACTGTTACATGCTTCAGTCTACACTGTTACATTGCTTCAGTCTACAACTGTTACATCTGCTACAGTCTGACAACCTGTTACATTGCTTCAGTCTACAACTGTTACATTGCTTCAGTCTGCAACTGTTACATTGCCACAGTCTACAACTGTTACATTGCTACAGTCTGCAACTGTTTACATTGCCACAGTCTACAACTGTTACATTGCTACAGTCTACAACTGTTACATTGCTACAGTCTACAACTGTTACATTGCCACAGCCTGCAACTGTTACATTGCCACAGCCTGCAACTGTTACATTGCTTCAGTCTACAACTGTTACATTGCCACAGTCTACAACTGTTACATTGCTACAGTCTACAACTGTTACATTGCTACAGTCTACAACTGTTACATTGCTTCAGTCTACAACTGTTACATTGCTTCAGTCTACAACTGTTACATTGCTACAGTCTACAACTGTTACATTCCCACAGTCTACAACTGTTACATTGCCACAGTCTACAACTGTTACATTGCCACAGTCTAAACTGTTACATTGCCACAGTCTACAACTGTTACATTGCCACAGTCTACAACTGTTACATTGCCACAGTCTGCAACTGTTACATTGCTACAGTCTACAACTGTTTACATTGCTACAGTCTACAACTGTTACATTGCTACAGTCTACAACTGTTACATTGCTTCAGTCTACAACTGTTACATTGCTTCAGTCTGCAACTGTTACATTGCCACAGTCTGCAACTGTTACATTGCTACAGTCTACAACTGTTACATTGCTTCAGTCTGCAACTGTTACATTGCCACAGCCTGCAACTGTTACTTGCTACAGCCTGCAACTGTTACATTGCTAAATGGAAGCAGTTGCCCGGTTGCATGACACTGAAGCCCCGAATTCTTTCAGACCTGGGCTGGTACAGTGCTATTAATTCATTAAGAAACGCTCTGTCTTTGCGTTCTTACCCTAAGAGAGGGGGATAGTCGGTGGGCAGTCATCGCTACTTTAGCCAACATGCAAAAGGGGTGTTTGAAGAAAGACCAGCGCTTCCTAAATACACTTCTACTTGGGATGTAAATAAAGTTCTTATTTATCTGGATCTTTTGTCTCCAAATTGAAAACTTTGTTGAAGGACCTTTCTTTGAAAACTTGCATGCGCCTTGCTTTGTTACAGGGCAAAGGAGAACACATTCTCTTTCTATTTACAGATTAATGATGAAGAAATGTATGATTCGAAATATATAATGAATTTTCGCAAAAACTTAGAAACTACAAGAGCAGGGTTTTCATGCTGAACCCGCTGAATTAAGGGGGTTTTCTGAGAATACGAATCTGTGCCCTGTGTCTTGTCTCAAACATTTTTTTTTTTCGAACAAACCAGTGCTGTTCGAAAGGGATAGCAGCTGTTTATCAGCCTTTTTCCAAGCCACACTCGTCGGTGGGTCAGCAGCCATTTCAAGATGGGTGAAAGCTGTGCTGGCCGCGGCAGGCATTGACACTGACCACTCAACTTGAGTGCTGGCCGCGGCAGGCATTGACACTGACCACTCAACTTGAGTGCTGGTCACGGCAGGCATTGACACTGACCACTCAACTTGAGTGGTGGCCACGCCAGGCATTGACACTGACCACTCAACTTGAGTGTTGGCCACGCCAGGCATTGACACTGACCACTCAACTTGAGTGCTAGCCACGCCAGGCATTGACACTGACCACTCAACTTGAGTGCTGGCCGCGGCAGGCATTGACACTGACCACTCAACTCGCGCGGCCAGCACCAGCGTAGCGTGTGCAAGAGAAATACCGCTAAATTCCATTCTCAGGGCTGCTGGCTGTGCGAGTGAAAATACTTTTGCAAAGTTTTATACGCGAAAATCCCGAGCCATATTTTGGGCAAACAATTGTGGACAAATTTGTGAAGAAATAGAAATGGCTACCTGTAACTAATCTGTACAGGATGTGTTAGTACTCTTACAAGACTATTGGTTGCTTGTCTTGAAAATTACTGTTATCTTTATTTTGATTATACTGCATGAAATCACAATTCAAGTGTGTCTGTTTTAATCTACATTGGATGTATCCACAAGACCCACTCTGTTCTTAAAATCTCACGTGATTTTGTACTGAGTCACTTAGGCGAATGATGATTTACAAAATAAACAAGGCTTACGCAAGGAAGGCGCAGTGTAACTGGAATTAACATGAGCCTACACAGACAAAGGGACAAGCTACCTGCTCTCCACGAGTCAGGGTTTTGTGGCGATTCCACTGAAACAGCCCTCCCTGTAAGTCTAGTGGCCACACTGCTCTAAATACTGTCGGCGCCGCTACCGTCTAATACTCACGTATCTTCTGCCATCGTCTACATAGGCTTATGTTAATTTCAATTAAGTCGCACCTTCCATACGTAAGCCTAGTGTGATTGTTATCTTCAGGCATAAAACTCCCACAAAGAATCTGCAAACAAGGGAATCGGCTGCCGAAGTACTTCGCGTGAATTGTAGGCTATTGCCACAATAGGAGTTGTTTCTCAACGATTTGTTACCAATCGCGACATATTGTGGGGACAAAACTGAAAATATCCCGAGTGGAAGACGCCACATTTTGATGCATTGAGACAAATTGTAAGACTGCGAAATACCGTGATGTAACATGTCAGTGCTAGGTAAGTCAGCAGCGTTTGATAACTGTGAGTGAAATTCTTTGTCAGCCATTTGACTTTTTTCTGATGTTATTTGTCATCTGCTCTTTGTATGGAAATCGGAAATTGGTCTGAGGCATTCATTTCCGAACTCCTTGAGTTCTGCCTTCCGACCTGCATTCTGGCCAACTCTCATGTCCACAGAAAGGAATGGACATCACCAATAGTTTGTAGAGTTTTATCTTCACTGGAATCTGACTGCTGACGTGGACAATAAACTGCAGCATCGTGTACGGTTACTTAGATGTACCGCAGTGGCCCATTTGAGTCAGGGTTGTTTTGTTGTTGATTGATGTAGAGGTGGCGACCATGACTGTAACAGAGAATATGTAACATATTGTGGATTGTATGCATTTAGGGATGTTGGCCAAACGCTGATCGCCATTTCAATAGCGCTTCATCGATGCCACAACAATGCCGCATCTTCTTCGCCATGTTCTTCGTACTCCGGTTGGAAATCCTAAAAACACCCACTACGCAGCTGCAGATCGAAAAACAAGCAAACAAACGAGAGAGAGATAGACAGAGAGAGGGGGGTGGACCACAAAAAAATCGGGATCACAAGTGAAACATAAATTGCCTACTCATCATCATCAGGCCTCCAGGCAGATCAATATTCCCAAGGAGTAAATTCTGACGGGCACAGCTCACTTCTTTCGTTAACCTACAGCACGTGCACAAACCTGGCGGGTGTGGTAAAAAAGGAAAGGGTAGAATATAGGGGGGCGGCCCTTTAGAGACTTATAGGTACCTCTCCGAATATAGGAGGCCCGTTGTTCAGTTTCCAGCTACACCAGTCTGTAACGTGAAGGTCTTTGGAATGCTGACATGAATGGATTAGAGCCCCAAGGTTGGAGGCTGTATGAAAGAGGTTCTGTCCAGCTTCTGTCTGGACAGCCCGAGGCTGTCCTGCCTGTCACGATATCCTGAATGCGACGTCCCTGCTCGCGGGGACAATACAACACCAACAGGGGTCACTGCAGGCAGGTGTTGACCATGAAAACTCCCGACACAAACGCACAGAACAAGTAAAGTAATGAACAGCTCCTACACATATACATATACAGTACAGGATTGCTCCCAGCTGGTTTGTTCGGCAGTTGAAGACAGTACTTCTCTGGGTCCTACCCGCACCTTCGGGTGCATCTTTTTGTACCGTACGAATAAACTTCACTGTGTTAAACTGGGATTAAAGCCGGAACTACAAAAGAAATAACAGCGGTTTCAGGCGATGACTGATATAACTGTGTCGGATCATGATGGGGCTCAGATCTCTTTCCCTTCCGTCAGCGAAGTACAGACTCGCTCCATTCACCATGGTTTCTTTCCAGTTATTTCTGCTCCCGTCGTGCTGACGGGTGGGCGTGTGCTTAGAGCGTTGATTTCTCAGTTTCAGATTGAGGTGGCTGCAGGCGGAAATTGAAACGAATTTTTAAAAAGAAAACTTGTGATTAATCCGCCGGACTTTCTTTATCCCCTTTGTCTGGCGGATTAATTATAATTGTTTAATTACTTCCTTCGAAGGACGCGAGTTTCAGTCTTGTGACTAATGTGACAACCGGTTAGCCCTGGCGCTATAAAGCGTATCCTTTTAGCATATAGCGTATACTTTTAGCATCTATTATATACCCCTTCAGCAAGCTGGGAAAGACTCTGCGCATTGGTCATATCTTTGAACTTTCTTTGTAACTGGTTATTTATATATTTATTTATTTATTTATTTATTTAATTCGAAGGGCGCGAGTTTCAGTCCTGGCAGCTCATGGTGGGTGGAGAGTTTGTCACGCGGGTTTTCCCGTCCCTCAGGTCATCGTCTGTGCTGAAGCCTGTACCAAGCCTGTGCAAGCAACGGACAACGAAAACATATGAAATATTCCTGACACCCAGTTCAGCGTTCGGTTGGTGGTAAACACACAGAAATTCCCAGCAGGAATCAAAGTGAACAGAGAGGAGTGGAGCACCACCAAACTGTCCCTTCGTTCACCGAAACACCGAGACGAATGCTTAGACAGCTTCAACATCGTTGTTCATCATGTGACTGTCCCAGGTCTCCTACAACGCATTGGTTGTGGGACAATGTTACAGAGAAAGAGTTTTCGTATCGTATTTTCAAAAGTGGAAATGCTCTCTCTTTGAAATCTTTCCATGTTCAAATCCCTCTGTGTGTAGTTGGACCTCGCGCGCACGTGTGTGTGAGTGAGTGAGTGAGTGTGTGTGTGTGGTGTGTGTGTGTGTGTGACAGAGACAGCGTCATGCGTATGTGCCTCTGTTCTTTTTGTTTCGTTTTTGAGTGTATGTGCTGCAGTTGTGCAAGGGTGCGTGGTTGCCTTCAAATCTTTATGGATATCTTGATCAAGCGTGGCACGGCGAAAAATGACGTGGCCATGAATGATGTCAGGATCCGAAAGGAGGTTGGAGGATATGGGGGATGGAAATGGAGGGGTGGGGAGCGGGGTGCTGGATGGGTGGGGGTGAGTAGGCAAGCAGATGAAAGGTGGAGGAGCAGTGAGGCAGATTGTCTAGGATTCGGATTCGGATTCGGAATTCAGAATCCCGTTTAATTTCATTTAGGCCAAGGCCCCTTATGAGGGGAATGTAAACAACAAAAGAGCATTGAAGCAGCGCCAGTTATGACTTAACAAAGACATAGCAATGGCGATACGAACAACATTCTTAAGATGTGCAGTTTCTCTGAACTTGTATGCTTTTGAAAGAAACATTGAAAGACCTCTAATAACTTCAACTGATTGAGAAGACATTAATAAACACAATTTAAATAAACACGGTTGACTATAATACTTAGGTTTGATGAACTTTTCACGAATACCATTAAGAACTGGACAGCAAAGAACAAAATGTATTTCATCTTCTTGTGCTACTTTACATAATGGACAAATCAGATCCTCGTTGTTAGCCATTCTGTATCTGTAATGGTGCACTTTTAATTCTGATATTCCTAATCGAAACCGTGTTGTAACATACTGTAAATGTCTATCAATATCAGCGGTCAAATATGGTTTCAAATCATGCACACTGCAAACATTGGTATAGAAACTAAATCTATCACTATTGTGAATATGGTCAGACCAATTTTGCCATGTACAATCTATAATCGTTGTCTAAAAATACTTATAAATGCTTTGATATTTCCAACTCCCTGATTTAACCAGACATATCCAAACCCATATTCTGTCAAACAAATACGAACTTTGGAGGCCCAGTTATTTTACCTTTAGAGTCCATATCAAGAAGCATATTGTAGGCTTTTCTTGGAATTCTATCGTTACACATTTGCAATAACTTAAGCCAATATCGAATGCAATTAACAGCAGATAAAACAAATATTGGGTAGCGATTAGTTTCTCCGTATATCATATCATTCGGCGTACGTCTGTTTACACCAAGAAACTTTTTTAGAGCAAATAAATGAACAGATTCGCAACAAGTTGCAGCTTTGTCTAAGCCCCATAACTCAGAGCCGTAAAGTACAACGGGCTGTACTTGGGTATCGAATAACTTGATGAATACCTTAAAGGATGTATTATTCAAAACATACAACTTTTTCATAATACATAGTAAAGCATTCTTTGCCCTACTTGCCAAATCTTTACAAGCACCTGTGAAACTCAACCGCGTGGAAAACATTATACCTAAATACTTGTATGCATTAACAACTGGCATATTAACATCATCATAAACCCATCTTTCCCTTGCACCAAGATAGCCCCCCTTACGAAACACAATGATATTACTTTTAGACATATTAACTTTTAATTGAAGTGTACCAGCAGCACGTCGTAAATTATTCAACTGAGTCTGTAGACCAACAGGCGTTTCTGATATCAAAATAATATCATCAGCAAATAAGAAGAATAAACAACTCTAAGGTATCAAGAGACAACAAGGCACCATGTCTACCATTATTGATAACTTCTATAGCCAGTTCATTTATAAACAAAGAAAATAAAACTGGACTACATGCATCTCCTTGTCTGACTCCAGCTGTACAGTTAATGAAATCTGTCAGTTTACCTCCACAACGGACTCTAGCTCTAACAACATTATACATGCTTTTAATACACCTATAGAGTTTACCGCATATACCATTTTTTTGTAGAATTGGCCAAAGTATATTTCTATTGATTGAATCAAATGCCTTTTGGAAATCTATAAAAGCAACATATAGCTTACGATTACGAGAAAAAATGCTTTTGGATAAGCGCCAACAAGGTAAACATGTGATCCACGGTCGAATAACCCTTTTTGAATCCTGCTTGCTGTTCCCCGGTTATATTATTCTCATCAACCCATTCTTGTATTCTCCTATTAATAATAATTCCAAATAGTTTACTGCTAATGTCACTAAGGGAAATTCCTCTACAATTATTGGGATTGTCCACATCTCCTTTTTTAAATATAGGCAAAATAATAGATTCACACCAATTATCAGGGTACAAGCCCTCATTAAATAACTTATTAAATAATTTATGAAAAAATTGCACAGCCTGCTGTGTTGCGTGTTTAAATAATTCTCCAATAAGACCATCTGGGCCAGCTGACTTGCCATTTTTTAGTTTTCTAATAGCTAAAGTAACCTCTTCTATGGATATTGGACGATTAAATGAACTATCTACATCAGCATCCACCACTTCTTCATTAACACTGTCACTAACATTCATTCTAACAAATTTTGGAAATGATGAAACCAAATATCGCTAGTTATCTTATTCTTCGGTTGTTTTCTTTTGAAAGATACTTTCCGAGCAGTCTCCCAGAAGTCTTTTTTGGCATTTAACTGAGGAAATCAACTTATCTATTAAGAACTTATTATACTCTTTCTCCTTTCTTTTTAACATTTTTTTGTATTCTCGCCTTGCAATACAATAAGCCACTCTATCTTGTGGATCATGAGTACGACAGCTAATTCTTAATAATTGTCTAGCTTTTAGTTTACTGATTCGGCACTCTTTATCATACCAATCATCACATCTGTGATTTCTATTGACACGTATATGCTTCTTCATACACTTAGCACTTTCCTTTACACACTCATTAAACATATTCAAAGCTTCATTTACGTCGGATTGTATCATATCTATGGCATTTACAATTTTTCTAACAACATCTACCCCACATAATAGTTCTTGAAATCGATTAGCACAATCATTATTCCATACAAGTTTCTCTATAACATGGTTTTCTTGTTCATTATTGACAACAACATTTTCCTTTGGAAGAACAACCATGAAAGAAACAGGCATGTGATCTGAGTCTATGCGGTCTAAAACGTGAAATTTACATGAGTCATATACCAAAGCAAGAAGATCGCTTGAAATAATAAAGTAATCATCGACACTGCAGCCAGAATCAGATATGTATGTGTAGCGTCCTTCCAGGGCGCCATTACATACCCCATTAAGAATACACAAATCAAAGGCAGTGCATACATTTAGCATCAACTTTCCATAATTATTTAATGTACAGTCTTCAGAGTTACGATTTATACTGAGAGAATGACTATGACATTGTCTATCAAAAATGTTTTTTCCCGAAAAATCCTGAGAAATATTGGATGTTCTGCTATTCAAGTCTCCATTAATTATGACATATACATCATTTCTTAACAAACATTCTATCAAACAATCTTCAAGTAAACTAATTCCATTTTCAACATCAAAAAGGTGTAAAAAGGAGAATTTTCCGGATGAATGTAGCAACAAAAATACAAAACATCTTTGTCAGTACCGAATAATTTTTTGTCAATTATGAATACACAAAAATTGGAGTGGTTCAGATTGTCTAGGAGAGAGACAGAGAGAGAGAGAGAGAGAGAGAGAGAGAGAGAGAGAGAGAGATCCATGTTGCCCCGCCGACCACAAGGGGCCATAACCGGGCTGTTTTCCTCGTTTGAGCAACTCTCAAATCAGAGCGAGACTACAACACGAAATAAATCATATTCATATCATTTAAAGCCTGGACTTCATTCAAACATTCTATGGTTGGAAGAAAGCTCTTGATTTAAAAAAATCATCATGAATTTCTTATCAAAAGAATATTAATCTTCATTTTTTTTTTTCTTTTTGCTCTTTTTCATTTTTCTTCACCATGTATTACTTGGAGGTTTTTCCAAACATAGACACCTCCCCTGTCATTAAAAAAAAAAGAAGTAAAAAATGAGGCACGCGCCCTCGCTAAAGCCTCGGTGTCGGTACCACACCGTCGACCCGTTTTCTTCTCCCCCCCCCCCCCCCCCCCCCCCCCCCCCCATCTGCCCATCCTACTGGTAAAAAACCAATCACCCTTCACCACCACTGTTCACTGCTCAGCATACATGCATGGTGCACGGTTTACACGACTAGCAGTCGGCCCAGGCTCTGAACCCCCCACTACCTCCCCCCCCCCCCCCCCCCCCCCCCCCCACCTTTTTTTTTTAAGCCTGCATACACATACGATCCATGTTTTCCGTCGACATACTCTTTTTACAAATAGACACATAAAAAACCACCAGAAACTTAATGAGCACAGTTCCTGATGTTGGCATGAAAGTGGAAATTATTAGTAAAGGTAGCTGTATTTGCATCTAGTCCTAGAAAAAGTGTAACATACGGAGAGAATGATAAACAGAATTTACAGGAAAAAGGAAGGGGGGGAAAAAATGCCGCCCCTGTAAACGCAAAGAGAAACAACTCGACACAAAGACGCTTTGCACGAGTTCCCTCCTTGTGACGGTAATCTTTCAAGTTAGCCGCCATTCCTCAGTTGCTTTCCACACACACACACACACACACACAGAGAGAAAGAGAGAGAGAGCGGTGAGGTTAGGGAGCACAAACTCAATGATTCACCATGACTGAAATATCATCATCATCATTATCGATC
>CM031608.1:18310035-18312535 GCA_018398815.1 Conus ventricosus
CTTTGCGTGGTGTTTTTTTGCAGCCAGTCGTTACTTTGGCTAGCTTTGGTGCGAAGGGCGCGCGTCCAGCGCGCACGCGCGGCGTGTGTGTTGCATGCGTGCTTGCGTGTGCGTGCGTATGTGCCTGTGTGCGTGCGTGTGTGTGTGTGTGTGTGTGTGTGTGTGTGTGTGTGTGTGTGTGTGTGTGTGTGTGTGGAGAATAGGTCAGAGTAGTTTATATCACAAAACATGAGGAGAAAACTGTTGTTTTGTTTCGCTTTTGTTTTCTGTTTGTTTGTTCGTTTTTTGACTCCCCCCCCCCCCCCCCCCCCCCCCCCGCCGCTCCTCTTGCCCCGTTTTTCTTTCCAGATGATTATAGTGGTTTAGATGTTTGCACAACAGCAGTGCACATTTTGGTTGTCTGTAAACAGTGTTGTGTGTGTGTGTGTGTGTGTGTGTGTGTGTGTGTGTGTGTGTGTGTGTGTGTGTGTGGTGTGTGTGTGTGTGTGTGTGTGTGTGTGTGTGTGTGTGTGTGTGTGTGTGTGTGTGTGTGCGTGCGTGCGTGCGTGCGTGCGTGTGTGTGTGTGTTTGTGTGTGTGTTGTGTGTGTGTGTGTGGTGTGTGTGCGTGTGTGTGCGCACATGTGCGCGCTCGCACGTGTGTGTGTGTGTGTGTGTGTGTGTGCGTGCGTGCGTGCGTGCGTGCGTGCGTGCGTGCGTGCGTGTGTGTGTGTGTGTGCTTTGAGTTAGAATTAGTATTTTATCGTGTTTCTGTCATATGCGCTTTGGGCTTTCGCGAGGTAAAGCGCTCTATAAGTATCATTTACATTACATTACATTACATTACATTACATTACATTATAGGGGCCAGGCCATAGCTAATCTACGTGAGGATGATGAGCGACGTCAACTTCGAAAAGAGAGAGAGAGAGAGAGAGAGAGAGAGAGAGAGAGAGACTGATTTATACGGATGGCCCGCCGCATTTTCCTTGTTGGCCTAATTACGCTTTTGACAGGGGGCCTACTATGGTTTTTAACATCTTTGTTTAATTCGCCGCCTGGCCGCTTATGTGACCTATGTATGTTTGCTTTTTTTCAAATGACTCAGCTGTTCTTTCCGGCTCAATGTTGCATTGTTTATATTAGTTATATTACTCACGTATATTTACTCGGGTATCTCAAGAGTTCAAGAGTTTGACATACACGCTCGCCGTAGCCTGCCCATTCAAGTACGCTCTCTCTGTCTCTGTCTGTCTGTCTCTCTCTTTTGTATTACTCACTCATCTCAAGAGTTTAACTTGACTTACACGCTCGCCGTAGTCTATCCATTCAAATTTGCTCGCTCTCTCTCTCTCTCTCTCTCTCCTCTCTCTCTCTCTCCTTCCTTTTTAGCCTTTCCTGTCTCCCCCCACCCCCTTCCCCCCGTCTTCGTATTTACCTCCCCCCTTTCCCTGTCTCTCTCTCCTCCCTTTTCCTCCCCACCCCCTCCCTCACTCCCACCCCCACCCCCATCCCCTCTGTCTACTGACAGATAGACCACGTTCATTTCTGCGGCTGTCGTCAGTTTCTCTCGGCCATGTACGTCACCTGTCCATCATGCTTTTGTTTCGCCAACATTACATGAGAAATCAGTTTCTCTTTCATCAGCATTGTGAACAAAAAAACTTCCGACCACATGTTTAATTTACCTGCTTTTGTCACTCGCTGTCTCTCTGTCTGCCTGTCTTGTCTTGTCTTTCCATGTGTCTCCATCATCTCTCTGTAAATGACGTCATTGTTACGTCGTCAGCTTTTGCATCCGATGTCTTGGTGTTTTTGTATTGTATTACTGTGTTGTATGCGCAGTTTGCCACACCCACGCACGCACGCACTCATGCCCGCACACATGCATGCACACACACACACACACACACACACACACACACACACACACACACACACACACACACACACGCACGCACGCACGCACACACCACACACACACAGACACACACACACACACACACACACATACACACACACACACACACACACACACACACACACAACACACACACACACAACACACACACACACACACACATCAACTAAAGGTACAAATACTGTAAAGAAAATCTTTGTGTTGTAAACAATCCACCCAATTACTTCCACAGTGACATTAATCAAGGAAAGTGGAACACATTCAATGTATGTGAATATTACAGACGGGAACCCATTGTGTTTGATCGTTGTTTTTTTGTTTGTTTGTTTGTTTGTTTGTTTACTACAGAGTCATACCCCCCCCCCCCCCCCCCCCCCCACACGGTAAATTAGACTAAATACGATTCAAATGCAAATGAGATGTGGTTTTTGGGAAAAGATTCTTTTATATCAAATAGCAAGGAAAATGCAATTTCCTGATTTTTTTCACCATTCCCCCGCCCTGCCCCCCCCCCCCCCCCCCCCACTCCCCTCGTGTATGAACACCTAGGGCACACATTTTTTTAAGCATGTCTCTCTCTCTCTTCTCTCTCCCTCTCTCTC
>CM031608.1:18315035-18322535 GCA_018398815.1 Conus ventricosus
ATACAGCTCACTTCTTACCTTCTTTCCATCCCCTTCTCTCTCCCGCCTGCCTGCCTGCCTGCCCCGCCTTGACCGTCTGCCTGCCCGCCTACCTTCTGCCTCCTGTCTGCCTGCCTGTCCGCCTGCCCGCCCGCCTGCCGCCTGCCTGCCTTTTCCCGTCTTCCTGCCTGCCTCCGCCTGCCTGCCTGCCTGCCTGTCCGTCCTGCCTGCCCCCGCCCCGTCCCCCCCTCCTGCCTCCGTCCGCCCTGCCTGTCCGCCTGCCTGCCTGTCCGTCGCCTGCCGCCCCGCCTGCCTGCGCCTGCCCGCCTGTCCGCCCGCCTGTCCGCCTGCCAGCCTCCCCCGCCTGCCTCCCTGCCCGCCTGTCCCCCGCCTGCCTGTCCGTCCGCCCCCGCCTGCCGCCTCTGCCTTCCCCTGCCTGCCTGTCCTCCGCCTGCCGCCCTGCCTGTCCGCCCGCCTGCCCCTTGCCTGCCTGTCCGTCGCCTGTCCGCCTTGCCTGCCTGTCCCGCCTTGCCGCCTGCCTGTCCCGCCTGCCTGCCTGCCTGCTGTCCGTCCGCCTGCCTGTCCGGCCCTGCCTCCGTCTGCCCTTTCCGCCTGCCGCTGCCTTCCCCGCCTGCCGTGCCTCCCTCTGCCTGTCCGCTGCCTGTCCGCCTGCCTGCCTGCCCCGCCTGCCCCCCGCCTGCGCTGCCTGCCCCGCCGCCTCCTGCCGTCCCTTGCCTGCCTGTTCCGTCTGCCGTCCGCCTTGCCTCCTGTCCGCCTGCCTGCCTGTCCCCCCCCCTGCCCGCCCGCCTGCTTTTCCGCCTGCCTGCCGTCCTCTGCCTGTCCGCTGCCTGTCCGCCTGCCGCCTGCCTGCCTGCCTGCCTTCCGCTCCTGCCGCCTCCCGCCTGTCCCGCCTGCCTGCCTGCCCCTGCCTGCTTGCCCCCCTGCCTGCCCGTCCGCCTGCTGCCTGTCCGTCCCGCCTGACCGCCTGCCCGCCTTTCCTGTCCTTTTGCCCGCCTGTCCGTCTTTCTGCCTGTCCGTCTGCCTGTCCGCCGCCGGGCCCGCCCTGCCCTGCCCTTCCGCCTGTCCGCCTGCCTGCCCCCTCCTGCCTCCGCCTGCCTGCCTGTCCGCTTCCTGCCCTGTCCTCTCCTGTCCCCGCCTGCCGTCCGCCTGCCCTTCCTCCTGCCTGTTCCGCCTGCCTGCCTGTCCGCCCGCCTGTCCGCCGCCTGCCCCTTTCCCTCGCCTTTCGCCTGCCTGTCCGCCTGCCTGCCTGTCCCCTCCTGCCTGTCCGTCTGCCTGCCTGTCCGCTGCCTGCCTGTCCCCTGCCTGTCCGCCGCCTTTCCCGTCCGCTGCCGTCCGCCTGCCTGCCTCCCGCGCCTGTTCCGCCTGCCTGCCTGTCCCCTCCGCCTCCTTCCGCCCGCCTGTCCGCCTGCCTGCCTGTCCGCCTGCCTGCCTGCCTCCTGCCTGCCGCCTGCCTGCCTGTCCGCCTGCCTGTCGCCGCCGCCCTGCCGTGCCGCCTGCCGCCTGCCGCCTGTTCCCCTGCCCTTCCGCCTGCCTGCCTGTCCCCGCCTTCCTTCGCCTGCTGTTCCCCTGCCTGCCTGTCCGCCCGCCCGCCCGCCCCGCCTGTCCGCCCCTGCCTGTCCCCTGCCTGCCTGTTTGCCCCCCCCCCCCCTTTTCCCCTGCCCGTTTCCTTTTGTCCGTGTCCCGGCCCTCCCCGTCCCCTGTTTTTGCTGTGCCGTGCCCCGAGCCCCCCCCCTATGACCAAGAAGCATTGCCGGAGTCACCCGGCCCGGAAGTCCAAAAATCTCCATTTTTTTTGTTTTTTTTAGCAGTGGAGACGAAAAGAAACAAACCAGGCCTAAGCTAGGTTATTTCATAATATATCCCGCGTAAAGGCCCCATAAATAAAAGCTTCAATTTTTTGGGTTTGGTTGTAAAACTGATCCCTTAAGAAATGAAATTGATGCTCCCCGGTTCCATTGGCCCTAAGGGATTACTTTTAAACCTCGGGCAAAAACCACCCCCCCCCAAAAAAAAAAAAAGCAAAAAAAGGGTCGGGAAAAGAACCTTGCCTCAGCACCCAAGCTAAATAACTGACTGTTTTTGTTTTTTCCCCAAATGAGACACAATTCCGTTTTTGGGAAACCCGGTTCGTAAATAATCCCCCCCCCCCCCAAAAAAAAAAAAAAAAAAGAAAAAAAGAGAAAAAAGGGCTCTGATGGGAATCGAACCCTTGGCCTCCTAGGCGACAGACGCTAACCTCTTCACCACGGCAGCTGGTGTTTTTGTTTTTTTCCACCTTACTGATGATCATACTCCGTTCATATGGTACAACGGTTAAACGTTACAATAATGGCCACGGTCTTCACCCTACTGGCGACCATGTTGTGGTCGTTGGGTAAAACAGTAAACATTGCAATAATTGCCATGTTTTTTCACCTTACTGGCTGGTGATCATGCTATGGTCACGCATGGCGGGCCTTCAGGGACGCCAGCCTCAGGCATTCCCAGCCTCAGTTATGGGCCTTTTATTTCTAATACCAACTCTGACGCCATTTGGAGACTGAAAGGCCGGCTGACAGGCTAGCAGCGTTGTTGCCCCCATCTGCTGGGTAGCACTCAACGCGCCCACAGCTGCTCCACCTCTGTCTGTCTGTCTGTGTGTCTGCTCTGTCTCTGTCTGTCCGTCTGTCCCACTCCTCTTTCGTGTATTGCCATTCTCAAGCTGACTGCTGAATAGAATTGCTGTGTGCATTGTTATAAGATCCGGAGTTGTATGTAAAAGTCTGGAGAAAACATAGTTGTCGAAAACCCCCCTGGCTGTTTTCGTATTGTATGTTAGTAGTATTGGTAGTATTAGTTTTTCCTTTTAGTAGTATTGTACCTATTAGCCTTTCTTTTTAACCGTCTGTCTGTCTCTGTCTGTGTGCTGCGTGTCTGTCTGTCTCTGTCTCTTTCTCTCTCTCTCTCTCTCTCTCTCTCTCTCTCTCCTCTCTCTCTCTCTCTCTCTCTCTCCTCTCGCTCTCGCGCGCGCGGTGTGTGTGTGTGTGTGTGTGTGTGTGGTGTGTGTGTGTGTCTCCCTTTGTGTCTGTCGGTCTGTTTTTCTGTGTGAATGCATGTCTCTCACTTCCCTCCCTCTCTGTCTCTCCCATTTCTCTCCCCCCCCCCCCCACCGCTCTCATGTACGCAAGCAACGGTGCACGAACTCACGCATGACAATTATTTTTCTTTTTGTTGTTGTAAAAGATTATGGTGATGATGGTAAGAATCCTACTGTTTTTCTATGGTCTGAACTGTGTGACGATCGAACACACTGAACATTGTATTAGCATCATATCAACGTGACCAGCTATAGATACATACATACATACAACAGCAACAGGTGACCGCCATGCGATCAAGTGAGCAGCATCACAAAGCACATCACGGGTGACACCAACAATTGACTCTGGGTTCCATTGCGTAAGCAGACAGGCTGATGTCACGTTTCACCGAATCCCGTTTCACAACGAATTTTCTCTTCTCAGAGCTCGAAATAATGTTCAAGTTTCCTTTCAAAAAATAGTATTGCGCGGTTTGGAAAGTCTAAGTTTGGGGGTTTTCCTTGCAATAGGCGGCGCTTGACAAAGAATGCTTTGAAACTTTATATTTGGAAGTTATCTATCAATGGTCGCAGTTGATAGAGTATGTTCGGGTTTTTTCCTGCATATCGTCGCAGTTGATAAAGGCATGCTTTGGAACTCCGGGGTGGAATTGTCTGAGTGGATTGTCGCAGTTAATCGAGGATGTTTTGGCACTTACGTTTAGAGGTTTCCGGTGATTATCGCCGTTGATACATGCGCGTTTTGGATCTAATGTTTGGAGGTTCTCCAGTCAAAGTCGCCGTTGATAAAGGCACACTTTAGAACTTATGCTTGGAGATGTCTCTTGCACTGACGCTGTTGAAAAAAGGTGCATTTTGGAACTTATGTTTGGAGGTTTTCCACTAATGGTCGCGTTTTGGGATAAAGGCACGCTTTGGAAGATATGTTCGGAGGTTTTCCAGTAATTGTCGTGGCTGATGAATGCGGGGGTTTGGGAACTTATCATTGGACGTATTCCAGGGACAGTCGCAGCTGATGAAGGCACGTGCTGGAACTGAAGTTTGAAAATTTTCGAAGTAATTGCCACAGTTGCTACTTTTGTCGAGGAGGTTGTGCTTCCACTTCAGTTATTTTGTTCATGCGTTTTTCAGCAACATAACTCAAAAACGTCTGATTCTAGTTCAACCAAACTTAGTGCGAAGACGAAATGTGGAGCGGATCCGCGCCGCGGTTCCGGATAAAGCGGCTGATCCAGGATGCGTTCAGTGCGATGATGACAAAATTGATTGCGCCAAAAAAAAAAAAGAAACCTTATGATTCCATTGTCACCAAACCTGGTGGAATATTGGATGTGGCCCGAGTTCGTGGAATTTGGATCAGGATCCGTGCTGCGGATCTGGATCAGCCGGCAGATCCCGGATCTGTCCACAAGATTGTGACAGATTTCCACTGAACATGACCACCGTGAAATTACTGTCGCCACTAAAAAAGGTGTCCGCAGGTAAAAATAACTGTCTACAGCTATGAACGTTAACATTTTGTATTTTGTGAGTCTTGTTATAAAAAGTGGGTATGGGAAGCAACTCTGTCAGTCTGTACCAACTGGTGGAGGAAATAGTTCTGTTTTCACTCATGAACTTACTCAAAGGGGCTTCAGGCGGGTTTTCAATCTTGGGGGAGGTTAGCGCTCTTTCAAATGCCCCCCCCCCCCCCCCTTCCTCCTCCATTCTCCCCTTTTGTTTTTAATTCTTGGTTTTTTCTTTTCTTTTCTCATCAACAACACTGGGCAACGTACAACATAACCTATGCATTAAAAAACAAAAAGAAAAAAAGAAGAAAGAAAATCAAAGCGAAAAAATGTTCCAGCTCAAGTTGCTTCTATTTGTTTTATCGCCTGACGCAAATTAGCGCTTGCTCTTTGTGCTTTGTCATGTTTACACACACGTGTACACACACAAAACACACACACACACACCACACACACACACACACACACACACACACACACACACCAAACCACACCACACACACACAAACACACCACACACACCACACACACACACACAAAACACACACACACACACACACACACACCACACACACACACACACACACACACACACACACACACCCCACACCAACCACACACACACACACACACACACACACACACACACACACACACACCAACCACACACACACACACACACACACACACACACACCCCACACACACACACACCAAACCACACTCACACACACACACACACACACACACACACACACACACACACACACACACACACACACACACACACGCCGCACACAAACACACACCACACACCACACACAACACAACACACACACACACACACACACACACCAACACCCCCCCCCCACACACACACACAGACACACACCACACACCACACCACCGGTGTCGGCAATTCAGGAGGGCTATTGTTGGACAGACCCTGGTGGCGCCCTCTGGAGGGAGAGCTCATTCACGCGGGCTCCGCGATTAAGCAATTATTGTCGTCAGTAGGGGGCTTTGTAGGTGGTTTTCCTGGTATGTTGGAAACAGAACAGGCGCCACTGAACACCACCGAAGTGACTCGGCAGCAGGGCAGTGTTTCTCCGGCGGGTTGCCTTTGACGACATTGACTGTTGACTGTTCCCTGTGGATTGCCTGTGCCGGGGCTGTGGCGGGACCAGTTGTGGCTGTGGACGGGGAGGGGGGCGGGGGGGGGGGGGGGGGCGCTCGGCTGAGCGGCGTGGGTGCAATGCCGCGGGGGGGACACAGAAGATGGGACAGCAAAAAACAAAGATCACTCTCTCTCTCTCTCTCTCTCTCTTCTCTCTCTCTCTCTTCTCTCACACACACACGCACACGCACACACACACACACACACACATTCTGAGTCAAATAATGCACAAAGCCCTTGGCGCGCCAGCCTCTTGGAAAACGTGCGCCGCTTTCATAGCAGACGACGGCTTCTCCGATTAACATTTTATGTGCAATGACAATCGCAGTGGTTTTGGTGTGTGTTGTTGTGTTGTGTGTGTGTGTAAATCCCTGCTCTCACATATGTGCGTCGCGAGAAAATCGACGAGGTTGTTACGAGAACTCAGCAAAACATGATTATGAGAACTTAGCAAAACAGAGTTATGAAAACTCGGCGAAACAAAAACAGAGTTATGAAAACTCAGCAAAACAGAATTATATGAATTCAGCAAAACAGAATTATGAGAACTCAGCAAAACAAAAACAGAGTTAGGAAAACTCAGCAAAACAGAGTTATGAGAACTCAGCAAAACAGATTTATGAGAACTCAGCAAAACAGAGTTATGAAAACTCAGCAAAACAGAGTTATAAGAACTCGGGAAAACAGACCAAAAGGTCTGTGGCAAGTGAAGCCCCCCTCCCCCCTCTCTCTCTTCACCGCCCTCTTTCCTCCCCTCTCCCTTTAAACACATTCTTCTCATTGCAGTCGGAGGCGTGTTAATGAATTCTTGAAGCAGTCAACCTTGACCCGAGATTAAAAAAAAAAAAAAATCTGCGGTTTTGTTTACGATTTGACTATGACGGTAGTGTTTCTTTCAGAATCCAAATTCTTCACATAGCCGAGTCCTAACCTTCTCCTCCCTTCAGACTTAGCCCCCCCCCCCCCCCCCCCGTCTCTCTTGATTGTAACCAGGTAGGGGATGGGAAGGAGGGGATGGTAGACTAGAACACACACACATTAATTATGTATATATTTATATTTATTATTGCTGAATAATTAAGTAGTGGGGGAAAACAAGTGCAGGCTAACAATTCTTCCGTCGTTATAGTTATGATTTGAAAATTTAAAAAAAAAAATTGAAGATGATGAAAATGGGGGAATATATTATAAATATGAGAAGCCCTTCACCAGCTGCCTGAGGGAACCATCGTAATCCCTCTCAAAGGCACATTTATTTGTATTGCCTGCTCCTAGGCCTTTCGTCCGCTGGATCGGACTCATCAGGGAGACACGGCTGATTGTGTCTGTGCTCTTGGTGTCAAATAGAGACACACCACTGTCCATAAATCTGTAGTGTTCTCACCACCAAGGGTTAAAAAAAGAATCCAACAGCACCCTCAAAGCAGCCAGCGAAGGGTAGTAAATGGAACAAAACAAAAGTGTGGAGAGGAAAAAGTTGCTGAAAAACTATAAGCATTATTCAAACAGTAAAAAATGTAGGGGACAATCTTTGAGCCTATGCTTGAGGATCCATTCAAGGATGCAAGGGAGATCAAAAGATATGGAACAGTCTGAGTGGTCAGCTCTGCTGTTCAATAACCCAAGCAATATATATATGTACGTCAGTGGTGGGTGGTTTTGACGTCAAAGTACTGTCTTCTTTCCCTTGACTACCGCCTTCATCATTTTGAAGATTCTGTAGACTAACCTGTCTGA
>CM031608.1:18330035-18340035 GCA_018398815.1 Conus ventricosus
GAACATGGTAAAAACTCTTTCAGGTTTGGACGTACTCTAAATAGTTTGTTATCCATCTGCGAGTTCCATTCCTCTTGCCAGAGGTCTTTGACATAAGCCTGGGTTTTGGATTTCAGATCAGTGTGAGGGATAGACAATCTGCTCAACTCTTTCTTCGTGGCACTTTTGGCTAGTTGATCAACCAGCTCATTGCCTCGAATGCCCACATGGCTGGAAAACCCAAGCAAAAACTATGTTGTATCTAAATGCATGTTGAAAAGCAAATTGGCTGTCAATCATCGTTGTTTGCGATTGCTTGTGGTTTGTTATATGTTGCTCCTTATCAAACATGTACAAAAGTAATGGACGATGAACTGAAGTGTGTATGTTCAATGATATTTATTTAAAAGGACTTCTTGCTGCTTTTATGAAGCACCTTACATCCATTAAAATACCTTTTTTTGCCACCACAAAGAAAGCAACTAACGGTCAAAACAATAAATCAACAAACGAAAATAAACAGACAAAAATGTTTACTCTGTATTACCGATGTTTGCAACAACAATAATTTCTACTACTACTATCACTACTCCTACTCCTCCTAGTGCTACTACTAGTGCTACTACTACTACTACTACTACTACTACTACTTCAGCAAAAACATCGTTCTCAGCTTTCAAATCAGTTCATCATTTTGACCTTGACCCCTTGTCAGTCAGTGATGAACCCAAGATAATACTTTAAGGGTAAATGGTTGAGTTTAACGTCCTCATAGCGAAAAGCTTTTAGGGACAAGATTTCGCCACAGCCTAGGCTGTGGCACGGAAATGTTTGTCTTGGCAAAGACATTGTAGGTTGGCAGGTAGGGTCGAGAAGTCTGGGTTAGCGTCGGGTGGAGGGTCCCGGGAAAGATGGCGCCGTCAGGCAGGAGTCTGGCTGAAGTAGTAAGTCGTTAGGACCGCCGAGCCGTCGTCTGAAGGTGGTTCGGCTGCGGTTGATGTGGATGTTGTTGGTGTCGTCATCCTCGAGGCGGTGCCTCCGTGGCCGTCGTCAGGGCTACCGGGCGGCCGTCTTCATGCTGAGTGGCGACGGTCCTGTGCGCGTGAGGCCGACTCGGGAGACGTACGAGACATAAGTCGCCGAGGCGCTGCACGCAGGTTAACGCCCACTCTGCGCCCTATGGGGGAACGATCCCCCCTTCCCCCCCCCCCCCCCCCCCAGCAAGGGGCGAGCCCTGCTAGACGTGCAGGCCACTGGGTAGTTCGCAGAGTGGCAGCGCCTCGTAGCCAAAGTGTCCCGCCGTCTCGTGAGCCGTCCCCCCGGCGACACAGGCTGGTGCCGTCGTCACTCGTGGTGCGAGGAAGGAAATCGGTGCCGCCCTACACCTATCTGCCACCTGGGTGTCTTCTGCCGGTCTCTCTCACCGACCAGCAGGGAATGTACTTTAAGGGCACATCGGACAGTATATGTATGACCATGTGGCTGAAATGTTCGAAATGGTTTAGTGTGTTCCTTGTTCAGTTCTGTTTACTTGAGCATTCAGGCATCTGCCCTCCACCCCCCCCCCTTCCCTGCGTCTAACCTCTTTTCTCTCTCTTTTTTTAAAAATGGGAAATAGTGATATGCAATCGAGAATCGGGATGTTATCAATCTAATTTCCTTTCATCATACTGAGCCAGATTTGTGGTGCGTTTCTTCGCCACCCCCCCCCCCCCCCCCCACACCAACTTCATCAAGACAGATTATGAGGAATGCAGGCTATACCCAGCATCTTCGATTGTCTTTGTTCTAAACGTCAACAACTTATAACAAAACGATTTAAAAACAACACAGACGCAAAGCATCTGCCTGGAAGCCCTTGTTGAAAGAGCAGTGAGCATCGCAGCCTGTGCAGCAGGGAGTTGACGCACAGACTGGGCGCCGGCTGGATTGCAGGCACTGAGCAAGAGATGTTGTGTGGATTACATTCAACACACCCACTCGATCCCGTCACCCCCATAAGGGAGAAGTGTGTTCTGACCTTTAAAGGGAATAAGGAGCAGGTGCGTGGCGGTGGCCTTGACGGAAAGGGGGAGGAGGAAGGAGAGAGACAGATCAAAAGGTGGGGAGACACGTTTTTTTTGTGGGGGGGGGGGGGGGGGGGGGGGACAACTCTGATCAAGTGTTACTATTTTTTTTTTTACTGACTTCTTCTGCGTTAAGTATTTACCGAGTACACACACACGCGCACACACACACACGCTCTCTCTCCTCTCTCTCGCTCTCTCGTGAATGTAGCCTTGTTTTTCCACTCCAAACGTTCCCTTAGTCATGACGTGCAAGCGAAAGTGCATTGGTGCAATCGGGCCAGTGTGTATAACATTCAAATGTGCACAGAGCCTTGAAGTGTTGGTGACAGCTACATGGTTATCCCATTGTTATTATCATCATTATTATCATTACTACACATCCCACCACCACCACCCCTCTATCCCAGGCTTGCCCCCCACCCCCCTTCCATCCTTCACCCTTCCATCTCACACACAAACCGAATCCCACCCCCAACCCTTCTGTTCTTCTTCCTCCTCCTCCTCCCCCTCTTCAAAATCACTCACAGTTCAGGCTCAGCCCAGCCACCCAGCAGTCGTTGACCAGACGTAGACATACACAGACATGTGTGTGCCCTGGGCCGAAGGGCATTGGACTAGGTCAGATTGCAAATGAACGATTTTTCGCAGTAATGGTGTAGAGGGGTGGGGGTGGGGGGGGGGGGGGGGGGGGGGATGGGTGTGTGTGTTTAAGACAGAGAAATTTTCGTGTGCGCATATGTGTGATAGGCCGGCTTTCTGCACAGCAGGTGGGAGACAGGTTGAGGGCGAAGGACTGACACACTTTTTTTTTTTTTGGCCACGAAAGCATATCTCTCTCTCTCTCTCTCTCTCTCTCTCTCTCTCTCACATATCAGTTGAACAGTCTTCTTCCCTTCGGCCCTCTCTCTTTCTCACACAAACAATCATCTCATCTCCCTTCCCCTTTCCTCTCTTTTCTCCCCTCTCCCTCTCCCCCACCCCTCCCCCTTCACGCCTCCCCCGTTTCTCTTTCAGTTTTTTTTCTTTGTCTTCTTCCCTTCCATCTCTACCCCCTCTCTCTCTTCCCCAATCTCCTCTCTCTCCTCTCTGTCTTCCTACCCCCCCTCCCCCGCCCCTGCACCCTCTTTCTCTCTCCTTCCCCATCCCTCTCTTGCTCTTTTTGTCTCTCCCTTCCTTCCAATCTCCCCCCCCCCCCACCTACTCTCTTTTACTCCCACACCCTCCTCTTTCTCTGTCCCTCTGTTTCTTCCCCAGTCTTCTCTCCTCTCTTTCTCATCCCTATTTCATCGCTCTCTTCCCCCCAGCTCCTCTCTTTCTTATCCTACTTCACACACACACACACACACACACACACACACACACACACACACAAAACACACACACGCGCACGCACGCACGCACACACACACACACACACACACACACACACACACACACACACACACATTCCTTTCTCTCTTTCCCCCACCTCCTCCCTTCCTCTTCTCCATGCAGACAGGACAGGATCATTTATCTTTCTTTCACTTGTCAAAGTTTCTCTCTCTCTCTCTCTTTCTCACTCTCTCTCTCTGTTTCAAAATGATCCTATCCTCTCACAGTCTCTAATCTCTTTCTTTCTCCTTCTCTATCAGCAAAATGACGATGGCCGTTACGAGAAAGAGTGAATCGACCACTCTCTCTAGTAGTCAAAGCATCCTCTCTTTCACTCTTCATATCTCTCTTCCACCTTTCTATCACCCTTCATCCAACCCCTTTCCCTCTCCCCTCCCCCCTCTCTGTCTCCCTTTTCTCCATCTCTCTGTATAGTAGATAAGTTTCGGTTTCGGTTTCATCGTGCGGGCCTGTCCATATACGCAACACCTCCCATCTGTTTTGCAGTGACACGGCATAGCAAGGGGTTGACAGGAATAGAAACGACACGGTTGGAAAGGCTTATGCGTGACATTTTGCTCGGTCAAGTCTCACCAGATCACGTACATCTAAGGCGTCCCCACATTTCCACATCATTTGTTGTGAGTTCTACATACAGTTGGAAACACTATTTTTTTTGTATGAACAGTGATATACACATGATGATAATTATGATGAAAAGGACGACAACAGCGACGATTGGGAAATCCATCAATCCTGAGCGCATTTAGCTGGTGTGTGAGCAAATAATTATTGAGAGGGGAAGGGGGGGGGGGGGGGAGGGGGGGGGGGGGAGAGGAGGTATGCCAGTCCGTGAATTGCGTTCTCCCATTCACTCATTCAAAGTAGCCCTAACATGTCAAAGTTTTATTCGTTCCTGCTCAAATACCTTACGATCGTGTAGGTCGCGAACACAACCAGTTGGGTTGGGACTGTGACTGAACATTCGGGCCAATCGGTTCGCTTGGCGGGGATGTCAAGAGCTGAGGGGAGGGAACCATCGATAAAGGTTTGGGGCAGATCTAAGTTGTGCGTACATTAGGGGGTCATGCCATTGGTCCCAACGTCCATTGGTCCCACGGTCCATTGGTCCCAAGGTCCGTTTGTCCCAAGGTCAATAAATCTGTGTAATATAGAGTAGTATGTGGCTATCTTGAAAACACAGGCGAGAGGGGGAGAGAGGAGAGAGCGAGGAGAGAGAGAGCAGAGAGAGAGAGAGAGAGAGAGAGAGAGAGAGAGAGAGAGACTCAAGACTCAAGACTCAAGATATTTTATATCATATTAGGCCTCAGCCCATCATGAAGGGGAATGTGAACATGAAACTGAGTAAAGATATACAACAGGTTCAAAATACAAGTTAACGATGATATAAATGTATTCATGTACCTTTCAAGAAGTCATAACATCTCTCATTTTAAATCCTTTATACAAAACAAAGAAGACTACGCACATCTTCAGGTTTGGACGATGACATTAGCAAACTCAGTTTAAACAGTGACGGATGTCTATAGTATTTAGGCTTAATTAAAGTTTCTCGTATATGTTTAAGAGCTGGGCAACAGAGAACAAAATGCACCTCACTTTCTTCGCCTTCAGTACATAAGGGGCAAATTAAATCGTTGAACATAGACGTTTTGTATCGGAGCGATGTAAAGCCAGCTCAGAAATCCGAGCCTAAATCTAGTCGTATAAATTTTAAGTGCTGTCAATATCTAAATGTAAGTAAGGTTTTAAACTGTGGCCACTGCTAAAAGCTCTATACAAGCTGAATCTATCACTAGTTTGAATATGATCGGACAAGTTTGCCACCTACAGTCAATCATCCTTTGCCTGAAACAACATATAAAATCATGAACATTTCCAACGCCTTGACTTGCCCAAACAAATCCAAATCCATATTTAAACAAACATAAGCGCACATTTGTTGCCCAATTTTCTTACCTTTTATATCAAGGTCAAATAACATATCAAAGCTTTGCGTGGAATCCTGTGATTCTCCATTTGTATCAGCTTAAGCCAGTAGCGAATACACTTAACAGCAGAATTTATATATATTGGATAGCGATTGGTTTCACCATAAACAAGGTCATTGGGTGTTCGCCTGTCTACTCCTAGAAATTTCTTCAACGCAAATAAATGGACTGATTCACAATGGACAACAGCATTGTCTAGGCCCATAATTCAGGCCATACTGCACAACTGGCTGTATCTGAGAATCAAACAATTTCATAAATAAATTAAAAGAGTATGTTATCCAACATATATAACCTTTTCAGAACATAAATCAAAGCATTCTTAGCTCTGCTTGCAAGGTCTTTGCATGCAGCAGTGAAACTCAAGCGCGTAGAGAAAACAATTTCTAAATATTTATACGCATTAACCACAGGCATTCTTTCACCGTTATACAACCATTTTTCTCTCACACTCAAATATCCACCCTTCCGAAATACTATGATATTGCTTTTAGTCATATTAACTTTAAGTTGAAGAGATGCAGCGGCATGTTGTAAGCTGTTCAGTTGTGTTTGCAGACCTATAACTGTCTCTGCCATCAAAACGACATCGTCAGCCAACAACAGAATAAATAATTCGAATGCATCTAGTGAAAATCGAGCGCCATGTCTTCCTTTATTAATTACTTCAACCGCCAGTTCGTTAATGAAAAAGAGAAAACAAACAGGGCTGCAAGCATCTCCCTGCCTTAATCCTGATGTGCAGGCAATGTAATCAGTTAACATTGAACCACATCGAACTCTGGCTTTGACATCATTGTACATGCTTTTAATGCATCTGAATAATTTACCTTTAATGCCATTTTTTTAGGAGAATTGGCCAAAGAATATTTCGATTTATCGTGTCAAAAGCTTTTCGAAATCAATAAATGCAACATACAATTTTCGATTATAACAAAACTGTTTCTGTACGAGAGCTAGTAAAGAAAACATATGGTCGACTGTAGAGTATCCTCTCTTAAATCCAGCTTGATAATCACCTGTGAGATTGTGTTCATCCACCCATTCTTGCAGTCTATTATTTATCACTATACCAAATAATTTACTACTAACATCGCTCAAGGAAATTCCCCTATAATTGTTAGGATCATTGATATCACCCTTCTTAAAAATAGGTTGAATAACAGATTCAAACCATTTCTCCAGGAAACACACCATTATCAATAGCTTATTAAACAATTTCAGAAGGAAGATACAACTTGATCATTCGAATTCTTAAAAAGCTCGGCAATAATGCCATCGGGACCAGCTGCTTTATGGTTTTTTAGTTTTCTAAGTGCTAGCAATATTTCATCTCTAGAGATCGGACGATTCATATAGCCTTCCATTTCAACTTCAGCTGAATACTCATTTACTGTGTTGTCAGCATCCGTCTCCAGCAGGCTTTAAAGTGTTGAAACCAGGAATCGACTGATATATTATTTCTAGGCTGTTTTCTTTTGAAGGACGCGTTATGAACAACGTCCCAAAATTCTTTTTTGGTTTCCCACTGTCATTACCAATTTATCTAGTAAAGCTTTGTTGAATTGTTTCCTCTTCCGCTTTAGTAAATTTTTATATTCACGTCTGGCAATTACATATTCATTTCTCATTTCGATTATTGTTTCTGGTTTTCTTTTCTAATTTTACTGAACGACGAAATATCTGTAACAATCTTCTAGTGTTTTTTTTTTACAAAGTTTACATTCTATATCAAACCATTTACATGAACTTCCATTGTTATTAAATGATATACATGTTTTCATGGATCCAGCACTTCTCTTATACAATCATTAAAAACTTTAAGAGCATTATTTACGTTAACATCAATCAAATCAATTGCAAGATCAATTTTTGTGTGCGTTTCTTCACTGCACAAAATACTGGTATATGTAGCTGCACACTTCTCGTCCCATATAAGTTTGTGTATGACAAAATTCTCTTTTTGCATACACATATCAAGTGAACATTCCTTGGCAAGAACAACACATGCTGTCACTGGTAAATGGTCGGAATCAATACGGTCAGCTATAGATAATTCAACAAGAATCAAACAGAATCATAAAAAGTTCACGTGACAGTACGAAATAGTCTGTGACACTGCTTCCAGAGTCAGATATAAATGTGTAGCAACCTTCATAGTCGCCTTTGCACATGCCATTTAAAATACACAAATCTAACGCAGTGCACATGTTCAATAATAATTACCATAGCTGTTCAAGTACAGTCATTTGAATGCCGAACCATATTATAGGACAAATTACTGAACTGTGGATCAAACGTATTTTGTACAATATAATCTAGAGAAACATCAGCTGTTCTGCTATTCAAATCTCCATTTAAAATAACATACACATCATTCTGCACAGAAAATCGGTTAAACATTCTTCAAGCATACTAATTCCATTGTCAATATCAAAATAAGTGTAAAATGGAGATCCTTCTGGGGGTATATATGTACAAAATACAGAATATCTTTACCTAATCCAAATAACTCTTTACTGATCAAAAACATGCAACAATTAACATGATCCATATTCAATACTTTTAACGTACGGGAAAAGATATTCCTTACTAAACAAACAAGTCTCCCGATCGTCTACCTGTTTAGTAAATTTAACGGCAGGTTTACAAAATAGTCTGTACCCGGTGAATAAGTCAACTGGACAGTCCTCAATGAACGTCTCAATAAACAAACAAAATCGAACTGACAAACATAAGAAATGAAACCAGAGTCAAATATTTTTGATAGCAATCCGTTTACGTTCCACATCAAAAAAGAAACACGTTTGGTTTTGCGCTCGGTGTGTGTTGCACGTGCTCACTCACGCTGTCACGACACGGCACGGCCTTGTGACCTGATTAAATCGCAGAGTTCAAGCGTGTCACTGACATGACGAACAGGTAAGCGTACAGACGGTGTTGGGTTTACATTTGTACCTCTCGTGTTCCTATCAATGGGAGAATTAAGTCCAGAAAATGGCCGCCAGAATCCTATCTGGATTCACGCAAACTGTCCCCCTCGCCAAGGAAGTACTTCTGACCATCAATGAGTTAGGTGGTCAAACACCATCGTGGCCCTCTTCCCATCATTTGGCTTTTTTTCAGGTGGGGAGACAGTTTGCGTCTTATCTCCCTCACTCGGAAGGAGAAGTCTTCTCCTACAAAAATTCTGGTACCTGCAATTTCTTTTTCACACTGAGAATTTGTACTTTGTCTTTATAAAAAGTGCATCTTGCGATCATCGGGGAATCTGGTTTGAAGTTCAAACGATGGACCCTGTCAAATTGGATGTCACGCTTATATCCAGCTTTTTAGCAATGACGTCAGTAATTTGGTTGCACATTGTTCATTGGATTCGTTTTGCTCTCTGTCTATTCCATAGAATATTAGATTATTCCTTTGGATCTGCCCTCAAGGTCGTCAGTCTTTCTTTCTAACTGATCGACTCGAGAGAGCAGATCAGAGTTTTTCTGTAACAAAGTTTGATTTTCTTTTTTCAAATCATCCACCTTTTTTTCAAGTCCAACATATCCTTCTGTAACTCAACATACTGTTTCTCCAGTCCTTTCACACATCGTTCCACTTCATCGAGCTTACTGTTTGTTGTGGCATTCTGAACTTTCATGGACTGCAGTATCTCCACAACATCAGCAAGGGTAGGCTGCCTCAAGAGCGGTGAAGGTGATGACTGTCTGCTGCCCTGGGATGCCGCGGTCCTGTCCTGGCTCGTGAGAGAGAGAGAGAGAAGAGAGAGAGAGAGAGAGAGAGAAGAGAGAGAGAGAGAGAAGAGAGAGAGAGAGAGACAGACAGACAGACAGACAGACAGACAGACAGACAGTTTCTTTTTACTGGATCCAATGAACATTGGGACCAACGGACCTTGGGACCAATGGACCTTGGGACTAATGACACGCTCGGACCAATGGACCTTGGGACCAATGAACCTTGGGACAAACGAACCTTGGGACCAATGAACCTTGGGACCAACGGACCTTGGGACTAATGAACCTTGGGACCAACGAACCTTGGGACCAATGACACGCTCCCGTACATTAGACCTGGAACCGACCATACAGCGCACGCCCGTGCGCCACCCGTCCGGGAACCCACCCCCCCCCCCCCCCCCCCCCCCCCCTTGCTCCAGTTCATCTCTTTTCCAAGTAACTGGCGACGGCCAAAACCGTGCATAGCGCACACGGCCCAACCCGTGTGATTCGAGCCGTGATTTTTACCGGTCGTGCAAACCGTATTTCCCCGGCAGTCTGCGTGAAGGGAGTGAACTCCTCTGATTTAATTCACTTGTTATTTTTCTTTCCAACATGGACGACAAAAGAACTCATCGCCGCTGTGAGGTTCAGATAATTCATTTACACAAAAAGTGATAAGAATCATGATGCCAACAGATATATTCTCTCTGCTGCTCGGAACAACATAGCATGAGATGATGTGGGAAAACGGAAAATAGTGAAAATGTTATCTTAATTTTTTTTCTCTCTCTCATCCACCAAATGAAACAAAGTTACGAACAAAATCTTCAATTTTAGATCC
>CM031608.1:18345035-18365035 GCA_018398815.1 Conus ventricosus
TGCAAAAAGAAACAAAACAACAAATACCGTCGATGACATTTTGAGTCAGACCCTGCGGGCCTGTAACATGACGCTGTGCCGACAGCCAGACATTTTCCCACCATCTGTCGCTCCCAGATTTATTTCAACGAAGGGTGAAAAATTGATGAGAAAACATTTATGCATCCCAGAGAGAGAGAGAGAGAGGAAAAAAATGCATTAAAAAGCCAATATGGTGAAATCAGACATTCAAGAAAAGACAGCTAGTGGCAATTCTAGACAGTGTACACATTACCACCTGTCACTTAACTACCAGATTACCGAAAAGACATGTTTTAAATTGCTGTGGGAAGAATCTCAACCTTGGCCCCCCAAGCCCCCCCCCCCCTCACGCCCTCTCCCCCCCCCCAAAAAAAAGAGAAGAACCCCCCCCCAAAAAAAAAAAAAAAAAAAAAAAAAAAAAAACCCACACACATACGACAGCAACAGAAAAAACGAAAAAAACCCAACAACCAATAAGTATCATAATTTCCAGAACAAAGACGGGATAATGGTCAACAACAACAGCACCAGCAGCAGCAGCAGCAGCAGCAGCAGCAACAACAACAGCAGCAATAACAACAACAGCAACAACAATAACAACAACAACAACAAAAGAACAGTAGATGACTGTAAAGACAGATAGAAATGAATTAAAAAGACAGAGTAAAAAGAGAGTGGCAGTCAAGAGGAAGTTATTAGGACAAAACTTCCAGAGCGCAGAGAGTTATTTCTCCTGAAAGAACCTCCAGAACCCTGGATCTAAACTTTAGAGTGTAGGTCTAGATTCTATGTATTTAGAAAATAAAGTTCAGTCGTGAATTTGAGACGGCGCGATTCTTCGACTACCTTGACTACTAAAGTACTAAAGATTGCACATTTGCTAAATTTGCTGGCATCCAACAACATACATCCCTTCTCTTTCGTTGTGTGGGACCCCCCCCCCCCCCCCAAAACAGTAGGCAAAACCGGGGCATAGGCGCTCCCATGTACCACACTAGATGAGGATGAACGAGAAACCGAACAGCAAAGAAGACTTAGATCGAAACAATGACACATACACGCCACTAACTACCACATTCAAAGCCCCATCAACCACACACTACACCACACCAACTTTCCCTCGTAACCGCCACTCACCCCCAACCCCCCCCCCCCCAAACCCCCCATTCCCTCATATCCACCCCCTCCACCTTTTCATTCCCTTCCCCACACCGGCCCGGGAGGGGGGGAACCTTCCCATCCCCGCCGGTCACCTGTTCACATGAGCTGGTTTAAGCACAAAGATCGATTTTTGGTGAGGAGAAAGGGGGCCCCGTTTTTCCCCTCGGCACAGGGACGATTTGCATGATACGCAAAAGGGGCAAAAACCCCGTCTGAAAAAAGGTTTGATCAAAGGCGGTCCGCAAAAGAAGGAACTTTGACCGCGTTAGAACAGCTGGCAAACACAAAAACCCCCGCACTGTAGTAAAACCACATGCAAGACACATGGGGGGATTTTTCCAACGGGAACTTTGACCTTGGTTTTGGGCGTGCGCGCACTTTTGTGGGGGAAAGACCCCCCAATGACAATGAAAACGGTAGGGAAAAGGACACTTTGTTAAACGGGGACACGGGAAAAAAAGGACACCCTATTGACAGTGACACTGTGGGAAAAAAAAAAACCCTACTGCCCAGGGGAAAATGTAGGAAAAGGCCACTTTGTTAAAAGGACACTGGAAAAAAAAGGACACCCTATTGACAGTGACACTTAGGAAAAGGACACGCAATTGACAGTGATATTGAAAGGTAAAGGGAGGGGCCCAATGCAGGGGACACGGGGAGAAAGGGGACACCAATTAAAGGGCCCAATGTAGGTGAAGGCCCACCCAAGACGTGAAAACTGTAAAAAAGGACCCCAAATTTGATAGTGCCCAAGGTAATAAAGGGGCACCCCAAAAGGACAGGGGCACGTAGGAAAAGGCCCAACGAAATTTGGGATAGGGGACACTGAAAGTGAAGGACAGCCCAATGAACGGGGAACTGTGGGAAAAGGGGGACCCCCGTTACGGGGCACTTTTTAAAAAGGACACCCCTGAGGTGACACTGTGGAAAAGGGGACACCCCGAGAGTACACTTTTAAAAAAAAGGACCCCCCTGGGTCCCCACGTAGGAAAAGGAAACCCTTGACTGTGACACGGTAGGAAAAGGACCCCAATTAGAGTGACACTGTAGGAAAAGGACCCCCACTGAAGTGACATTTGTGGGAAAAAGGGGACCCCCACTGAGAGGGGACACTGTGGGAAAAGGACACCCACGGGACAGTGACATTTTGGAAAAAGGACACCCCTGAGATAAACACTTGGGAAAAGGACCCCCCGGTTGACTGTGACACTGTAAAAAAGGCCCCCCTTTTGACAGTGAACGTGGAAAAGGACACCCTTTTACAATGACCGTGGGAAAAAGGACACAAACTGACAGGGAACTGTAAAAAAAGGGCCCACCCAATTGAAGTGAAACGGGTAGGAAAAGGCCCCCCTTTCCCCCGGGGCCCCCGGGTGGGAAAAAAGGACACCCTTACTGTGACACTGTGGGAAAAAGGGACCCCCCAAATTGACAGTGCCACTGGGGGAAAAAAGGCGCCCAAATTTCAAAAGGGAACGGTAGGGGTAAACGACAACCGTTACTGTGAAAACTGTGGGAAAAAGGACCCCCAAAATTGACAGTGACACTGTAGGAAAAGGACACACTTGCCCTGCACCTGTGGGAAAAAGGACACCCAAGGGACAGTGACACTGTAAAAAGAGGACAACCGTTGACAGTGCACTGTGGGAAAAAGGGAAAACCCAAATTTGACGTGACACGTGGGAAAAGGCACCCTTTGACAGTGACAGGTAGGAAAAGGACCCCCAATTTACAGTGACACTGAAAGGAAAAAGGACCCCCAATTGGGACGTGACCTGTAGGAAAAGGAAAACCCGTTGCCCATGACACTGTGGGAAAAAGGAAAAACCCAATTGACGTGACACGGTGGGCAAAGGAAAATTTTTTTGGACAGTGACACTGTAAAAAAAGGGCCCACCCTTGACATGACACTGTAAAAAGGGGGACCCGTTGACAGTGAAAACTGTGGGAAAAGGAAAACCCTTTGGGCCATGACACTTTTGGGAAAAGGACCCCCTTTGGGACAATGACACAAAAAAAAAAAGGACCCCCGGGGTTGCCCGTGCCCATGTAGGAAAAGGACACCCGTTAACAGTGCCCCTGTAAAAAAGGGCCCCCCACCTTTGACTGTGCACTTTTGGAAAAGGAAAACCCAAATTGAAAGTGCCCACTGGGGGAAAAAAAAAACCCATTGACTGAGACATGTAAAAAGGCCAGCCTTTTGACTGTGACACTGAAAAAAAAGGGAAAACACCCAATTGACAGTGACACTGTGGGAAAAAGGACCCCCAATTGAAAAAGTGACCTTTTTGGAAAAGGGACCCGGTTCCCGGGGACACTGTAAGAAAAGGACCCCCGTTGACAGTGACATGTAGGAAAAGGACACCCGTGACAGTGACACGTGGGAAAAGGACCCCCATTGACAGTGACACTAAAGGGAAAAAGGGAAACACCCGTTGCCAGGGGACCAGTGGGAAAAAAAGGACACGCTTTTTTAATGACACGAAAGGAAGGAAAACCCGTTGACAGTGACACTTTGGGAAAGGGGAAAACCCGTTGCCTTGTGACATTTTTGGGAAAAAGGAGGGTTAAAACCCACAATGAAAACGGTAAAAAAAGGGGACCCTTCACTGACAGTAAATTGGGTGGGAAAAAGGACCCCCAATTTTGACAATGACACTGTAAGAAAAGACACTTAAATGACAGGGGAATGGGTGGGAAAAAAGGGCCCCCCAATTGGGACAAGGGACACTGTGGGAAAAGGACACCCATTGACAAGGCCCTGTGGAAAAAGGACACCCAATTGACAAGTCATTTGTAGGAAAAGGAAAAACCCTTTTTAACAGTGACAGGGGGGGGGGTGGGGAAAAACCCCCTTTTTAAAAACAATGACACTGAAAGGAAAAAAGGACCCCCAATTGACAATGACACTGTGGAAAAGGACCCCCAATTGACATTACACTTAGGAAATGGACATTTCCCTTTTACATGAATGGGTAGGAAAAGGACACCCAATTGAAAAAGACACTGTGGGAAAAAAGGCAAAAAAATTTGACAGGGGACACTTTTTGGAAAAAGGACCCCCCAATTTGACAGGGGCACGGGGAAAAAGGGACACAAAATTTTGACGTGACACTGGGAAAAAAACACGCATTTGATATTTGTTGTTGTTGTTGTCGTACCCTGCTAAAGACTCCGGGGATCATCCAAAACACCCCGAAATTTGAAAAATAGGGAAACAAATGAAATCGGGGGGGGGTTTGAGAAAAAATTACGTGTGGGGCCCTTTTTTTGATTCCCCCCGCCAAAGGGGCACCCACCCCTCCGACTTCGGGGGAGCAATTGATAGTGACACTGTAATAAAGGGGACACCCCAAATGACAGCGACACTGTAGGAAAAAAAACCCTTTAAAGGGGACCTGGGGAAAAAAGACACCCCTGCCCATGACACTGTGGGAAAAATGGAAAACCCGGGTTGACAGGGGCCGTAAAAAGTACACCCTTGGGGCCCAGTAAACACTGTAGGAAAAGGGAAAACCCGTTGCCAGGCCCCCTGTGGAAAAGGACCCCTTTGACAGTGACATTGGGAAAAGGAAAACCCCCAACGGCCCAGGGGACACTTTTGGAAAAAGGGAACCCATTGACAGTGCCACTGTGGGAAAAGGACCCCCAAATTGACGGAAACTTTTGGAAAAGGACACCCTTGACAGTGACACGGTTAAAAAAAGGACCCCCAATTTTGGGACTTTTGACACTGTGGGAAAAAGGGGACCCCCAAATTTGGGACAGGGGCCCACTGTGGGAAAAAGGACCCCCCTTTGACAGTGACACTGTGGAAAAAGGACCCCCAAAACGGGGACAGTGACACGTGGGAAAAGGACACCCAATTAAAGTGACCTGTGGGAAAAGGAACCCGTTGACAGTACACTGTAGGAAAAGGCACCCAATGACAGTGACACTTTTTGGAAAAAAGGGAAAAACCTTTGACAGGGGCACTTTTGGGAAAAGGGAAACCCCTTTTTGAAAATTTAAACCCTTTTTGGAAAAAGGGGCCCCCGTTGCAGTGACACTGTAGGAAAAGGACACCCTTTGACGTGACATTTGAAAGGAAAAGGACCCCCTTGATAGGGGGGACACTGAAAGGAAAAGGACATTTATTGCCCTGACACTGAAAGGAAAAGGACCCCCAAAACTGACAGTCACACTGTGGGAAAGAAGGCCCAACCCAAATTTTACGTGACCTTTTAAAAATTTTCACACTTTGCGTGACAGTGGGAAAAAGGACACCCTTGCATAAACACGTAGAAAAGGACATTTTATTGACATTTGACACTTGGGAAAAAGGACCCCCAACTGACATGACCCCGGTAGGAAAAGGCCCCCCCAATTGCCCGTGAAAATGTGGGAAAAAGGGAAAACCTTTTAACAGTGACAGGTGGGAAAAAGGGAACCCAATTGACAGTGCCCACGGTGGGAAAGGACACGAAATTTGAAGTGACACTGAGGAAAAGGCCCCCAATTGACAGGGGACCCATTTGGGAAAAGGAAAAAAAAAAATTTGGGGCCAGTGCCCACTGTAAAAAAGGGACCCCCAACTGACGTGACCTGTGGGAAAAAGGGGACCCCCAATTGCATGAACTGAAACAAAAGGACACGCAATTGATAGTGACACTGGGGGAAAAGGGACCCCTTTTGACAGTGAAAATGTAGGAAATGGACACCCAATTGATGGACACACAGAAAAAAAACACCCAACTGACAGTGACACTGTAAAAAAGGAAAACGAAAATTGATATTTACACTGAAAAGTAAAGGGAAAGGGCCCAAAGGGACAGTGACACGTGGGAAAAGGCCCCCAAGCCCGGAAAATGTAGAAAGGAACCCAATTGACAATGCCCTTTTGGAAAAGGAAAACGAAATTTGGGAACAGGGGGACACTTTTGGAAAAGGAACCCAATTGCCCAAGAAAACTGTGGGAAAAAATGAAAACCCTTTTGGGACAGTGACACTGTGGGAAAAAGGGGACATTTTCACTGACAGTGAGTAGGTAAAAAAAGGGAACCCAATTTAAAATGACCCCTGTGGGAAAAAGGGACCCCCATTGAAAAGGGGACACTGTGGGAAAAAGACACCCAATTGTCATGACCGGGTGGAAAAAGGGGACACCCTTGACAGTGATGTTAGGAAAAGGACACCCCAATTTGAAAGTGCCCAACTGTTAAAAAGGACCCCCCAAGGGACAGTGACACTGCAGGGAAAGGACATTCAATTGACAATGACACTGTAGGAAAAGGACACGCGTTGACAGTGACACTGTAGGGAAAGGACAACCCAATTGACAATGACACTGTAGGAAAAGGACACCCAATTGACAATGACACTGTAGGAAAAGGACACCCGTTGACTGTGACACTGTAGGAAAAGGACACCCAATTGACAATGACACTGTTGGAAAAGGACACCCGTTGACAGTGACACTGTAGGAAAAGGACACGCTATTGACAATGACACTGTAGGAAAAGAACACGCAATTGACAATGACACTGTAGGAAAAGGACACTTCACTGACAGTGAATCGGTAGGAAAAGAACACCCAATTGACAATGACACTGTAGGAAAAGACACCCAATTGACAGGACAACTGTAGTTAAAGGACACCCGTTGACAATGACACCGTAGGAAAAGGACACCCAATTGACAGTGACACTGTAGGAAAAGCACATGCTATTTACAATGACACTGTAGGAAAGGACACCCATTGACAGTGACACTGAAGGAAAAGGACACTTTATGACAGTGAAAATGTAGGAAAAAAACACCCAATTGACAGTGACACTGTAGAAAAAGGACACGCTATTGACAGTGACACTGTAGGAAAAGGACACCCAATTGACAGTGACACTGTAGGAAAAGGACACGCTGCTGACAGTGACACTGTTGGAAAGGACACCCAATTGACAGTGACACTGCAGGATAAGGACACCCGTTGACAGTGACACTGTAGGAAAGGACACCCAACTGACAATGACACTGTAGGAAAAGGACACCCGTTGACAGTGACACTGTAGGAAAAGCACACCCGTTGACTGTGACACTGTAGGAAAAGGACACCCGACTGTGACACTGTAGGAAATGGACACCCAATTGACAGTGACACTGTAGGAAAAGGACACCCGTTGACAGTGACACTGTAGGAAAAGGACACCCGTTGACTGTGACACTGTAGGAAAAGGACACCCGTTGACTGTGACACTGTAGGAAAAGGACACCCGTTGACAGTGACGCTGTAGGAAAAGGACACCCGTTGACAGTGACACTGTAGGAAAAGGACACCCGTTGACAGTGACACTGTAGGAAAAGGACACCCGTTGACTGTGACACTGTAGGAAAAGGACTCCAATTCACAATGACACTGTAGGAAAAGGACACCCACTCACATGACACTGTAGGAAAAGGACACAAATTGACAATGACACTGAAGGAAAAGGACACCCGTTGACGTGACACTGTAGGAAAGGACATTCAATTGACAGTGACACTGTAGGAAAAGGACACCGTTGACAGTGACACTGTAGGAAAAGGACACCCAATTGACAATGACACTGTAGGAAAAGGACACCCATTGATAATGACACTGTAGGAAAAGGACACCCGTTGACTGTGACACTGTAGAAAAGGACACCCAATTGACAATGACACTGTTGGAAAAGGACACCCGTTGACAGTGACACTGTAGGAAAAGGACACCTATTGACAATGACACTGTAGGAAAAGGACACGCAATTGACAATGGACACTGTAGAAAAGGACACTTCATTGACAGTGAATCGTAGGAAAAGAACACCCAATTGACAATGACACTGTAGGAAAAGGACACCCAATTGACGATGACACTGTAGGTAAAGGACACCGTTGACAATGACACTGTAGGAAAAGGACACCAATTGACAGTGACACTGTAGGAAAAGGACACGCTATTGACAATGACACTGTAGGAAAAGGACACCCAATTGACATGACACTGAAGGAAAAGGACACTTTAATTGACAGTGAAACTGTAGGAAAAGGACACCCAATTGACAGTGACACTGTAGAAAAAGGACAGCTATTGACAGTGACACTGTAGGAAAAGGACACCCAACTGACAGTGACACTGTAGGAAAAGGACACCAATGACAGTGACACTGTGGAAAAGGACACCCAATTGACAGTGACACTGCAGGATAAGGACATCCGTTGACAGTGACACTGTAGGAAAAGGACACCCATTGACAGTGACACTGTAGGAAAAGGACACCCGTTGACAGTGACAATGTAGGAAAAGGACACCCAATTGACAATGACACAGTAGGAAAAGGACACCCGTTGACAGTGACACTGTAGGAAAAGGACACCGTTGACTGTGACACTGTAGGAAAGGACACCCAATTGACAGTGACACTGTAGGAAAAGGACACCCAATTGACAATGACACTGTAGGAAAAGGACACCCACTGACAATGACACTGTAGGAAAAGGACACCCAATTGACAGTGACACTGTGGGAAAAGGACAGCCAATTGACAGTGACACTGTAGGAAAAGGACACCCAATTGACAGTGACACTGTAGGAAAAGGACACCCAATTGACAGTGACACTGTAGGAAAAGGACACGCAATTGACAGTGACACTGTAGGAAAAGAACACCTATTGACAGTGACACAGTGGGAAAAGGACACCCAATTGACAGTGACACTGTAGGAAAAGGACACGCTATTGACAGTGACACTGTAGGAAAAGGACACACCAATTGACAGTGACACTGTAGGAAAAGGACACCCAATGACAGTGACACTGTAGGAAAAGGACACCAATTGACAGTGACACTGTAGGAAAAGGACACTTCATGACAGTGAATCGGTAGGAAAAGGCACCCAATTGACAGTGACACTGTAGGAAAAGGACACCCAATTGACAGTGACACTGTAGGAAAAGACACCTATTGACAGTGACACAGTGGGAAAAGGACACCCAATTGACAGTGACACTGTAGGAAAATGACACCAATTGACAGTGACACTGTAGGAAAAGGACACCCAATGACTGGCCGTAGGAAGACAGTATTGACATACCAGTAGGAAAAGGACACCATTGACAGTGACACTGTAGGAAAAGGAGCACCCAATTGACAGTGACACTGTGGGAAAAGGACACCCAATTGACAGTGACACTGTAGGAAAAGGACACCTATCCTGACAGTGAATCGTAGGAAAAGGACACCCCAATTGACATGACACTGTAGGAAAAGGACACCAATTTGACAGTGACACTGTAGGAAAGGACACTTCACTGACTGTGAATCGGTAGGAAAAGGACACCCAATTGACAATGACACTGTAGGAAAAGGACACCCAATTGACAATGACACTGTAGGAAAAGGACACCCAATGACAATGACACTGTAGGAAAAGGACACCCAATGACAGTCGACACTGTAGGAAAAGGACACCCAACTGACAGTGACACTGTAGAAAAGGACACCCAATTGACAATGACACTGTAGGAAAAGGACACGCTAATGACAGTGACACTGTAGGAAAAGGACACCAATTGACAGTGACAATGTAGGAAAAGGACACGCTAATTGACAGTGACACTGTAGGAAAAGGACACCCAATTGACAGTGACACTGTGGAAAAGGACACCCAATTGACAGTGACACTGTTGGAAAAGGACACTTCACTGACAGTGAATCGTAGGAAAAGGACACCCAATTGACAATGACACTGTAGGAAAAGGACACCAATTTGACAGTGACACTGTAGGAAATGGACACTTCACTGACAGTGAATCGGTAGGAAAAGGACACCCAATTGACAATGACACTGTAGGAAAAGGACACCCAATGACAATGACACTGTAGGAAAGGACACCCAATTGACAATGACACTGTAGGAAAAAGGACACCCAATTGACAGCTGACACTGTAGAGAAAAGGACACCCAACTGACAGTGACACTGTAGGAAAAGGACACCCAATTGACAATGACACTGTAGGAAAAGGACACGCAATTGACAGTGGAGGACACTGTAAAAAAAGGCAATAAAAGTAAAAGGACACGCTATTGACAGTGACAGTGGGAAAAGGACACTTACTGATAGTCACACTGTAGGAAAAGGACACCCTATTGACAGTGACAGAGCCGGAAAGGACACTTTATTGACAGTGACACTGTAGGAAAAGGTCCGCTGACTTCAATGTATACCTGCTTTCTCTGTAATAGGCCACCTACACATCAGCGGGCAAAAGCCAGCGTAAACGCAATCCAACGGCAAATTCACGCCCGCGGAAACGTACAGGAGTGATCGCATTGAATCGGAAACACACACGCAAATACCGGCTGCAATCCGCACCAGGCAGCGATTTGTGCGTGTGTGCGTGTGTGTGTGTGTTGCCTTTGCGGATGGTGAGGGATGAGACGTCCTTGACATTTTATTACAGCGCCCCAATCTTCTCCATAACTTTTACTCTTCTCCTCCCCCCCCCCCCCCCTTGGCCTCCAGCCCTCAAAAAAAAAAAAAAAAAAAAAAAAAAAGACCGCAGTGAGTCGGCTGCTCTATTATGGAATTAGCGCTGACCTTGACTCCCCTCCCCCCTGTGTGTGTGTGTGTGTGTGTGTGTGGCGTGTGCGCGCGCGTGTGTGTGTGTGTGTGTGTGTGTGTGCATTCGTGCGCGCGCGCGCGTGTGTGTGCATGCATCCATGTGTGTGTGTGTGTGTGGTGTGTGTGTGTTTGTGCCGCGCGAGCGCGCGCTCACACGAGATTTTTTTGCATTGTTGCTGAAATTCGTTTTGCATCCACCAAGACGTCTCTGCCCCACCGCCCCTCCCTCTCCCCACCCCTCTCTACCTCCCTCCTCCACCCTTTCCCCCATGGCCGGCCAGCAGTAAATGCTGGGAAGTGATGCAGAGAAAATGTCACTCATCCAATGATTGTAACTGACGGACAGACGTTGTCTTTTTTGGACGGAAACTTCTTTCAGAGATACTGACTATCAGTTCTACGCGATGTAAGCCCATTCACAGTACATGACTTGCTGTTGGCGGACACTTCTTACCAGAGACGCCGACTGTCAGTTTTACGCGATGTATTCACAGTACAATCATGACTTGCTGTTGTCGACACTTCTTACCACAGACGCCGATATCAGTTCTACGCGATGTATTCACCGTGCATGACTGGCGGTTGTCGTTTGCCGCTCGGAGGCGTTCATATTGAATAAATGACTGGTCTTGCGAAGGGGGAACTGCGGTTACCGTTAGCGTCAGCGTTGGCGGCACTGCTGTATCGGCGGCTTGTATTTCCATGTTAAGGCACGACAGTGAGTTAGTTAACTTACCGGCGGAGCGGCGAGTATGTGGCAGTTGTAAAAAAAACAACAAGATCAAACATCTCTTGTTTTGTCAGATGGTATGGATAGTGGTTGGTAGTACTTACTCTTAATCCAGTCATGAGATATGAGAGAGAAAGAGTAAAACACACAACAACAAACAAACCCCAAAAAACAAAAACCCAGAAACAATCGACCTCTACGCAATGCCATTAACATGCACCTCCATATGACATGGCGATAAACAAAATGGTCGTTCTCTGATCTTCACGGCACGAACACAACGCTCAAGGACATGGAAGTGTATTTGTGTGTGACTAGCCGTCACCAGAAAGAAAGCTAGTAAAAATAATATGGGCATTGCTCAAGTCGATAGTTCGTAAAGTGGGCCTACTGAAAAGCAGTTTGTATGTCCACAGCGCTGTGTCTCCAACATTTCCAAAACAATGTCAAGTAAGTAGTCCGTGCACCCACACAGCAGGTGAACAGCAACGGCTCTTTCTACCAATCACGAGGAAGCTGACAATATTCGGCCAATCACGTCACCAGACACGTACAACCCAAAAGAGGCGGAGATGTAAAAAACCATAGACAAAGTTGAAACATTCTAGTTTCTAATTTAGCTTGTTTGTATTAAAAAAAAAATCCACGTCTTCTCCGAAGCAAACAAGATAAACGCTGAATCTGCCCCGACCGGCTCCTACCCAGAGTTGAGTTTGCTGCGGACTCAGTTGGGAAGACTGGGACCACACAGTCGAGTTTCATCCACTTAATGGATGCGTTTCTGAGAGTGTTGCTCAAATTTCCAGACCAACACTGCAGGTGCCTGTATCTCTCGGGCCTGGTTGACGCCGGGATATATTATGAAACGAAGCGTAGAGTACAGCCCTGTCATGTAGTCTCAGACCGAAATGGAAATCCGTAGCATCATCTTAATCATCCTCATTCTCATCGATCAGCATTAAAAAAAAAAAGTCAAATTCTGTGGCCCTTCATGCCCTGCTCTCATGGTGACCTCAGTTTCGATGTCCTCTCCACGTCTGTGGCCTTGGTTTGGTTCCGTCGGGGTCACCGGTATCGGCGAATCCATGGGGGCTGTCGTTGGACGGACGTGGTGGCGCCCTCCAGAGGGAGAGCTCACTCACGCCGGCTCCGCGACTAAGCAATTATTGTCGTCAGTAGGGGGCTTAGTTGGTGGTGTCCTGCGTATATTAGATCAGAACAGGCGCCACTGAACACCACCGAAGTGACTCGGCAGCAGTGCAGTGTCTTCTCCGGTGGGTTGCCTCTTGACAACTTGACATTGACTGCTCCCTGTGGATTGTCGGTGCCGGGGCTGCGGCGGGCTGACCGGTGTAACGAAAAGTTTTAACTCCCCGAATGGTTTAACTCCCAGGGAGTAAACTGTTCATTTGTAAATTTTAACTCCCTGGAGTTAAACTAGAATATAAAAAACTAACTCCCTCTGTGTTTCAGTTGACTCAAGGGGAGTTATTCTGACATACCACTAGAATGACTCCCACCCCCACCCACTCCCCGCACCTCGCTACCACCCATGCATCTTATATATATATATTTTTTTTTTTTCTCGAAATGTGTGTGTGTGTGTGTGTGTGTGTGTGTTCTTACACTAACTTGCCAGATCAAGACTTGTCAGGTAGAATTGTTTCCTTCGATATTATTGGTTTCTGTGAATTAGTCACGTGTCCTGAATTTTATTGAAAAATGTGTGTTTTTCTGATTGGCTGGCCGACTTTCATTTTTAGCTTGGCACAAGCACACCACCATACCTGTGACGAGTCACTTGACAACTTCATCAGATCGTCCCAAGCAGCCACCCTCTTGTACAAATTGCGCAAAAACAGGCACCCCCCCCCCCTCCCCCCCCCCCTTCTCTATCCTTGTGTCTCACACACAAATTCCTAATCTATGCCAACCCTTTTTCTCCTTCTTTCTCTCCCAGATGTAGCGAGTCATACAAACAATTTTACGTCACGTCGCGACCACTCGTCATTCTCTCCCGACCTTCCTTACCCTCTCAACCCCCCCCCCCCCCACTTCACTCCCTAATTTGTCGGCATGACAATGAAAAAATGAAAATTTTCCATTTCTACACTATTTGAGTGTAATGGTCTACACTTATGGGTGACTGTTTGATAGTCGCATAGATTCCATGAGAGAGAGAGAGAGAGAGAGAGAGAGGAGAGAGAGAGAGAGAGAGAGAGAGAGACAGACAAACAGACAGACAGCCAGACAGACAGAGAGAACGCCAAAGACTGAGGTACAGTATTTCTACCAAAGGCGTCAAACCATTAATTCATGTATATACAGACTTTACATACAGATTATATACAAAAAGGCATAGTAAAAATATCAAGGACATGCATAGATGAGCACATGAATATGTACACGGACATTTCATTTCCCAATGATGATGATGATCATGAATATTAAATCCCCTTCATTCTCTTATCGAAAGACACCTGGGAATAGGTGGGTGGGGAGTCATCTTTGTCATGATCAGATTAACTCCCATCTGTTACAAAGTTACTCCCTGGGAGTCAGAAAACACGTGTACACATTAACTCCCAGGGGAGTTATTCTAAACTGTGAAAAACTGACTCCCCTTAGTGGGTAGGGAGTTAAACTTTACACGCCTGGATTAACTCCCGGGAGTTAATCTGTACTAACTCCCAGGGGGTCATTCTGTTACAGGGTGGGAGTTAAGTCTGATATATTTTACAAAATGACTCCCCCTTAAAGTTTCAAGATTTGTTGAGACTTGCACAAAAAAGATTTTAGAACATTTTGAAGTTTTACTTAGTGGAGTTATTTTGGCACAGGGTGGGAGTCATTCTAGTTTAACCCCCAGGAGTAAAAATTTACATATGAACAGTTTAACTCCCTGGGAGTTAAACCATTCGGGAGTTAAAACTTTTCGTTACACCGGGCTGTGGCTGTGGACGGGGTGTCGGAATGAGCGGCGTGTGTGCACTGCCTCTGAGGTGGCGCAGAGGTTGGGACAGAAAAAAAAAAAAGAAAAAAAAAAAAGAAAAAAGAAAAAGATAAACGCTGAATCTAGAAATGAAAACGAAAGCTTTTTTTAATATTTTTTTTATTCATAATGTTCAGCATTATTTTCATCTCGGCATGCATCACAAATCGTAGCATCCTTCAACTGCTGGGAAGATCCGTCGATCTTTAATTCCTTTTTGTTCACGGGGAAACGGCCAATGCTGCGAGACAGCTGTGATATGATCGTTAATTTAATTTTCTTTTGAACGAGTCAGGGGCGGGGGGGGGGGGGGGGGGGCAGGTTGGTCGGCATGTTGCATTCCGTGCCTCATTAATTAAAGCATTTGATCAATGTCTTGGAGGGGGAAGGTAGGAGGGACAGGGGAAGGGAGAGGGGATGGCGGAGAAATGGTATCGGTGGTGGTCGTAGAGGTGGTGTTCGGGGAAGAGGGGGGGGGGGGGGGGGGGGGGGGGCGGAAAGGGGGCGGGGGAAGGGGGGGGGCCGAGGGGGGGGGAGGAGGGGGAGGGGGGGAGGGACCCAGCCGGCGCAAAGATTACAATAGTTAATCCGGGAGCCACGCGGGACACAGCTGCTGTTTCGCTGACAGTCACACCGACAAAGTTAACACAAGCTGAGCGGCAGGCAGACAGATTTCACACAGTCAGCAACACTGAAGAGTAGGATCCACAGTTCTGTGAAGGGCTTTGATAGGAAAAGTCGTGTGTGTCACAGAGCTAACCACAGGTGAATGGGGGTCTTGTCAGTTACCAATCGTAGGGGTGTTTTATAAGCTACTATATATTACGATTCGGCGAATCATGCACCTCCGCCCCCCCTCCCCCTTTCGCATTTCCCTTTTTAACTCTTCCCCACGGACAGAACAGACAGAGAGACACACATTTAAACACACATACATTAACGCGCATGTGCACACGCACGCATACCACACACACGCGCATGTTCCCATGCAAGCATGCATACATAATATTGCACGCACTTACGCGCGAGCGCGCGCACGCACGCACGCGCGCGCACGCACGCACGCACGCACACACACACACACACGCACACACGCACACACACAGACAGACAGACACACACACACACACACACACACACACACACACCACACACACACACACACACACACACACACACCACACCACACACACACGCAAATGAAATCAGGTATTGAGACGAATAATTACAATCCACATTTCTTTTTTCTTTTTTCGTTCCTCCTCCTCCTCCTCCCCCTCCTCCTCCTCCTCCTCCCCCTTCTTCTTCTTCTTCTTGCGTTTGCTTGTTTTGTTTTTCTTTCAGGGCAAGTCGTTCACAGAGCTAACGATGGGTATATAGAGGTTATGAGAGATACTAATCACATGGATTTCATCAAATCATGTTGCCCAGCACACACACACACACACACACACACACACACACACACACACACACACACACACACACACACACACACACGCGCGCGCGCGCACGCACGCACGCACGCACGCACGCACGCACACACACATGCACACCATGCACACGCACATACACACACGCATGCACGTACGCATGCACATACGCACGCACACGCACACAATTTACACACACACACACACACACACACACACACACACACACACACACCACACACACACACACACACACACACACACACACTCACGCACATACACACACACACACACGCACACACATAACTTTATATACAGGCACATTTATATACACACACATACATATACATGCACATACATGTACTCACACACACACAGACAGACAGACACACACACACACAGACACAGACAGACAGACACATACACACACACATTCACACACAACACCGAATTAAAAACAACAACAACAACAACAACAACAACAACAACAACTACAACAACCCTAACCACTTTTGTTACACAAAATGACCAGAAATGACACGGTACACAAGTGCGACCAAATGATAAAAGCAGTGATTTATTCAACCTCCTGAGGATAAGGGTCAGGAGCCTAGAGCTGTAATGCCGTGAGCCAAGAATATGCATCGCAGAACGTGCGATCATCGCTCTTACTGCTGCTTGTGGCCTAGACTAACTTACTGCAGGGTCCCTACCCTTCTGTCTTCCGCCATTTTATATTGTAACCTCTTTTCTGTGTGCTTTATGCCTAGCTGAAAAGTGCAGCAAAACTCATCGATTTTTGTCGTCTCCACCTGTCGACAGCTGACCTGAATGTTTCTTTTCTTTCTCTCTCTCTCCCCCCCCCCCCGTCCCCCCCCGCCCGCCTCATCCCCCGTCCCACCCCCACCCCCTTTCTAAAAATGCGTCAGGTTGTTTGGCTTGGGCTTATTCCAAAGCTCCCTTGTACGATTGTGATTCAGCAGTTTGCTGTTTGTTGTTGTTGTCGCTTGTGTTTGCTGGACGTGAGCAGTTGGGAATAATCTGGTCTGTGTTTACAAGATGATTTTGTGATGATACTATACTGATGATGATGCTTAATGACATCTGTAATAAACCGTAGTGATGGCTTAATGATACATGTAATAAACCGTAGTGATGGCTTAATGACATATGTAATAAACCGTAGTGATGGCTTAATTTACATATGTAATAAAACCCTAGTGATGGCTTAATGATACATGTAATAAACCGTAGTGATGGCTTAATGATATCTGTAATAAACCGTAGTGATGGCTTAATGACATATGTAATAAACCGTAGTGATGGCTTAATGATATCTGTAATAAACCGTAGTGATGGCTTAATGACATCTGTAATAAACCGTAGTGATGGCTTAATGACATCTGTAATAAACCGTAGTGATGGCTTAAGGATATATGTAATAAACCGTAGTGATGGCTTAATGTCCAGGACGGGGGAAATCGTGATGGTATTGCTTAAGTGCACTAAGTTGAGGTATTATTAGTCAGGCTTAACACACCAAGGTTATCTTTGCACTCATACACGCATATGCACACTACATGCACCCACCAAACATTCACCTCTCTCTGGAAGGGGATGCCCACGCATTCGTTTCTCTCCTAACACGACTGAGCACAAGAAATACAATTTCTATGCTACTTATAATCAAACATGAAAAATATCCAATTACACAGATGCACAAATCAACACATAAAAGATCAATACTTCCTAATCCCGGGTTATAATAAAATGACTTCTTACCTAGCCAGGTTTTCACACACACAACCACGCTTTAACACCACACCACAGTTCTTGAAAAAAGTCTCTTCACGTCTTCTTCAGCACTGCTTGATGGTGACGCGCCCTTGGTTGACTGGCTCCAGGTTTCAGGACTGGGTCTTCGTGGTCGTCTCTGGGATCTCGACGTCGAACTCTTCTTCTTCGTCTTCTTCACCCACCTCTGGGTTCAAATTCAGTTTGTCTGTCTTCACCCACCTCTGGGCTTCAAACTTAGTTTCCTTCTCTTCCAGCTTGTCTTTAACTCTAAGACCTTGCTGTCTCTTCTATCTCCCAGACCACGTTTCTTTCGACCCTTTCTCTGTCCTGCTCACTCCTCTCCTCTCTCTCTCTCCCCCTGCATTCTCTCTCTCTCTCTCCTGGTGTTGTTCTCCCTCACGTTGTTCTCCCTCAGTTTATATAGGGATGGAAACAAAGGATCCCCTTCGGGCCATGCCTTTGTCTACGCTGCTTCTCAAACCCCTAGTTCACAAGTACCCTGAATTCTCCATTCGCCACATTCTCCCACACATCAGCATTTACACACACCCCTACCTAATTGATTAGCAAACACACACTTAGCACCAGATGGACATCGAAAATTCCCGCCGACTTCGGTGGTCACTTAACACAGTAATTATCTTAAGGAGGGCTACTACAACCTCCACACGCATTCAAACCAGCCTGACAATAGAACCAACACAGTGACCCACGGCAACACCATCCGAACGAATCCAAGACCCCTGCTCTTCACTGACTGTCTACAAAAGAACCTCAGCTGACCGAGCATTTAGCGCTCACTTGGAGCGCCGAGGTCGTAGTGGTTACATCCCTTCCCCCTTTCGCCACCGGGCAGGTCCGAACTCTCTCCTAGGTGTTGTTTGTCATCTGACCACTTCGGCCTTCTTTCACACAGTTCGGCTGTGTGCGATGGGTAAGGTACCCTGGTTAATTGGTCTATTACCTATTTGTATACTACGTACAACGTCCCTTTTCCTCCAAGCGTCTAATGCCTTTTGTGAGAGGTTTCACGCTCCTTGACACTTAATGATATCTGTAATAAACCGTAGTGATGGCTTAATGATATATGTAATAAACATTAGTGATGGCTTAATGACATCTGTAATAAACCGTAGTGATGGCTTAATGACATCTGTAATAAACCGTAGTGATGGCTTAAGGATATATGTAATAACCCGTAGTGATGGCTTAATGATATACGTAATAAAACCGTAGTGATGGCTTAATGACATCTGTAATAACCCGTAGTGATGGCTTAATGATATATGTTGTCACGACCGACCCCTGGAGGTCTGCCCTGACAGGATCGGTCTAGGTGGGAGTGAAGGGAGTGACTGACCTCACACGCCCCGCAAGAGACCACACAATAAAGATTACGATACAACACCCATTTATTCACACCAACATACAGTCATAAATAAGCATTCCAACACACACAACATGCACAAAGCACAATCAGCATTCCAACACACACAACATGCACAATTATAAATAAACATTTCACCATACGACGTACACAATCACAATCACAACATTTCAACACATATGGCATATACATAATCATAAATAAACATTTCCAGCATCCATCCCTTCCCACACCATGGAGTGCCTCCACACCCCTGCCTCTCCAAAGTCTACTAGGAGCACCCTGTCGCACTAGGTGCTCCAAACCGGTCGGTTCTTGAAAAGAGTCGTTCAAGGCCGACACCCTTGACACGCACAAGCAGACAGTGAAGAGCGCGTCCTGGGGGGGGGGGGGGGGGGGGGAAACGTGGCGTTGTTACTGGAGGTCCTGGACGGGGATCAGGGCCGGCCAGTCAAGCCGGCGGCTTTTCTACCAGTCCGCGGTCCCGACCAGAGCGTGGCCTCAACCAGCGCGTGGCACCAACCAGTCCGCGGTCCCAACCAGAGCGTGGCCTCAACCAGCACGTGGCACCAACCAGTCCGCGGTCCCAACCAGAGCGTGGCCTCAACCAGCAACGTGGCACCAACCAGTCCGCGGTCCCAACCAGAGCGTGGCCTCAACCAGCACATGGCACCAACCAGTCCGCGTCCCAACCAGAGCGTGGCCCCAACCAGAGCGTGGCACCAACCAGTCCAGACTCCAGGTGAAGCCCCCCGGGAGGGGGAAAACGTAGCTGGGAGGAGAGAAGAAAGGGAGGGGAGGAAGAAGGAAGGGCACTGGAACCCGCCGTCAGTACAATCTGACCCATGCTGTTAAAT
>CM031608.1:18370035-18372619 GCA_018398815.1 Conus ventricosus
CTAGCTTGCCGCAAGACTGAAGTCGGTGGCTAGCTTGCCGCAAGAGACTGGAGTCAGTGGCTAGCTTGCCGCAAGAGACTGGAGTCAGTGGCTAGCTTGCCGCAAGAGACTGGAGTCAGTGGCTAGCTTGCCAAGGACTGGAGGTCAGTGGCTAGCTTTCCCCGGTGGGTCAGGGGTGCTGGCAGAGAGCGTGAGTTACCGAGGGGTGGCAGGGGGATGGAGTAAGGGGGGGTGGGGGGGGGGGGGGGGGGAAAGGGGACGACAGCCCGATAACGCACTCGTGCGACTATGCGTAGATCAATAGAGTTGTGGGCGCTCGTGCTGATATTCAGTTTTACAGCACAAAGCGGGCGAGCACGCACATGCACAACATGCATGCGCATGAATGCGCACAATGCAGTGACACACTCTCCCCTCACACACACACACACACACGCACGCACACACGCATGCTTGCTCGCACGCACACACACAGCATGCTTGCTCGCACGCACACACAACGACAACGCCACACACACACCACACAACACACACACACACACACACACACACACACACACACACACACACCACGCGCACGCATGTACGCGCGCACAATGCACCCACCACCCACTAACCTCACCCATACCCCCAACAAACCCCCACACCACACACACACACAACAACACACACCCACACACACACACACACACACACCACACAACACAACACACCACACACAACACACACCACTACAACACACATGAAAACGCACGACTACACACACCACACCACACACACACACACACACACACACACACACACACACACAAATATTGGTGCACCGAAGCTGCCTTGACTATTTGCAGACAGACGCAAATAGATCATTCTGACAATTGTTCATTGTGTCTAAAAAGATGCAAAAAACCAAAAGCTATGGCACTATTTTGGGGTCATAAATGCCAGCTGATACATTCACAGTTGAGTTCTAAGGTCTAGAATCAACAACGGGCAGGTGTACGGGGTGTAACAGTTTGCCTGACGAGGACGTTACCCAGGACTTTTTGTTTGCTTGAGGCTATTGGCTGGAAGTTCCTGTACACTGTAAATCAAAGGGAGGTAATTTTGTTGGAAGGGCAGTCGGCGGGGGGGGGGGGGGGGGGGGGGGGGGGGGGGGGGGGGGCGGGGGGGGAGAGGGGAGGGGGGGGAGGGGGTCGGTGGGAGGGGAGGGGGGGGGGGGGGGAGGGGGGGGGGGCGAGCGAGTGGACAACAGAGTTCCGGGAAGAACCGGAACTGATTCTGGGCTGTCGGTTGACCCGAATCAACAAAGAAACGTAATAGGTTCAACCTCTCACCGCCTTCTATCTTTCGGTTGAGAAGTTTTTAATGTAACATCGCGGTCTGACGAACAAACGAACTAACAGACGCGGACGAGAGTAATCTCCCTTAGTAGGGGAAACGGTTATTGGTCTCCTGGGGATTTAGCGGGTGGCGTTTGAGAGGGTTGAGGGAAGGGGGTGGGGGGTTTGGTTGGGGGTTGGGATGAGGCTGAGGACACTTTGAGTGTTGACAATGTCCAGCAGAGTTTGACCTTCTCTCTTGCGGTTCTGTCCAGAGACGTTGTGAGTCAGTGGCTAGCATCCCCGGTCGGTCAGGGGTGCTGGTCAAACAGTTGTTAGCATTGGGGGCAGAGGCCACCAGACGGGGGGGGGGGGGGGGGGGGGGGGGGGGGGGGGGGGGTGGGCGGGGGGGGGGGGGGGGGGGGGGAAAACAGCCGCGGTAACGGACACGTGCGTGTACACGTGGATAAATTACAGGTGGGGGGGGGGGGGGGGGGGGGGGGGGGGGGGGGGCGGCGCTCGCGCTGATATTTAAGTCTTACAGCGCAAGCGGGCGAGCACGTGCGCGCACACAACACGCGGCGCGCCTGAATTGCGCACAAGGCAGTAAAACACACTTATACACAGACAACACTGCACGCACGCATGCACGCCCCGCAGGCTTGCACGCACGCCACACAAACACAGTACACAGTACACACAAAAACCCCACACACACCACACACACACACACACACACACACACATGCAAAACACTAGAGAGAGAGAAGACGGGACAGACAGAAGACAGACGGGACACAGACACAAAGAGAAAGAAAGAGAGAACGGGACCCCCTATATAACCTGTTATATATAGGTACGTGAACTGAACTGAGTTTAAGACAACACCACATCTTAAACCCCCGCCTTTAGTTCATCTCAATGTCGACCTTAAGTTTTCTCTTCCTGACAACCCAGGGCAAAACACGACCACTCTCTCCCTCCCTCCAACCCCCCCCCCCCCCCCCATTCTCTTCCCCTCCCTCTCCAACCCCTTCTCCCCTTTTTCCCCTCCTCGCACCCCTCCACCCTCCTCCCCCCCCCCCCCCTCGCCTCCATCAGGGACGTCAACACTTAAACGTCACACACGCTGAAGGTGACGGCAATGAAGAGGTCATCACAGGAGTGTTTGATCACTGGAGGAGGTGGTAGGCCGCGTGACGAAGGCAGCGCTCCAAGACCTTGAGTCTATGAGAATGGGTAATGGGTGTACCCAGCCTTTCCAG
>CM031608.1:18373317-18390817 GCA_018398815.1 Conus ventricosus
TTTAAAAATACATGACAAGAAAGTATGTGGTGTGTGGGGAGAGAAGAGGGAGGAGAGAGGAGGGGGAGGAAAGGGGGAGGAGAGGGAGAAGGGAGGAGAGAGAGGAGGAGAGAGAGAGAGGAGGAGAGAGGAGAAGGAGAGAGGAGAGAGAGAGAGAGAGATCGATCTGTATTTTACAAAGGTAAAATCACTGGCTTGAGTTTGCTAATTTTTTTTTAACTGCAGTCGCATTTTTTATCAAGCCAGCAACACACAATGCTGAAGTACTTTTTTTTATTTTTTCATTTTTTTTTTTTTTTTAATAAGGGGTTGAGAGAGAGACAGCCCCGAGAGGGGGAGAGAGAGAGGGGAGAGAAGAGAGAGAGAGAGAGAGAGAGAGAGAGACAGAGAGAGACGGGAAAGATTGAGAAGAGGAAAGGGGAGGAGGAAGAGAGGAGGAGAAGAGAGAGAGAGGAGAGAGAGATAGACAAGAGAGAGAGAGGAGAAGGCAGCAGACGGGGAGAGAGAAGAGAGAGGAGGGGAGAGAGGAAGAGAATAGAACCGTCAGGAAGAGAGAGAAGATAGAGTAAGAAAAAAAGGGGGGAAAAGGAAAGGAAGAGAGAGAGAGGGAAAGAGAAAGAAAAGAGGAGAGAGGGAGAGAGAGAGACAGAAGAAGAGAGAGGGAGAGAAAAAGGAGAGAGAGAGGAGAGAGAGGGGAGAAGAGAGAGAAGAAAGGGGGAAAAGAGAGGGAGAGAGAGGAAGGGGAGGGAGAGAGAGAGAGAGAAGAAGGAAAAAGGGAGAAGAGAGGAGAGGGGAGGGAGAGAGGGAGAGAGAGGAGAGGGAAGAAGAGGAATGTCAAGGGAAAAGAGGAGAAGGAAAAAAAAACCCTTTATTCCCCGGGGCACCCCCCCCTGGTCGGAAAAAAAAAAAACAAAAAAAAAAAAAACAACAAAAAACGAAAGTGAGTTTAGAAGAGGAGGGAAGGAAGGGAATATAGAGAAAAGTTGATGGAGACGAGAAGGGAAGGGAAATTTGGGAAGGCGCAAAGACAGATGGTCAAAGGCACAAGGTGACCATGAGTACATGCCGACCTTGGGTTTTAAGGTTATGAGGCCACCTTCGGGTTCCCTCAGATTTCCCCACACCCCACACTCCCCCCTCCCCCCCACACACAACAACAACACAAAACCACACACACAACACACACACAACACACACACAAAACACAAACCTTTTCTTTTTCCCACTCAAACCAAGTTTTAAAGTTTGCCCATCCCCACAACCCAAAAAAACCCAACCCCCACACACGCACGCCAGGCACACAGGTGCACCAACCGAAAACCATCAAACCAAGGTTTTGTTTCAGTGATTGCCACCAAAAACATCCCCCTTTTCAAAAAAACCCCCCCAAAAACTCACACAAAAAAAAAAATTCATTTAGATTAAAGGGGGCTTTCACACCCAAAACCCCAAAAAATCAACTAAAATTTAAGTTGTATAGAGGTGGGGCTTGTACAACCTAACCAAAAACCAAACCAAAAAAAAAACAAAAGAAAACCTAGAAAAAACCAAAAAACAAAAAAAACACACCAGGTTTGTTACAAGTTGTTTTTCTTCTTTAAAATATCATCGGATATTTGGGGGGGGGGGGGGGGAAAGGGAAACAAAGTATAATAATGGTGTGACTTGTGGAGGAGGAGGGCGCAGGTTTTGGGGTTTGTGATTCCCAAGGCCTAATTCGAAATCTTAAGTTTTTTTTTTCTTTTGGGTACGGAAAATCTTGCTTTCTGTTTTTTTCCCTTTTTTTTTTTTCCCGGGGGGGTTTCTTGTTTCAATTTTTTGTTGTTTGGTCTTAATATCCAGTCATCCGGACGTTTTCCCGCCCTTGGTTTTATCTTTGTCCTGTTGGCGTTGTGGCCTCTGTCGCAGCAGTTAGGGCAAATGTCGGTGGTCTTTGCTTTTGTGTCCAGTTCTTCTTAGTCTTTTCTTTTTCCCTTTGTTCTGATGCCTCTTTTTGTTTCTTTCGTATGTCTCGTTTTTGTTTTTTTGTTTTGTTTTCTTTCTTTTTTCTCTTTTCTTCTTTTCTTTTCTCTTCACTTTTTTCCCCCTGGTTTTTGGTGTTTTCCCCGGTTTTGTTTGTTGGTTGTTGTTGTGTTGTGTGTGTGTTGTTGTCGCGGTTAATAGCCTCCCAATGTTTCGGTGTTTGTGTTGTCTGATGTTGTTGGGGGTTAGTGTTTATAGTTTGTGATATGTTCCCCCTGCTTCTATCCTTTTTATTTAATTTTCTTGTTTTGGTGGATTAGTTGATTAAAGGCTGTTTCCACTTTTCCCGTAAGCAAGCTTTTTGCTTGGTAGGTTGAATGTCGTCCTGTTTTTTCCCAAAACCCAAATTTAGGTTTTTGTCCTTATTATTAATCCCCTTCTTTTTTCCCCCTTTTCTTTCCTTTTTTTTTCATCGTTCTGGGTACTGGAAGGGGGGTTGTGTGTGTGTGTGTGTGTGTGTGTGTGTGTGTGTGTGTGTGTGTGTGTGTGTGTGTGTGTGTGTGTGTGTGTGTGTGTGGAGCGAGAATCACTTCTAAGACTAAATTTGTGTGTGTGTGTGTGTGTGGTTGTGTGTGTGTGTGTGTGTGTGTGTGTGTGTGTGTGTGTGTGTGTGTGTGTGTGTGCGTGCGTGCGTGCGTGCGTGCCCGCGCGTGTGTGTGTGCGTGTGTCTATTGTCCCAGTATCCCTGTGTTTTTGCCTCCTATGGTATGCTTGTCATTGTTTGTTATTCCCATATGTGTTTGTGTTCGTCCCTCTGTTTTAGGTTTTAATTCATATGTATCCCTTTGTTTTATGTAACGACATATCTGTACCCATCTTTCATGTTATAAGATCGATGAGACTCCGTGTTTTGAGTCCGAATGTAGATATGTCTCCGTGCTTTATGTCCTAGTGTTTGTACGTCCCTGTGTTTTATGTCTTGGTGTTTGTACGCCCCTGTGTTTTATGTCCTTGTGTTTGTATGTCCCTGTGTTTTATGTCCTAGTGTTTGTACGTCCCTGTGTTGTTTTTTTTTCTGTCGTAGTGTTTGTACGTCTATGTGTTTTTTTGTCCTGGTGTTTGTCATCCTGTGTTATTTGTCCTGGTGTTTGTACATCCTGTGTTTTTTGTCCTGGTGTTGTAATCCTGTGTTGTGTTTCTCGATGTTATGTGTTTTAGTTTTATGTCCCAATATAGAGTAGCCATAACGTTTTGTGTTCTAAGGTCTACGTGTGCCCTTGAATTGTCTGTATGTTTGTCTGTCAGTTTTCTTCTTCTTCTCTTTTTTGTGTGAACTATTAGAGCCAACCAAATCATCGTTCACTGGGAGAGATAGGAGTGGAGGTGGAGCGATCAGGAAGAGTGTGGATGATGTGGGAGAGGAGGGTAAGGGGGGACGGGGTGAAGGCAAGATAGGGAGGTTTTTTTGTTTCGTTTGCGGACCAGCGAAGAGAGAATCTTAGCATGTATTAATCACCTCGCTGAAGAAATGAAGATGATGAGAAGAAAGTGACAATGGGTGTGTACACAGGGAAGAGTGTATCCACACAGAGAGAGAGAGAGAGAGGAGAGAGAGAGGAGAGAGAGAGAGAGAGAGAGAGAGAGAGAGAGAGAGAGAGAGAGAGAGAGAGAGAGAGGGGATACTCGTACAATTTTCATGTGTTGATTGATCGCTTAAATGTTAGAGCAGGGCTTTAGTTTTTGGAATGGGAGAGTTTCAAGAGGGCGAAACCTCTCAAAAAGGGCATTAAGCGCTTTAGAGGAAAAGAATGCCGTGCATGGTAGAGAAATAGGCAATGGGACGATTAGCAATACACCCTCACCTAGCGCATACGGCCGAACTGTGTCAAGAAGGTGAAGTAGTCAGGTGATAGATGGCACCTAAGGTAGTGAGGACCTTCCCGAGTTCGAACCTTCACAATAGCGAAAGGGAGGAAAATTTAACCACTAGGACCTCGGAGCATCGAGTGGGCGCTAAATACTCAGTCAGCTGAGGTTGCTTTGTAAACAGACCTTGAAGAGCAGGAGTCTTGGGCTTCTTCAGATGGTATTGCCGTTGGGCACTGTGTTGATGCTTGTTGTCAGACTAGCTGAATGCGTGTGGACGTTGTTGCCGTAGCTTTCTCTAGGATAATTACTGTGTTAAAGTGGCTCCCGGAGACGGCGGGAATTTTCGATGTCCATTTGGTGACAAGTGGCTGTTTCCTAAGCAATTAGGTAGGGATGTGTGTAAATGCTGATGTGTGGAAGAATGTAGCGAAAGGGGAATTCAGTGTACTTGTGAACAAGGTGGTGGAGAAGCAACATGGACAAAGGCATGGCCCAAAGGGAAATGCTTTGTGTCCACCCCTATATAAACTGAGGGAAAACATCGTAACAGGGAGGAGAGGAGAAGAACACGACGAGGGAGAGACGAATTGAGGAGAGAGAGAGGAGAGGTGAGTGAGCAGGACAGAGTAGGGTTGAGAGAAACGTGGTCTGGGAGACAGAAGAGACAGCAAGGTCTTAGGGTAAAAGACAAGCTGAAAAAGAAAAAGACTGAGTTTGAACCCAGAGGTGGGTGAAGGAGACAAAGAAGAAGATTTCTACGCCGAGTTCCCAGCGACGACCACGAAGACCCAGTCCTGAAACCTGGAGCCAGTCAACCAAGGGCGTCACCATCACCCAGTGCTGAAGAAAACTTGAAGTGATGTGTTCAAGAACTGTGGTGTGGTGTGAAAGTGATTGTGTGTGTGGAAACCTGGCCAGGTAAGAAGCCATTTTGATATAACCCGGGTTTAGGAAATATTGATCTTTTATTTTTTGATGATTTCATTTTGTGTCATGGTTTTTCATGTATAATTTAGTAGCATGAAAGGGGGTTTTTCGTTCTCAGTCGTGTTAGGAGAGAACGAATGGTGACACCCCATTCCAGAGAGAGGTAAATGTTTGGGGGTGATAGTGTGCTATGGGTATGGTGCAGAAATACCCTTGGTTGTTAAGCCGATAATAATACTCATTAGTGCTTTAAAGCAATCCACACGTTTTCCCCCCCGTTTGGCGAGAGCGGGGGGGGGGGGAAGGGAGGGAGAAGGGGGGAGGAAGGGGGGCGGGGAGGCAGGAAGAAAGGGGGGGGGGGGGGGGGGGGGAAAAAAATGGGGCAGCTCATGGAGGATGCCTGCAGAAAAACGCGCGTGTGCGTATTCTCGCATGTGTGTGTGTGTGTGGGGTGTGTGTGTGTTTGTGTGTGTGTTTTGTGTGTGTGGTTGTGTTGAAGAGAGAGAGAGAGAGAAAGGGAGAGAGGAGAGAGAGAGAGGAGATTTCACTCACACGCAGCTACTCCCCCTTTCCCCCTCATGCCCCCCTCTCCTTTCTCTCCTGTCTCTCTTTCAACACACAACCACACCCCCACACACACACCCCCACACCACACACACACACACCCCACACACACACACCACACACACACCAAAAACCCACACATACACAACACAAACACACCAAAAAAAAAACCCCCCCCCAACACACATAGTTAAATATTGGGCACTAAAAGAAACAGAAAACCAAAAGCAAATACAAAACCACCCACACACACACCACACACACACAACCAACACAACACACACAAACCCCGCCGACCCACACAACACACACACCACACACACACCACACACCACGCACACACAACCACACAGAGACAACACGCACACTGTACACACAATACACACCAACCGCAGCAGCACGCACGACGCACGCACCAGCACGCACGCACGCAGGCACGCCGCAACAACACACACACACACACAAAACACTGATGACTGAAACCAATTTTATTGTAGATTAACCGGTTGTACTGACAACACACACACACACCACCCCCACACACCCCCACACACACACACACAAAACCCAACACACACACACACACACACCAACACACACACACACACACACACACACACAAAAAATTAATATTTTAGTACAAAACTTTATATTCGGCCTCAATTTTTCCCTACACAACCCACAAGAAGAGAGAGAGGAGAGAGAGGAGAGAGAGGAGAGAGGAGGGAGAGGGGGGAAAGGGGGGGAGAGAGAGAGAGAGGAGAAGGAGAGGGGGGAAGGGGGAAGAGAGGGGAGAGGGGAGAGAGAGAGGAGGGGAGGGGAAACACACCACCACACAACACACCACACACACAACACACCACACACACACACACCCCAAACACACACACCACACACACACACCACACAAGATAGATTTTTGCTGCTCTTACCGGGACAAAAAATCTTAGGCTACCCCCACAAAACCCTTTCCCTTTCCCCCTACTTCCCCACCCCCTTCCTTCATTTTCCCCTCCTTCAATCGACTGAGAAAAGATTGCCTGACAAGATCAAGCTGAACAGTGGAACGAACGATCTAAAATGCCTGCCGAAATGCAAATAGCGATCGCGCTAACTCCCCGGTCTGACGAAAAATAGGGCCCAAGTACCCCAGTGGTGGACTCGTTGGCTGATCCCCATCGAAAAATTTTTTTACGGGATTCCCCCCCCCCCCCCGCCCCCGCCCCCCACCCCCCACCCCCCCGCATGAGCATTTCTTTCCCGGTTTGACTTTTTTTACTGGTCATCTCCCCGGACTGGGAACACACAGTTGGTTTATCCACTCGGGAAGTTTTGCCATTTTTTTTTTTATATTCTGCAACATGATGTGTCTGTTTTTTCCCGGCTGGTTGACCCCAGGAAATAATTTTCTGATGAAAGTAAGTGGTGGTATGCACACCCCTTGTAAAGCAGTCCGGTCCGAATGGAAATCCATCGCAAATTGTATTTTTTTTATCCTTTCCTCATATCAAAAGTATAGTGTGTTGTGTGGTGGTGTGTGTGTGTGGTGTGTGGTGTGGTGTGTGTGTGTGTGTGTGGAAAGTTCAATTTCTGTGGCCCCCTTTCATGCCTTGCTTTCTGGTGATTCCTCCCCACGTGTATCCCCATGGTGGTTTCCCGCAGGTCCCCGGTATCAACAAATGTAGGGGGGACTGCTGCGGGACAAAACGTGGAGGCTTCTTCTGCGGGAGCCCTCATGTTGCGGCTCCGCATAAACAATGACTGCCGTCAACCTGGCAAAACAGGTGGTCGCCTGTATATTAGCTGAATCAGAACACGCAAAAACTGAACATAATCAAGTAAATCAGCAGCGTGCAGGGTCTTGGATGCAAAAAGGGGAATTTGCCCGGGGGAAAATTACACAACTCGGAAAAATCTAAAAAAAAGGGTTTTTGAAAAGGTAAATCCTTGGAAAAAGGAGTGTCCAAGTTTCGGGCCTTAGACTCTTTTTCAACTGGTAAAAAAAAATCTGGAAAAGGAAATGGGAAAAAAAGGGAAAGGTGAACCAATCATGGTAGGGGCAAACTAAGTAAGTGGCTGCAGGGGGCCCAGTAGACGTCGATGTGTTGGAGAAGGACAGTGAGGTTGAGGGAGAGGAGGTAGAGAGAGTTGGGAAGGGGGGAATGAGGAGAGAGAGAGAGAGAGGGGAGAGAGAGAGAGAGAGAAAGGGGGGGAGAGAGAGTTGTGGAAAGGAAAGGGAGAGTGGGGGAAAATCTTTTTAAAAATATAAACCAAAAACAAAAAAAAAGTAAATGGATAAATAAAAGAATAATGACAACAAATGCATAATTATTAAAAAAAAAAAAAATTTTAAAAAATGAAACATGAAAAGCAGTGTCTTCTGCGGTTGGTTGCGTCCTGACGACTTGACACGACTACCGCTATAGCTGCTGGTGCGGGGGTTGGGGGGGGGACAGACCCGGGTGTTGGTGTGGACGGGGAACTGGGAAAGAGCAGTTTGGGGGCAGTGATTGACGGGGGCATGGAAGGTCGCCAGAGAACGAAAAAAAAAAAAATAGAAAAAAAAATTTTGCAAGAGGAAGGGAACAGGCAACCCTGAGTCTTTGTGTGGGTGTGTGTGTGGGGGTGTGTGTGTGTGTGTGGGGTGTGTGTGTGTGTGTGTGTGTGTGTAAAGTCAGTGAATAGGATCTGGATGCTTTTTTTTTCTCTTTTCTGAACAAATACCGGTTTTGATTATCAAGCGATTCTGTGAATGTAAAGTCAAAAAATCGACGAAATGTATGGCAGTATCTTTAAATATTATTTAAGTAAAAAAACAAGTAAACATTCCGTGGGACCGTTTGGGGAAATCCTGGGTAGCCCCATGCCAGAATGCGCTAATGTTGGGGGAAAATTATGGCCCCAAAACTGATCAAAACAGCCGAATGGCTAAGTTGGGAAATTATGGCCCAAAAATGCATCAGAAAAGCCAGAAGGGAGCCCTACTGTTGGGAAAATTTTGGCCCAAAAAAATGCATCAGATCAGCCAGAATGCGCATATGTTTAGGAAAAAATTTTGGGCCAAAAATGCATCAGAACAGACTTTTAATAAAAGCACGGGAATTGAAAAAATCACTTTGTCAAAGCTCAGAGGGTGTTTTTTCCCTTCTGAAAAAAAAGGACAATTTTTTATTGTTGAAAAATTTTTTCACCCGAGATTACCTCAGAAAAAAATCACACCCCCCCACACAGGACAGAAGAAGACAGACAGAAGAAAAAAAGGGGCGACCAAAAACAACAAACACCCCAAAACCAAACCACACACCCACCACACCCCACCACACACACGCACACGGATACACCAAAGTATGGGGTTTTTTGAAAGCTGAAGTTTTTTCCGCGTTAGCAAAACCCAATTTTTTTATTCCCTTTTAAGCGAATAATGAAATATCAAAAAATTTTTTTGTTGTTTTTTTTAGTTTTGAGTGAACGCAGTCCAAACAAACGTGTAAAAAACAAAACAACAGGAAGCATGCCTCTGTAGTGTTCCCCCAACCGAAAATGTCGAAAGTTGGCCCGTGCGCCTGAAAAAACCCATGTTATGCAGAGAAACTGTTTTTTTTTTGGTTACCTCCGCTTTTAAAAACCCCCCAGGGGTTTGGAAAACCCCGGGCCCCCACGAGCACGTATACTGGATATCTTCCCTTTGTTTGTTTGTTCGCTTCTGGGAACGAGAACAAAGGCATTCCCCAACTCGAATGTGGTCGAAGCCCATTCTGTTTGTGTTTCCCCTTTGGAAACGACAGAAAAAGTGAAGGGGAAGGCCAGAGGATGTTTAACGAGATGTCCCACAGCCTGAACGGGGTTGCCCCCGCGCGTGATCGGGGCCCGCCCTGAGGGAAAGGGGGAAAGACCTATCACGATGTCGTTCTATGCTGGTAAACTTTTTACTGATTGCTTGTCAGCCGGGTTTTGGGCCTGCACCAGCCGGTGCAGGTCGCTCGCAGTCCCTTAAACCCCAAAATACAAGGGGGGCGTCTGGGTCTGTTATTTAAAAACTAACTGAAGGTCGCGTTGTTAGTGCCTGTGTTTGTGTGTAGATGCTGAGCCGGAGAAAAGGGATTACGTGTGCAAATGCGTTTAGAGAAAATGTTCCCGGTCGCGAAAGAGAACGGTATTTTCCGCCCCGCCCCCCCCTCTCCCTGTCAAAGTCCCCCCGCAACAAACAAAACAACCCAAACCCAACCCGCCAAAACCAACCCGCCCAAACCCAAACCAACCCAACAACCCAAAAGCCAACTAACCATAGGCAAAAACAAGCAACCCCAACCAACCCACCAACAGCCAACTAACCAACCAACCAACCCCCCAACCAAAATAAACCAACCCACCAAACAAACCCAACCCCAACCCCCCCACCCCCCCACCAACCAACCCCCCCACCCAAACCCCTAACCCCCCCACCAACCCCCCCACCCACCCCCCCACCAACCCCAAAACCCCCCACCCACCCAACAACCAACCAACCCACCCCCCCCACCCACCAACCCCCCACAACCCATCAACCAACCCCCCCACCCCCCCCACCAACCACCCAAACAAGAAAAGGGGCAATGGGAACATGTCCTCCCCCCGAAGTCGAACACCTTTTTTCTGTAAGCAGCAGCGCAACAAAAAACAACCACAACAACCCAAAAACCCAAAAACAACAACAACAAACAAAAAAAAAAACAACAAAAATTTGTATATTTACTTCTCCAATTTTTGCGAATTGCTTTTAAAAAAAAATTTTTTTATTCATTTCAAAAAAGTTCCATTCAATCGCCCTTTGGGTTAAAAACGGCGGGGCACACGAGCCTCCCCCCCCGTCGGTTGAGACGAAAAGTTTGAAAAAAGTTTCGGTCCGGGCCAGCAGTGTCGAACGGAGGAGTGCTTCACGAAACGTTTGAAACCTTTTCGGTCGACCTATGCGGTTTTTATTTACCCTTCGGTTTGATCCCACATGCCGCTTCAAAAGGGCTGAAAAAGAATACGAAGCTTTTCTCGAATTTTAGATTCTTATAATTTTTTGGTTGCTTCAAAGCACAACATGGCCTTGATACGATTCAATCAAAGGTTTGGTCTCCGAATCGGACGTCTGATCGCCTCGCTGGACGACGCCATTTTTCCTTTGTCATGGGTGTTCGCTCAATGCTGAGCGTTGATTGGTTGGAGGATACTAACGAATAGATCACGGTGTATCTCGAACGGTCGGGTCGAACTGGATGCCGAAGTCCGTTTGAGCGTACGTTTTCTATGACAGACGCTCCGTTTGGGATCGGGTTCGACCGGTACGTCCGAAGCGTACGGGCGGGGAGGCTCGTGTGTCAGCCGCTTAAGGCTGTGTCAGACCAATGACATCGGCTAGAACACCAAGGCTACATCAAACTGTTGTTATGGTCTGCACAGTTATGCGGGGATTGTCTTCAGTCGTGACAACCTCCTAGCATAAACCATCAGTCTCAAAATCCCTCGAAGTCGGAGTGTGGCTGCCACAATGTTGGGTAATCATAAACGGTCACACAGTATTGTTCTCATCCCTAGCTGATGCATTTGTACCATAGTGTTCAAGTATTTCGGTGTTGGGATGATCCCTGGAGCCTTTTAGCCAGCGTGCGACGACAACAACAACAACAACATTCCTATTCAAGATAATGCACACAATAATACACACGAAAAATACAAAATGAGGGTAGAGGGGGGGATAGAAAAAGTAACAAAAACTGGTTTAATTATGAGTCATAATTGTAAGTTTACATTCTGTTGAAAACGGCTAATAAAAGTACATGAGAGAGAGAGAGAGAGAGAAGATGGAGAGAGAGGAGAGTGAGAGAGAGAGCATATGAGGCAAGCCAGCTGCGTTATCAAAGCTTGGCAGTAGTTGGTTTGCAACAATATTTTGGTTTGTACACACTGCACAATTCTCACTGGGCCTAAACAGAGCAGTATAGTACAGGGAGTTCTAGAAAAGCTATAGCCATAACGAGCAGGATAAAACATACAAGGCCAGCTATGTATTCATAATTCAGTCTGTGTCCGTAAACATCATCTTATATTATCGGAAGCCATTTGGGAATAAAAATCTTTATATACTTGGACATCAACCTATCAAGCCCATGTGTCGTCATTAAAGATATAAATCTGCTGTCCTTCCCATTTTAATAGATCTCTTCCAGGAAAAAAATCAGGAGATAGTGTCTGTCTTTTGATTGCAAACGGGGTTACCTTTCCTTAGTTATGGGTCAAGCAAATAGTTTTAAGTGTCAAATCTTTGACTTGAAGCGCGGGGCCGTTTCGGTACTGGGGGATTTTTCCTCGGAGTTAACATTGGTTTTGACTCCATTTCACATACAGTCCTTTGAATAAGACTATAAACCGAGGTTCCGTGAGTGAACGCACGGCATAACATCTTGCACACACATAAAACCCCATAACCAACGTTCGGAAGAGGCCAGTTTGGCCGTTGGTATGGATAACACGTTACAGATACCATGCACCCTTCGTGAGAAATGGAAAGAATGAAGGAAGTAGGGAAATTAAGTGAACAGTATTGAACGAAATTGACTAGATGACACGGGAAACGACTGAACGAAGCGCCAGCTGGCAGCTTTTCAGTCGGCACTACCCAGGTAGGCAGCCCGTTGTGTAAACAATGTGTGGATTTAAAGCGCATAGAGCTTGGTCTCTAGTCGAGGATAGACGCTATATAAGTATTCATAATAATAATAACAATAACAATAGTAATAATGATAATAAATAATAATAATACGGATGATGATGATATTAATAATAATTTAAAAATATAATAATAATAATAAAAATAATAATAATAATAATAATAATAATAATAATAATAACAATAGGGATATCGACTGTCTGCATTCCAGATGAAGCATGACTGTTTTGGGCGTGCACCAGCAGCGGCATCTGTCCCATGAAAACAGCGGGATCACTCTCGCTGAACATAAGGTCTAACACAAATTACCCCCTTGCAGATTTCCGAGCGTCGTCAGTTTTCAAGTCTTTTGAAATAACTCAAAGGATCCCGGATCCCTCATTTCATCCGGATTCACACCCCGGATCCGTCCGCAAATGTTGCGGGCTCGTCACCGGTCGCACATTCCATCTTTTGACGAAGTTTGGACACCATAGGTTCTGCAGCTGTTGCGTAATTACTCCCGACAAACAAACAAACAAGCCAAGCAAGAGGCGTGGATGAAAATGTAAGCTGTTTGGCAGACGTAAAATAGCACAAGATATTTTCAAAGATCACCTGTCTGATCTCGATGTCCTCAAAACAACATGTATCTTGCTGCATCGAAGATTTCAGGGAAGATGAAAATTCATGGAAGAAATGTATTCCCACCCCTACCTCTGTCCGTCTGTTTGTCTTCTGTCTGTCTGTCTGTCTCTCTGTGATTCTCTGTCTCTGTCTGTTTGTGTGTGTGCGTCTCTCTCTGTCTCTCTGTCTGTGTGTGTGTGTGTATGTGTGTGTGTGTGTGTGTGTGTGTGTGTGTGTGTGTGTGTGTGTGTGTTGTAACTTTGCTTTTTCAAATTTGGCACGCACACAAGTATACATGCGCGCGCACGTACACACACACACACACACACACACACATCACACACACACACACACACACACACACACACACACACACACACGCGCGCACACACACCCACACACACCACCACACACACACACACACACCACAACACACACACACCACACACACATACACACACCACGCACACACACACACACACACGGCCACATAGATACAGACATAGAAACACACATACACACATGCGCACAGAGGGGGGGAGGGAGTGAAGAGAGAGAGAGAGAAGAGAGAGAGAGAGAGAGAGAGAGAGAGAGAGAGAGAGAGAGGGGAGAGAGAGGAGAGAGAGAGAAGCCGTTTCGACTATGCTTTTCCCGTTCATCCTCAACGACATGCAGCAACGCCCCCCCCCCCCCTTCTTCCATACCTCCTTCGCCTCCACCTTATCCCTCCCTCTTCTGTTTCTTGCTACTTTTACGTTGCCATCCTTAGGACAGAAACAGGTGCATTACCGATCAGCATAAGAAACGCAAAAAAAAAAAAAAAAAAAAATCAGATTTGGAGACATCTATCAAACACTAGCATTTGACCCCGGCTTCGCCGAGTCGATAACTCCCTTCATTGCAACTCCCTTCCTCCTCCCCCATCTTCCACCTTGTCCCCCCCCCTCTCTCTCTCTCTCTCTCTCTCTCTCTCTCTCTCTCTCTCTCTCTCTCTCTCTCTCTCTCTCTCTCTCTCTCCAAACACAACACTGCAGCAGCAGTATCATTTTCAGGCAGCGTGTTCATAAACGGAAGATTGAAGCTGACGGAAGAGAATGAAAAGATCTTCTCTGGTCATCAATGCATGACCTTACCACAACCCTAAGTTGACCATTACATTAATCTGAGCATAACCCTACCCTAATCTGACTCTACCCCCAATCCCGTACGTATAGAACCTGAGGAAAAGAACATCATCGTCTATCGATGCATTGTATTGCATTGTGAAGCCATTGGAACCATCTTCTCTTGTTCTCAATTGAAAAAAAAAGAATGTTCGCCATTGCTTGCCAAACTCCCACCCAAGATTATACAGCATACAAATTGGATAGTATTTACTCTCACATTTACAAAGACACCCCCACATGGGACTATGTTCTATGTTTTTAACCCCACTTCCACAGACTGTCGCGAATCTCGCCCCACCCACCCCCCGAAACGTATCCCCATCCCTCCACCTTCACCATCCTTCAAGCGCCCATTTCACTCTGAGCTGTCTTGCTCACATAGCGCGTGCTCGTACGGACGGGGGCTAAACTCACCCACACCTTGAAGGGCTGGCTGACCGCAAAACCAGCATCTACGTGGGCCATTCAATATATAAGATGAATTGTCCTAAATAAGGCCTTTTAATACAGATAGAAGCTTACTTTTTTAATGTTATTATTTTTTTTAAATGTTTTTTTTTGCTGTCATTTATTTCATTTCGTTTCATTATGATTTATTTTTGTTTGTTTTCGGTTTTCAGATTATACAAAATGGCCGACCGAGAAACATGCTCTAGGATTGAACAGAGATCAGTAATAGAATTTTTGGTAGCTGAACAGCGCAAACCCAGTGAAATTCACAGAAGGATGTCTGCCGTGTATGGAACAGCAATGTTTCAGCAAAAGAAGTCTACCAATGGGCTGAATTCTTCAGAGAAGGGCCGAGCAGTGTTGGTGGACGAAGACAGGCCAGGCGGGCCTACAGAGGTGTGAACTCCAACCGCGATCGAATCAGTTGAAGCATCATTCAGTCTCAGTGAGTTTTTTTGTTTTTTGTTTTGTTTTTTGTTTTGCTGTCCCAACCTCTGCGCACCTTAGAGGCAGTGCACCCACGCCGCTCATTCCGACACCGACACTCCGTCCACAGCCACGCCCGGTCGGCCCCGCCGCAGCTCCGGCACCGGCAATCCACTGGGTGCAGTCAATGTCAAGTCGTCAAGAGGCAACCCACCGGGAGGAGACACTGCACTGCTGCCGAGTCACTTCGGTGGTGTTCAGTGGCGCTGTTTGATCTAACATACGCAGGACACCACCTACTAAGCCCCTACTGACGACAATAATTGCTTAGTCGCGGAGCCGGCGTGAGTGAGCTCTCCCTCCGGAGGGCGCCACCACGTCCGTCCAACGACAGCCCCATGGACTCGCCGAAACCCGGTGACCCCGACGGAACCAAACCAAGGAGTCTCAGGGAAGTTAATCGTTGTGGTCTTCACACAACACCGAGTGTCACGAGCATGATGAGTGGGTGCCAGTGCAGCATACTATAAAACGCTACTTCACCAAAAACAAACAACAACAACAACAACAACCAAAAAAAACAAAACAAAAAAAAAACCCCAACAACAAACCACATCCAAGGAAAGTTATCTGATAGGGTTTTTAATAGGTGCTCTATACTTACCACCCCTACTCCCCGCAAGATAAGTCACCATAAAAGACAGGTTCTTTCTAATAAACGTTTTGTGGTCGGATTCGTCTAAACAATAAATGTGTCAAGTGTGTGTTTAGTTGGCATTTATTTTGAGCATTGATGCGTTTTCTTAACAAGATTACTTCGCATCTTTATGGGAAAAAACAACAACAAAACAACGGAGACAAATCCTATTTGAAGGCGACGGGGGAGGTAGCGCGTCCTTTGTAGTGTGTTACATCAGTACTGTATCCTGACACGGAATGTGTCACGTGTTGGTGGCACACGTGTCGTTGTGTGCCCGAGCGGGAGAGTTGTAAACGCTGCATGAACTGAAAACAATGCGGCGCGGACAGGAATGTGCCGACGACAACAGCCCGGCGGTTCGAAGATCACTGCTTACGGAAATACTCCCATTTGGAGAGTGTTAAGGCTGGGAAAGTCCTAATCTGATCTATGTAAGTTGGGTGCCCCAAAATCACGTCCAGGCCAGCGTGGGCAGCCATTTTAAAGTGATGTTGTCACAAAAATCCACGTATATAAGCACTATGAACAATATTGCATTTATATGTAAAGCTTTTAGCGAGCTGAATTGATCCCCCCCAAAATACATATTAAAAAAAAGCAGTACATTTCATTGAATCAATGCTTTTATTTCATAAAGGTCCACTTCATTCTTTGATGGAGTGACCCCCCCCCCCCCCCCCCCCCGTCCCACGCGCGCTTAAGACGGTTCACTAAAGAGTGTGTTCACTATGAGCATTAACAGCAGCCTCAAAGCTGCATGGCATGGAATGGATGAGATGGTTGACAGCCTGCACGGGAATGTTGTTTCATGTCTGCTAGATCGGCAGATGCGTCTGTCTGTTTGTCTGTCTGTCTGTCTCTCCCTCTCCCTTTCACTTTCTGTCTCTCTCTCTGTCTCTCTCTCTCGCTCTCTCTCCTCTCCCTCTCTCTCTCTCTCTCTCTCTCTCTCTCTCTCTCTCTCTCTCTCTCTCTTGTCTCTCTCATGATAACTGCATTATATAGACTGGGTGAATGTAATTTAAGTTAAAGCACGAAGATATTTGCCATGCTCCATCCGTCACGTCAAACCTCAACTCCAGGAGCATATGCAGGTCAGAGTTCATGGTCACGGTAAGGCCAGGTGTTAGTTAACCCGGTCACTTGAATACTGGATGGTCATCGCCCTGCTTCTGTGGGGAAAAAAACACCCAAACAAAACATTTTCTTCGAATGCGAAAATGATTTGATTTCGAGGTAATGACTAGAATTATGCATGACTTAAGTTCTCACTGTGTACCTAAGCTACAGCTAACGAAGCCCGCAGACGTAACAAGTTTCAGGTTGACGGGCTGAGCAACGCGATTTCAAGGACCGGTCGCACCTGTCCGCTATATTGCGAGCGGATAGTTGGCAGCTTAGAAGTGTGGGTCTTTTCGAGTTACTTCTCCTGTCAATATTGCTTGCAACTGTCCATAATTAACATCGCTTTCCCGGATCAGGAGTAGATAACCCACGCGAAGATTACTTCCCTTCCGCGATTGGTTTACTGACGTCGATTCAGTGATTCATTCGATCTCACTGAGTATTCATTAGTTCAGAAAGACAGAACATGGAGAAGGCCGAAATGCACGCACAGAGTAGAAGCACAGGCAACCACCTGAAATCAGCTAAACGAGGAAGAAGAGGTTTTGTCCAGTGTGAACCTCTGTGAAACGAAGAACGAGTAATCTTTCGTGCGGCGACGATTGATAACAATATATTATGATGTATGTCAGGTGGGTTGAATACCCAAGTTAATGGACAGGTATCTGCGTTGGTATCGAAACATTATTGCCTTCCCGCTAAAGTCTGACCGCTGCACAAAGTTTAATTCTGTATTGACCTCGCACATGACTTTGATTTCTTAGTTTGAACAGTAGCACGCATGCAGAGTGCGCGCGCATGAAGCAAGGTGAAAGGTCAGGTATGTCCCAACAACAGTGTGTCTTGTAAGTGGCTGGCTACGTCTGCGGAGTGTGGTATGTCTGAAACCTGTCTCAACACGGTAAATATCTTCTTCGTCTGCAGAGTGTGGTATGTCTGAAACCTGTCTCAACACGGTAAATATCTTCTTCGTCTGCTTAGTGTGGAATGTGTGAAAACTGTTTCAACACGGTA
>CM031608.1:18403853-18406353 GCA_018398815.1 Conus ventricosus
TTTACAAACAATAGTGTCAGGAAATAATATATGGGTACAGATGCTGGAGTGTTTGAGGGGGTCAACGAGGGAAATGGAGAGTTTCAACCGTGTTTCCAAGGAGGACCTGAAGGAGGCCCCTGATGTGAGTTCAGCTGTCGACAACGGAAATCTCGGCGACCCGTCATGACTGTATATACCGTGTTCATGTCATTCACGATAAAGCAAGGATTTATGACAACAAGAGAGCAATAATTACCAATATTTCGATGTGTGATGATTTAAGAACCTTCTTTCGCGTTTTGGTTTCCAAATCGCGATGTTCGGATGAAACGACTTAATAATATTTGGACTTTTTCGTTGAAATACATTCCATACCCCATACCCCCCCCCCCCCCTTTGTGAACTGGCTATGTAAGCTTGACCACAGTAAACAGTTCATTCTCTCTCTCTCTCTCTCTCTCTCTCTCTCTCTCTCTCTCTCTCTCTCTCTCTCTCTCTCTCTCTCTCTCTCTCAACGAGTCGTCGACTACCCACCTGTCTGTCTGTCTGCCTGCCTCTCTCTCTCTCTCTGTCTCTCTCTCCCTCTCTCTCTCTTAGTTTTAGCACATTTCCATTTCAAATCATTATATTTTATGCTTAACTACTACTTTCTATTTCTGTTGTTCCCCCTCTCCCTTCCACCCCCCCCCCTCTCTCTCTTTGTTGCTCCCCCCTCTCTCTCTGTGTGCGTGCGTGTGTGCATGTATGTGTGTTTCAAATTCTGTACGTACTTTGTCATATTCATTTTACTGTCTGTTTTTGTACATGCTAATTGTTGTACGTTGTAGTACATTTCCATATGCTCTCCCAGCCCATCCCCACCCCCACTCTCTTCTTCCCCTTCATTACTTTTATTTTGTTTTCATTTCTCTTCTACTTTCATTTGTTGTTCCACTATGATTGCATGACCACTTTGCTTGTTTGCTTTCTCACATTATTTCATTTCACTGCATGTTGTAGTCCCTACTCAGGGCGAGGACTGGATGTAAAAAAAAAAAGTGCGTCAGTGCTTATGTATTAGCCTCGTAAATAAAGAATTTTCTCTTCTCTCTCTCTCTCTCTCTCTCTCTCTCTCTCTCTCTCTCTCTTCTCTCTCTCTCTCTCATCAAGTCCTTGACTACCCCCCCTACCTCTGGTTCCCATAGTAGTGTTAACATTGTCAAAAGCTGGCATCGAAACGGGCTGTGTGTGTGAATCCGCCGGCAGTGACGAACACGTGACCTTCCCCACCGAATGCGGGTCCTGGTCAGACACAAACTTTCGGAGAGTGAATACTTTTTACAATAGAGTTATCAGCCTTGATGAATTAGGGACAACCTCGGGGCCACCGGGGACGTCATTGGTAGTTCTCAGAGGGCCGTTCTCGCGCTGCGCCTATTTTAGTTCAGACAGACACGCGACAAGTCAGTCAGCTGAAGCACACAGGTTGCACACCAAAAATGTATGCGCCAAGGCCTTGCTTAAGTCGTCGAGTATTTATAGACCGGCGCAACTAGGTTGTTTTGAGAATTTTGTGTTTTTATATTGTATCTAAAAGTTGATTCTCCTCATTTTCTTTCACATGGCCATCAAGGTACAAGCCAGGTGGTTCCAAGCAGACAGATTAGAATCAAAGGAATGGGACTGTTTTGGCGCTTCCGGGTGGCGCAATGATAGGGTCACGGGGGAGTGCAAAGGCCTGAAATGTGACGTCGACTAAAATTTAATGGGAAGGCCATTTATTTGCAGATTGTTTGCGATTTCAATGTGACGTCAACTCAAGGGAAGGTCACGTGTTTGCAGATTGTTTGTGATTCCAATGTGACGTCAACTCAAGGGAAGGAGAAGAAAAAGAAACACCCGAAGGTGCTGGGGAGGACCCAGAGAAGCACTGTCTTCACCTGCCTTTAGAGCAGTCCTGTACCACCCTTGGAGGCCTGCGCTGTGTTGACGATGGGTACAGGCAGATTGTTTGCGATTTCAATGTGACGTCAACTCAAGGGAAGGTCACGTGTTTGCAGATTGTTTGTGATTCCAATGTGACGTCAACTCAAGGGAAGGTCACGTGTTTGAAGATTGTTTGTGATTTCATCAGTGAGAATCCACCCAAAACAAGGGGAAATATGATTGTTGTGGAGTCGTTCTTTTTACCAGTTTTCAGTTTAAGATTTAATGCTGGCTCAAATTTATGGTGAGCCTCAAAACGCTCGCATGAATTACATAAGAGTTTTAGTGCAAAATTCTCATTATGGCGTGTGGCCACATCCCTACGAGACCGCATAGTCTATTGCTGAGTATGCCACTACTCTGTGTGTACAGACTGTATACTCTACTGCTGTTCATGGCACTACTCTGTGTGTACAGATTGTATAGACTACTGCTGTTCATGGCACTAATCTGTGTGTACAGATTGTATAGACTACTGCTGTTCATGGCACTACTCTGTGTGTGCAGACTGTATAGTCTACTGCTGTTCATGGCACTAATCTGTGTGTACAGA
>CM031608.1:18411606-18416606 GCA_018398815.1 Conus ventricosus
ACCTTCTTTCCTTACAAGACTTACTCTAAACACAACATTATTTCAAAGAATTTTGTATGTCTGAGTTGTTAGTGTGTGTGCATGATGGTTGCATGCGGGTATGTGGCCACTTGTGTGCCCATGTGCTGTGTGTGGTGTGCGTGTATGGGTGTGTTTGGCGCATGTGCATTTCATGTGTGTATGTGTGGGGGAGAAAGGGGGGGGGGGGGGGGATATGTGTGGATGAGTGGGACATTGGCTGTGTTTCTGAATAATAATAAATGTATACTACTTATATAGCGCATTTCTTGTTGTACAACTCAATGCGCTTACATCCACCATTTGCACTTATTCATACAATATTCATGCACACAGAAAAAAGAAAATACACAATGGCAGACGCACCTACATGCATAAACTGCCTCACCGAACTAGTTGTGGAGGAATTTAGGAGAGATCAGTCATCTACAGAAGAGAATAGGCTTTTTTGAAGAGGTAAGTTTTGAGCTGAGATTTAAAAGAAGAAAGAGTAGGCTGATTACGAAGGTCTTCAGGGGGAGTTCCAAATAGGTGCTCTAAAACTGAAGGCTCTTTCGCCAACAGATTTCAGAGAACGCTTAGGGATTTTCAAAAGTTTTTGTGAAGAAGAGCAAAGGGTATGAGAGCTTTGGGTAGGTGCAGAGAGAAGAAGAGAGATAGCAAGGAAGAGATTCATTGAAGTGGCGGAAAGCAAGAACTGCCAGTTTAAATTGCCACCGATACTGTATGGGAAGCCATTGCAGTTCGATCAGCATGGAGTGATGTGCTCACACCTCCTCCTCTTCAAAACAAGTCGTGCAGCCTATTTTGGACTCTCTGCAGCCGAGCAATCTGTCTGCAGCTGTGCTTTTGTTTAGCTGCATTTAACTTTGCTTGTTTTTTTTTTAATCACTAATTTCAAATAGGTCAGTTGTTTTGATCATCCATTATTTTCCTACCTTCTATAAGAGCTGCGAGCAGTGTTCTGGATACATGGGGAAAAGGATATTTTTTATCATTATTATTGACTGTTATTATCATGAAATGATTGACCCAAATAAATTTCTGTAGGAATCGGTGAAGGAAGAAAACACAGCGAAAACAGCCACGGACTTTGTGGCTGAAGAAGTCAAATAACAAGTGTGCAAAAAGAAAATCACAACTTGCTGTCCAAAAGAAAAGAATATGGCAATAATCTGAGACTTACTGTGCAAACTACAAACACACATTAAATCATTTATTCTTCAAAGTTTTTCAGACCATACAGACAAGTATCAATTTTTTTTTTAAAAAGTTGGACGTTTGAGTGTGAGAGAAAGATGAGTCATGAGTTTACAACCCACAGTTATTAGAATACATAATGTTTAGATATATGGCTACAGCACACATTTAAAGGGTTTGTTTTTGCTCACACAGGTCAGGGCCACTTAATTCCAATGTGTTGAAACAATGTGTAGTACAGGCGCTTCAACAATGACTAGCATGAGGGGCAGTCAGTATGTTGGAAAAAGACACAACAGTCCAAGACAATTGGGGGAGGAAACGGAAAACTTTCGACAGGGGAGGGAGGGAATAGGTGAGGGGAGTCAGCAAGTAATGAACCACACAACCACCATGATCTTTGTTTGAAGCACGGTATTAAACAGCTTGAAGCTGAAGGTCTTCATTTACCCCCTTTTATTTCATCCTATCTCTGTATTTCATCCATCTAACACATACTATTGTAAATAATTCAACTGCGCGTCTTCGTGATGTGAGTGCGTGTGTGAGAGTGTGTGTGTGTGGTGTGGATGTGCTCGCGGCGCGTGAGTGCTTGCGTGCTTGCGCGCTAGCATGCATGCATGCGCCTACAAGCACATGCATGCATGCAAGGTCATAAGCTCATGTATGGATTTGGCCTTAAAGCAATGACTAACTGTCCATGAAAAAGAAAATCCATCCCAAAGCACATAGATCAGAGTATGAGCACATATTTCTAAAAAAGCCCTTAAATTACCTCCACTCAATAACAATCACATTGTATGAACTCATGCAGGCATTGACTGTAACCAGTTGGACACGCCCCCCCCCCCCCTTCCTCTACCCGTCAGCGAACGTCACATTTTTTTGGGTTCAGCTTTTAAACAAGAGTCAGGATACTCTGTCTCGAGGACCTGAGACCTGGTGACTATAACCCGCCTAAATTCAAAGTGTAAACGGAAGGGCGTGTGTCGAGAGTGCACTCGTGCGTACTTGTCCGTACCATTTCAGCCAATCAAACAAACAACTCTTCAGCCCACCCTTTGAAGGAGAAATGCTCCATATCCTGTTACGACGGCTAAGTTGCAGCAGTCCAGCGGCTGTGTGAAAGCAACCATACCACCCCATGCCCGCGACACGGAGAACACTTAACCATGTAACAACAATCGCACAGAAAGACCATTGTCCCTGTCACATGCACTCGTAATATCCAATATTATTTTTTTATGAGAGTTTATTGTTTTTTTATCTGCACTGTATGAATAGTTTGCATCATTGTTCAAATCTGACAATTCGGCTTGCATAAGTCCAGTTTGTATGATATACTTAATACAGTCCTGACTCTAGCATTCATTGAAAATGAGTCATACTTTCTACATTATATCATGTATTTCGAAGACTAAAATTGTATCCAAGAGATAACAAAATGACGAAAGGGGGGAAACACAAACCAACTTTAAATCTGTGGATAAACACAACAAACACATACCAAAATATTTCAAAAAGTTTCACAAACTAGGCAAAATACTGCACCAATAAAAAAGACAAGTCAACAGCTACAATAAATAAGATCAAATGTTAGCATAAAAAAAAACCAAGCAAACGAGATCAGAAATCTTCACTCTGTGGCTAGTGAACCTAAGGACAATCATTTTTTACAGATATTGCACCTTTTCATTTTCAAAGGTTTAGAGCGCATAACTCAAACCAAAAAAAAAAAGACAACAACAAAAACTAAAGAAAAAAAACACATGCCACTAACAACACACGTAGTAAAAATTAAAGCTTTCCATTCTTGAAAACAAAAAAAGAAAGAAACACCGATTCCTCAGATAACATACAATGCTGGCTGCAGTATTCCCTACAAAGGGCGCCAATGTTAATGTACATTTCTCTTCCATTTAAATTACTCATGGTAAATCATCTACAATGAACAAATTTTATATTATCTTAAGTAACTGTTATGTGCCAAAGTGAATATCTACATGTATTCTGTCTTTGTTGACATCAAAGATTACAAGAGAGAGAGAGAGAGAGAGAGGAAGAGAGAGAGAGAGAGAGAGAGAGAGAGAGAGAGAGAGTGAGAGAGAGAGAGAGAGACACACAGACAAACAGACAGCGAGACAGACAGAAAGCGAACAGCAAATTCATTAACCCCTTCCCTGCCACATATAAGTGCTTTTCTGTATTGCTGTGTGCCAGGGCCAAATTTTGCTTTTGCAGTAGGTTCACTCATCTGTTCACTACTCATTCATTTATTGAGATATCCTTAGATTTTTTGCATGTTTTTTCTATACCCTGTGCTATAGATGTGGTGTCATAATAATTGATTTGGCTGGTCATAAGTATGATAAAAATCAATATAATCAACCATTTTTGTAATAAATTGACACTTTTTCTGCCTACGCACACACATTGCAGCACATCAAACCAAAGAGAAAAAGTGAAAAAACTGGTGATTTATTGACTGAACATTATACAAACACTGGTATTCATATTACTGCCAGCAAATGTTTTTCAGTGTGGTAACACATCATAATTAGGGTACCCCAATCCCAGGGTAAAGGGACAGAATTTTGCTTTAGTGGTAGGTTCACTAATCTGTTCATACTCATTCATTTATGGAGATATGTCTTAGATTTTTTGCATCATTCTTTCTTAGTGCCTGGTCTATAATGAGATCTCATAATATTTTGATTCTGTTGCCAAATAGTTTGGTAAAAAGTATTATGATAAACCTTTTTGAAATAAAATAATTGTTTTTGAACATACACACACATTGAAACACATCAAACCACACAAAACAATGAAAAAAATGGGTGTTGTATTGGCTGAGCATCATACAAACATCTGTATTGATATCATTCCAATCAAATGTTCTTTTATGTGTAATACATACATCACTGGGTTACCCCAATTCAGAGTAAAGGGACAGAATTTTGATTTTGTGTAGGTTCACGTATGTTCACTACTCATTCATTTATTGAGATATCTGTTAGATAGTTTGCAGTTTTCCTCCTAATAGCAGAGGTATTATGTGGTATCATAATATTTTGATTTTGGTGCACTAGTATAGTAAAAAGTAACACAATCAACATGTTTCTGTTATAAAATGACAGTGTCCAAGCACACACATACACACTGCAACACATCAAACCACACAACACATACAAAAAATTGGTGTGATATTGCCTGAACATCATACAAACATCTGTATGATATCATTGCCAGCAAATCATCTTCTGTGTGGTAATACATACATCTTTGGGGGTACCCCAATCCCAGGGTAAAGGGACAGAATTCTGCTTTTGACAGTAGGTTCACTCATCGTTCACTACTCATTCATTATTGAGATATCTCTTAGATTGTTTGCATGTTTTCCCCTTATACCTTGTGGCATGATGTGATGTCATTACATTTTGATTTTGTTGATAAGTAATATGGCAAAAAGTAACATAACCAACTTTTTAGTAATGAAATGACTGTTTTTGGGCACACACACATACATTGCAGCTGATCATACCATACAAAACATGGAAAAAATTTGGTGTTAGTATTGATTGGACATCATACAAACATCTGGTATTGATATTATTGCCAGCAAGTCTTCTTCTGTGTGGTAATATAATACATCTTTGGGGTACCCCAATCCCAGGGTAAAGGGACAGAATCTGCTTTTGACAGTAGGTTCACTCATCTGTTCACTACTCATTCATTTATTGAGATATCTCTTAGATTGTTTGCATGTTTTCCCCTTATACCTG
>CM031608.1:18421606-18424893 GCA_018398815.1 Conus ventricosus
AAAACATTTATCATTTCATCCTCTCTTCTCTTTTTCCCCCATCACCTCACGCCCTCAACCCCCCCCCCACCCCCCCCATCCCTTTTTTCTTTTTAAAACTACGTATTTGATATCACACCCTCATCAACTGACTGGGGAAAAAATCTTTCCCGCAACAACAACAAAAACCCTTTTAACTTAAACACAATGAAAGCACTCTCCTGCACACCCGTCTTCCACTGAATAAAATCAATGTAACAAGACTCCATATTGAAACATATATTTACATATTCCTCTGATTTTCATTTTCTATGCTGCTCTGTACCCTTTTCCTCTTTTTATTTCACACAAAAAGATTTTCCCGATTTCCGAAAGTGAAGTATCACCATTTGTACACTGGAATCCCCGGATAACTAACCAGCAAACGGGCAAAAACTAAGGAATGCTTTGAAGTGAGGAGCAGGAGGACAGGACAGACACTATACAGAATGGAACCCTCACCAACAGTGGGTTCCACTTTGTGCAGATCGTCCCCACTGAGAACGGCCAGTATAGAGCTCTTGCCGCACCCTTTCCAGACCGATGCACAGGATGCTGAAGTTGGGCCGCGTCGGGTGGGACCTTTGCAGCACAGCCGTCTGTACAACTGACAAAAACAAGCACCGGCTCAAACCTCATTTCACCATTTCAGAGCATGACATGTGAGGATAAAACCTGAGCGTGGTCTGTGTCTGCACAACATTTGAATTCATCGCAATGACACCGCTACTGTTAAGTTTTATGCTGGAACCATACTTTTGTAAAGGATGATGGCATTGGACTTGGACTGAACCTGTAATGAATGAGAAGAATGTAAGAACTTTCATTTAAATAGAAAAGATGATCTATAGATACTTGCTTCCCACTCTAAGTCACATGCAAAAATTTTACTCTTTTATTTCATGTTTGTACAAAACTCATGGGTGGACCTATCAAAGTGAAACCTTACCATAACTGACACATTCTTGACAGTTATAATGAATCAACATTTCATACACAGCTTTTAAACCCAAATGTTGCTATAAGTTAAATTTTACACAACATATTAACAAATGACATTCTGGTCCATCATAAACAAGCACTAATAATACAGACGACAATGGCACAATGACAACTTGTGACTTAATAAAGTATAAAGCAGCACACTCATCTTTTAGTAACAAAAAACAAAACAAAAATCTTTTAGTTACATCTAACACTTTACTGATAATGAAGCTGAACTGTTTGAAAGGTAGACTGACTCATTTTCATTGTTAAGAAGAGTCCCAAACGAGTTTTTTGTTGTAATTGTCTATTTTTGTTTTTGTTTTTATTTACATTTCAATTTCATTTTCCCATCAGGGGGTGTCACTGAGAACTAGTCCCCAAAATCTCCCAATTTTTGAGCCACAATGCACAAAATTTATAGCAATGAAAATTTTGGATTAGTTTGAAAATTTTAAAAGAAACGTTCAAAGCGATACACCAACCTTCAAATCAACATTTTTCCCTCTCTCCGCCAGTTCCTTTTTCACTGCCCGTGTCGGGTGTGAGTACGCTTGAATTTTTGTTTCCCCTGAGGTAAAATGATCCATCAACTGTCTTTCCACTCTGACACCAGCTTCTCTGTGCTACAGTGCGATGAGATAGAATTGATACAATAACATTGTATACCCTATAAAGTAAACAGATTTAAAACACTAAAAAAAATTAAAAACTACGGTAAAAATGCTGCGTCTTTTAAAGGGCACAAATATCTAAAACTAAGCAAATCAAAAACGAATATTAATTTCATGGTCCCCAAATCAACAGGTAAACAAATTCAACATAAGCGTATCAAATTGCCCCTTCTCGCTGCAATACAAAAAATAAATAATGTTGTTTAAAGCCCACGACCGCAGAGGGCCACATCGGGGCTGTCACCACTTTAAAAATCAACTCACCTCATTTGAAGAAAAAAAAAAAAAAAAAAAAAAAAAAAAACAAACTTTTACACATCGCTTAATGACCGTCTAGAAACGCACCAAAATTTTCATTAAAACTTTTTTTCCGTAAAACTAAATAGATGAAAAAAGTTAATCTCTTTCAAAATCAAGGTCATCTGGGGGGACATCCCAAAAAGGTCTTCATGGGCCCGCTGTAAAATGTTTTTCTCAATCGTGCAAGTCCCCAAAACTCTAAAAAAACATGTTCATTGGATGGCGCGACATGGAATGCACCACGGACTTCTTCACTTTAAAAAAGGGAAGCATGGGAAAATACAAGGGCCCTTCGCCGGGGAAAAAGACCGTTTCCTCTTTTCGACCCCCCCACGTGGATGGGAGGAAGCCTTAAAGGTTTGGGCGGATCTGAAAGAGTTTTTTACTCGCGTGTGTTCCAATCCTCCTGCCAGAGGGCCTCACATAACTTAAATTTGGGGTTTTACATCTGAACAGGAATAAAAGTTGGGCATTTTTCTCTTGTGGCTTCTTGGGTAAACGATCAACCTTTCGCCGCCGAGCCAACAGACCAGGAACCCAAGCAAGATAATGTTTTCCCTCCCCTTTCAACTTGCTAAAAAATTCAAAGAATGCAAAAATTTTGGGGTGCTGAAGGTTGCGGGCCCGCACTTCCAAACTGACAGCGAATCCGACAAACCGAAAGCCCTCTTTGAAGAATTGAGATTTTTCAAACCCAACCCGAGCAGTAAGTTCAGCAAATAGAGAAGCACGGAAAGGATAGTTTCCCAAAAGTATCTAGAAGGAGCCCCAGGGGAATAGGCTGCCGGCCACCCATCCTCAATTTAACGCGTGAAAACTTTTTTATAGATGGGAATTTCGAACAAGTCACAACAATGCCCTTTTACGCCAAAGACTGGGAACTCTTTCGAAAGCTGCAAAATCGAAAAAGAATCCGGTGTGAAAAAGGTCCCGAGGTTGATCCGGAAACTTGGGAAAAAACGGGAAAAAACTCCCCCTTTTGACCTGCATTCCGCCGTGAGCTGCTACGAAGACCAAACGGCGGGGAAAACTTTTGGGGTTTTTTTCAAACTTACTTTGGAATGGAGGGTCAAAGCACGTCATAGGGAGGATTCTGCGGTTCTGAGAACAGTCGGATAAATAAATTTAAAGACAGTTTCAGCCTGCGGTTGGGCAATGAAGGTTCGCCTGCCTCGCGACAGCTGTACACGGGTGGTGCGGGAAAGCCCAAGACAGAACAAGCCCTTGATTGGGTGGGTCCAAAAGTTGAGGTAAGAGGGTCTTGCGGGGCCGTAGACGCACAACCGTAGTCCATTTGGAACGACCAAGGCT
>CM031608.1:18424993-18447493 GCA_018398815.1 Conus ventricosus
GAGAGAGAGAGAGCAAATTTAAATGGATAGACTACGGCGAGCGTGTAAGTCAAGTTAAACTCATGAGATGAGTGAGTAATACAAAAGAGAGAGACAGACAGACAGAGACAGAGAGAGCGTACTTGAATGGGCAGGCTATGGCGAGCGTGTATGTGAGAGAGAGAGAGAGAGAGAGAGAGAGAGAGAGAGAGAGAGAGAGATGTCAAAACTAGCTCACTTAGTCTTGCAAGCCACGCATGACAGTCAATGAGTGAGAGTTATAAGAGGACCTACGAACAAAGGTTTCATTCGTCGAACAAGTCAAGTCAAGTCAAGTCAAGTGTATGTCTGTGACGGAAGCGTCGAGATGGAGAGAAAGAAAGGGTTGGACCGGACAGAAACAGAGTGAAGAGAAAAGAGAGAAAGGGACCAGGACAAAGTGCCGCTTCTGTCACCTTCAAGGACTACCTGCCGCTTCCGTCACCCTCAAGGACTACCTGCCGCTTCCGTCACCCTCAAGGACAAACTGCCACTTCAGTCACCTTCAAGGACAAACTGCCACTTCAGTCACCTTCAAGGACGAACTGCCACTTCCGTCACCTTCAAGGACAAACTGCCACTTCAGTCACCTTCAAGGACAAACTGCCACTTCAGTCACCTTCAAGGACGAACTGCAACTTCAGTCACCGTCAAGGAAAAAACTGCCATTTCAGTTACCCTCAAGGAAAAACTGCCACTTCAGTCGCCTTCAAGGACAAACTACCATTTCCTTCACCTTCAAGGACAAACTACCACTTCCTTCACCTTCAAGGACACACTCCATGGGTCAGCTTCACAGACGAGCTGTCACCTCTGGAAGCACAAGCGACCTGTCAGTCAGCGGACAAGACCAAAACGATGAGGAGCTACGTCATGATGAACTACGTCATGATGAACTCCGTCATGACGAACTACGTCATGATGAACTATGACATAATGAACAACGTCAGGATGAAGTATGTCATGATGAACTACGTCATGATGAACTACGTCATGATGAACTCCGTCATGACGAACTACGTCATGATGAACTACGTCATGATGAACTACGTCAGGATGAAGTACGTCAGGATGAACTACGTCAGGATGAATTACGTCATGACGAACTACGTCATGACGAACTACATCATGATGAACTACGTCTTGACGAACTGCGCTGTAAACAGGATTGGTGCTGCTATGTTTTCTTTCGGACGCTTTGTTTTCTTTCAAGTATCTGTTTGAATTAGTTGAAATGAATTTGATTGGGCACCTTTTTCTGTCTGTCTGTCTGTCTGTCTGTCTGTCTGTCTGTCTGTCTGTCTGTCTGTCTTCCTGCCCGTCTGTCTGTCTGTCTCTCTCTCTCTTTCTCTCTCTCTCCCTCTCTCTCTCTCTCTCTCTCTCTCCTCTCTCTCTCTCTCTCTGTCTCCTCTGTCTCTCTCCCTCACCCTCTCTCTCTGTCTATCTGTCGTCTGTCTGTCTCTCTCTCTCTCTCTCTCTCTCTCTCCTCTCTCTTTCTCTCTCTCCTCTTCTCTCCTCTCTCTCTCTCTCTCTCTCTCATACATGAGATGGGGGGGGGGGGGGGCGCAAGTGCATGTCTGTGGGTGGGTGTGGGTATGGGTGTGTGTGAGTACATCTGTTCGTTTGTGTGCATATGTACGCATGTCTGTTCATTACCACATACGAGTGATGTGTACGTGTGTCTGAGACCAGTATATATGAGTATGTGTATACCCCCGCGTATGTACATCTGTGTGTCTGTCTGTCTGTTTGTTTGTCTGTCTGTCTGTGTATATGTGTATGAGTGTGAGTCTTGTCAGTACAACTTTGAGTTAAATTGACAATGAATTGATTTCAGTCAGGTGTTGTGTGTGTGTGTGTGTGTGTGGTGTGTGTGTGTGTTGTGAGTGTGTGTGTGTGTGTGTGTGTTGTGTGTGTGTGTGTGTGTGTGTGTGTGTGTGTGTGTGTGTGTGTGTGAATCAGAACCACAAGCAAGTTTAGGGACACACGCAGTTAACGACAAACAGTACCACGCTGAGAAAGAAATAGACTGCACAATTATACCAGCTAGTCACAAGCAACTAATTGTTGGGCTTTCATGTGTTGGTAATTAGCCGTGGGCAGATGGGGGGGGGGGGGGGGCCCTTCTCCTTCCCCCTCCCACCTTCCCTCTCCGGCACGCCTGTCTAGACAGCCATGGAGGGATTTGTGTGCCTGCGCGCGCGTGTGTGTGTGTGTGTGTGTGTGTGTGTGTGTGTGTGTGTGTGTGTGTGTGTGTGTGTGTGTGTGTGTGTGGGATTTGTGCATGTATGGGTTCATGTATGGGTTGCATGTGTGTTGTGTGTGTGTGTGTGTGGGGTGTGTGTGCGTGCGTGCGTGCGTGCGTGCGTGCGTGCGTGCGTTTCGTGCGCGTGTGTGTGTGTGTGTGTATGTGTGTGTGTGTGTGTGTGTGTGTGTGTGTGTGTGTGTGTGTGTGTGTGTCTTTACGCGCCCTGATCTGTGGTTATTGCTAGCCTTAGCTATTATCTTTCCCCTTCTTAGGCCCTAAACTCTGCTGATTTTTTAAATATGATTTTTTCCTGCGGATCTGCTGCTTCTTCTTTTGTCACTACTGTTTGCTGCTGTTTTTCTACTACTACTACTGCTACTGCGCACAGCTGCTGCAACTCTACTACTGCTGCGGGCCCCGCTGCTGCTGCTTCCCCAACCCTACGCTCCCTACTGAGCTGCTGCTACTACGGGCTGCTGCTGCTGCTCCCAATGCACTGTTTCCTGCTGCGCTGTTTGCTGCAACTGCTGCTACGCTACGGGCTGCTGCGCTGCTGATGCGGTTTGGCAGCGCTTTTGCTTCAAACTATTACTACTATTTCCTCCGGTTTCTCGCTACTTTTCCCTCCTCCTAGTGCCCCGCCGTCGCCGCAGCTTTGTTTCCCTGCTGCTGCTGTTTCGGATGATAATGATTAGGGAAGTTTGGATGTTTATGATGATGATGATGACAAACGACAAATAAAGCACTGCTTTTATAGTTGTTTCTGACTGATGATGAGGTTTTGAGTACAGGCTAATGCCAAAAATCATCAAGTTTTCAAAATGGTGGCATTCCGGATTTATCAATGGAAATTTAAAAAATTTTCCGTATCCCGAAACGTAGCTCTGACGCTTCTCACTGTTTGGCTAAAGGGGGGGCGCTCCTGATCGGAAAAGCAATAGGGGGACCCAAACGGGTACTTGAAAAAGCCGAACGGGTAGCTCTTTCCCAAAGGGTTTTTTTGTTTTTTTTCGTACAAAGTCCATGAGGTGGAAATTTGTGGTAATGCGAGGGCCGAGTTTTTTATTTTTAGGGCGGGTTTTTTTGTGCGTGCGTGTGTGTGGGGTGTGTGTGGGGTTTTTTGTGTGGTGTTTTGTGTGTGTGGGTGGTGGTGTGTGTGTTTCTGTCTTGTGCCCGTGTATGCCGTTCTGTGCCTGTGTGGGGTTCTTCTAAATTTTCTTTTTTTTTTTTTTCCCTTTTTTTTTTTTTTTTGAAGCCTGATTACACATTTTTCGGGCTGTTTTTGGTTTCGAGCGGCTGCCCCAAACCGGGGCACGGTCGTAATAAACCCGCTGGGCTTTCATTGTTCATTTTCACGGGACTTCGGGACGGGTTGGGGGTGTGTTTTTTTAAAGGAACATCGCCTCTTTGGCATAAAAGGGGCCGGGAAAATTTGGGTGGATACGGTCCTTTTCTACTAAAGGTACCCGGGTTTTTTTTCCCACTCCTGGGGTTTCATCCCCTGCTCCCGGGAAGCCCAAAGATCCCCCATCCCGGACCCATGAAGCATCCCACGGCCCCCCCCCCGTGAGAATCAGGCTCATTTTGGGTAGATCCTCCCTATAGCCTACCCGTGCTTTTTTTCGGGATCGCCACTGTTCAGAGGGTTTTTCGCTGCATTGTTTACCCCTGCCCTTTAAATTTTTCAGATCAAATTCCTTACTTTTTCGCTAAAACATGATTTTATTTTTTTCGTTAAAACCCAAGATCAGTAGGCGAAACCCCACCCCCCCCCCATCCCCCCTTTGGCGTGCGGGTTTTTTCATCGTTGGGCTTAAAACTGAAAAACATATGAGACTCACTCGTTAGGGCTTTTTTTGTTTGAAAATATAGAAAAACGAATCACAGCCGCGAAATCGTTCCCCAAAAAAACGCCATTGTTACTATTTTTGATTTTGTGTGGTTTGGGGTTTCCCCCCTTTTGGTCCCCTCGCGGGCCCTGCGGGTTTCTTGCCCCCTATAAAAATGCAAGTTGCAACAAGGAGGAAACAAGTGTGTGGTGTGTGTTTTTGTGTGGTGTGTGTGTGTTTGTGTGGGGTGGGGTGTGTGGTTTTGTGTTTTGTGTGTGAAGGGGTAGGGGGAATTTCGGCATTAGGGAAACACAGAGTTGGGGGAAATTTTATAATGGGGGGGGGGGTAAGGAAAAAGGACCCTGGCATAAAAAATTAACGGGAAAAAAAGGGATAACAAGGGACGAATTTTTTTTTTGCCCAGTGGGGAGAACGAAAAAACACGGATTCTGGCTCAAACCATCCCTAAAACCAATTTGGGGAGGGTTTTGACCCCAAAATCCGGTTTTTTACGTTCTCACAAGAAATTTAATAACCAAAAAAATAACGTTTTTTTAAAAACAAACAACAGTGTGGGGATTATCCGTTTTCATACTAATTACTAAACTGTTCAGATTGAAAGTTTTGTTTTCCAACCCTTTTTGTTTTTTTTGGGTTTTTTTTTAATAAAATTTTTTTCGCGCAGACTTTCATTAAATGACCCTTTCTGTTTTTCATGGGGAAATTTAAAACTACAGTCTTTAACTGTTCTCTAAAGTTTTTTTAAAACGGGAGTTATATTTTTGACAAAAAACCACACACTTATCCATCATTTTCTTCCGCTGAAAGCCATTTTTTGGACAAAGTTTTTTCTCTTTTTAACTATATTTTTTTTCCTGCCAAACCCAGTCCATCTAAATAAAGAGGGTCTGCTTTCCTTTTAAAAACCCTTTATAAAAGTATTCTAAAAAACCACCTTTAATTCTGGGACCCAACAAAATTTTCCGGATCTTTCTGTCCTTTAAAAACCTTCTATCATGAAAATGCTTTTTTCCCTTTTTTAAGTTTGGGCAAAAAATTTTACAATATAATCAAAATTATGCGTTTAAATTTTTTGGGAAAATAGTTCGAGGACAAATTTTGTTTTCCCACAACCATTTGTCCAAAAATTAAAATGAAAAATTTGGGGGGGTTTTTGTCAAAAAGTTTAACTGCTCCATATTTTTTATAACAAAATTTAAATCAAAATCCCATTTTTAAATTTTTAAACAACTCCCCCCTTCAAAACTTTTCATATAAAAAAACCCATGAGGCCTAAATGTGTAAGATTAACCCAAATTTCAGTTCTGTAAAATTTTCTATTTAAGTAAACATTGTTTTTGGTTGCTTGTTTTTAAAATGATCTTAATACCCCAACCATTGTGAAAAAAGACTATGGTAACTTTAAGTTTTTTTAAAACGCTAATTTTCCCAAAGCTAATTTTAAATTTCCCTTTTTAAAAAGTATTTCACTAACGCCCCAACCCCTTCCCTCTCCTCGTTTTTAAAGACAAAAAATTTAAATATCATTGTGAACGTTTTCCCTAATTTCCTGGGGCGGAAAGAACAAAAATTTTTGTAAAAAGTTTTTCTTTAAAACCGTTTTTTTTTTCTGGGGGAGGATGTACTGTTTTTTCCCAAAACGGCGTTATTTCAATCTTTTTCCCCGACTTTTGTGGGTTCCCGGCATAAGACTTACATTTTAAAGGGCCAAAGTTGAATGTTTTTTCTGAAATTTTTTTGAGGGCAAAAAAATTGTAAATGGGCTTTTTAATTTTCAAATTTTATTTCCCTTTCCCTAAAAGGGGTTCAAAGTGCCTTTTGCTGTCAGGTTTCGAACAAATTTTATATTCATACTGGCCACATTTTTTGCCTACTTTGCGTAGTTGTTCTATTTTTTAGGAAACTTTTTTTTAGTCGAAACCTTTTTGCGTTTATAACCCATCTTTGGGTTGTACTCAAAACCATACAAACGCCTATCTCACCTTTCTGTTAAAAGGGCGCAACGTCGAAAAGGTTTTTAAAATTTTTAAGGTTAACACCTTACAGCGCCATGAAAACACCCGGGTTCTTTTTGGCCCCCGCGACATTATTTTTTAGAAAAAACTAATTATTTTTTTTTTCCAAAAAACAAGTGCAGGTTTTCACATTTCACGATTTTCCCCCTTTTTTTGGTCTAAATTTTTTTTATTAAATGATCCGCCCCTCCCCAAACAAACTTTTAAAACTAAAAATTTGGGGAAATTGGGAAATAATTTCATAATCGCAAAAATCAGTTTTTCCCGGGGGACGGAAGAGCCCCTAAAACAGTTAAAGGGTTTTCCCATCATATAATTTTTTCTTTTCAGTGCTCGTTTCATCCAAAAAAAACATAGAGAAAGAATGTAATGAAAAGATTCGGCTTTTCCCCCTCAAAAAAGTAGTTTTGTTTGGTGTAACTCAAAATCTATAATTGCCCCAGCTGCAAAGCCTAACATTTTAGCTAGCTCTTTATCAAAAAAAGAAACCCTACTTCTTTTTTCAGGCTTGAATTTTAAACCATTTTTTTTCAATTCGCATTTTTAAAATTTTGAGAGCAAATTCAAAGTTACTCTTGCTTTTTTTTAGTGGGGCAAAACCCGTAATAACCATCAGGTATTTTAACTGGCAAACCCGGGGGCCCTGTTTTGTAAATTTTTTTTAATCTTATTAAATTTTTTTTTGATTCACTTATATTAAACCATGCAACTTGTAAAATATTTCATGAACCAACCATTCTGCTTCCGAAATTTTTTATCAATAGTTTTTCCCAAAAAAGGGGAAAAAGGTCTTGAGTTTTTAATTTTTTAAAAACTTTTTTTTAAACAAATAAAAATGAGTGCGTTTAAATATCTGATGCAAAATATTCTTTTTGGGCCGAAACTAAAATAAAAAAAATTTATAAAACTGACGCCCTTTCTTTTTCTGTGACCCAGACGACCCCTTTTCAAGAAAAGGGGAGAAACCCCAATTAAAACAGTTTATTTTAAAACCCCCTTTTTAAAAAAGACTAAAAACCGCAAAAAGTGGGGTTTCAGTCACCCCGATGCATTTTTTATCAAAACCCTTTAAAAACTTTGCTGTTTTTTTGTCACCCAACCCCGGTGTGGAGTATCGTATCCCGATCTTTTAAATCATCCTTTTTCCTTTGGTGGGGTCGGTATAGATTTCATTTCTTTTAAAACCTTCAACAAATTTTGACGAACTGAAAACACCATTACCAAATGACAAACCTTTTAACCCTTTTTCACAACAGAAAGACATAAGTTTTTTGGGAAAGGATCTGAAACCGAATTTAATATTAATTTTAAAGGGGAAGATTTTAAAACAAAATTTGGGGACCTTAATCATGGTTTAGGCACCCTTTTTTTTGGGGGTGCACGGGAAAGAATAACTATGACGGCATCCCCTTACAATTTTTTCTTCAGGCAACAGGAAATCCCTCGGGCCCCATAGAGCAAGACCCAAAATCAGCTTTGGAAAAATTTTTTAACTTAAACATTTCTAAGGGCCCAAACCTAAAGCGGGAAAAACGAAAAAACCGACTCTTTTCGTACTTACGTTTGGTGTTTGCTGGGGATCGAAAGCAAAGCGAGATCGAGCTAACTGACCCTTCTCCCGTTTTGACGCAAAAAAACAATACTTTAAAAATTTTAAAAGGACGCCATTAATTCTACAGTTGATTTCCCTTCAAGTATAAAAAAAACCCAAAAAATTTTTAAACAATTCGCAAAAATCGAAAGAAAATTTTGCTGGGGCACTTTTTTATACATGCTCCCTTCTGACCTCAGACTCCAAAATAGGAAAAATAAAAAAATACAATAATGAAATCCTTGGCAGGCAATAAAACAGAAAGTCGAAAAAACGAAAAAAAATTTCTGACCGGTTTTTAATTGAAAAGGCAGTAAACAAACAAGATGACCTCCCAAGAATTGTCATCCAATCCCCGCGCCCCAAAACCCCAAAAAGGCCCATTGAAAAAAAACAAGTCCACAAAGGGCCAAAAAAAAAAAAGGGACCTTTAATATAAAAAACCCGCGTTTTTTTTTTGGGTTTAACTTGCTTAGGATTACTTGGCTTTATTTTACTAAATTAACCCGACATTAAGAAAAAAAAAAATGTCCATAATTGCTCGGGCCAAAAAGCCAACTACTTTGCTTGCAGTAGACAAAAGCCACAAACCAATACTCCCTAAAATACCGGTAAAGCGTCCTGGCTTACCACTTTTTTTTTTTAAAAAACCCTCGCAAGAATGAAAAGCGGGTTTTTTTTCCCCCCAAAGATTTATAAAGGGGGTGAGGGGAGGCATGGTGGGGGGAGGCACGGACTTTGACCACCCCCCTCCCGAAATACCCAACACCAGGAACTTATTGCAAACCCTTAAGGCTTTTAAAAAACCTTTTCTAATGTGACTCCCTCCCCTCTCTAAACAGCGTTCGAAATTTTCTTTTTCCCCAAAGCTTTGGGGGGTTTTCATATAAATTTGTTTGGATATTTTCCCTCTTACTTCGCTCATTTTGAGTTGAATTGTTCACGTTATACCCCAAACGCTTCTATCAACAAAATTCTTTCTAAATTAAGGCATCGGGGTCTTTGTTCTATTTTTTTTTTAACCCTCAAGGCCCTAATTTGGCGTCGTCACATCAGAAAGGGTTTTTTTTTTTCTTTTTCTATATCCCCTATTTCATCAGTTTTGCAAATTTTTTTAAAAATTTCCCCTTTGGGATGGTTCTTAAAGCACGATCAAGGGCAAACAATTCTCTCTCAGGTAGCCGTGGTTCGGTTTTTTTTTTAAATGCTTTTTTCCCTTCCAGGGGGTTCTGCCCTATGCTTTTAAATTTTTTTCGACTGCTTTTTTGATTTAAAAATCTTTAGGTCCATTTTTTGCTTTTTGGTTATTTTTTTGGGAGTTTTTGGGTTGTAGTTTTAAAAGGGAAGCAATTTCGTCCGGATCAAATTTTTTGGTTTAAAAAAGCCAAGGGCGACCCCGGGCCGCATCGCACTGACCTTTGTCTAATTGTATCTGGCCTACAAACCTTAAAGGGTTTTTCGTTTATGCGTAAGCGGACACGTTCTCCTTTGCCCTTTTTTTCACATACAAAAGGGTTTTTATCTTTTATTTTTAAAAAATCATCCAGTTATATAGTTTCGGGAAGTTCTAGCCCCTAAACTTTGGTATAATATCTGCCCCTTACTTTCTGTTAATTCACGCCTTTGCTGCCCTTCAAACAAATTTCATAAAATGAAACCCCCCCGGCGATTTTGTACCAAAGGGTAAATTTCACTCATTCTCCCCCAGGATCTAAAAAAATCAAAAATCTTCTTCACCTCCAATGCCTGCCATTTTTTTAAATAAAAAATTTTTTTTTTATTTTTTTTTATAAAAAAATTCACAAGAAATATGGCCGATTCTTGACCCCATAGAAGACTGAAAGAACCCTTTGGCGTAAAGGGGAAAATAACGAATATTTCTTTTCCCAAAAATAACCCAAACTATTTATTGATGCAGATCAAATTTTTACTGCCCAAATTTTCCAGACCTGGGAGCGGAAAAGTGATTGGCCAAAGGCCGCCGTCTTATTTTTTCAAAATAGAACTGGGTTTTAAACAAAAACCCCCCAAACAAAAAATTTGTCCGGGAACGGGGGGGGCAATCGTTAAAAAAAATTTTCCCTTATAAAATTTTAGGGGCAAGAAATATTTTTTTTACACAATGCAGACTTTTTTTTTAAACCTATTCTAAACTATGGCTAACCGGGAATAAAAAGGGCCGACTTCGTTTAAAGGGAACAAAAAGGAAAAAACTAAAACATAGAAAAGGCGCTAAAAGATGCTAAAGAGGGCCCAAAAAGGAAATTAGTTTTAAAGTTATGCGTATGGTAACGTTTTTTCCATCCCCCTAGATTTGAGTTGTTAAAAGCGCACCCCCAAATATTTTCAAGGAGCGTTTAAAAACAGATTGTCAAAATAAAAAAATTTTTTAATAAAACTAAAAAAACATTTTTTAATATCTACAAAAAACCGAAGCAAATTTTCAACCCATTTCTGACATCTGTTAGAGTTTGACATTTTAAGAAAAACCCCTAAAAACAAGGCTAAACGAGAAACCAATATCATAAAAATTTAAAGCAATATATTTAACGAAAGAGTGATTCATCATTCTAAATTTTCCCCCAAAAAAGCGGGCAGACACTATTTTGGAATTTTTAAAGTTTTAGTGTCACAGCAAGATGTTTAAAAGGTTTTTTAAATTGCTGTGCAAGATAAGAACCTTTCAAAAAAAACCAAACCCTAAAAATTTTGTTAACCCCCAAAAAAAAACGAAATGCAATGTACAATTGAGGGTAGCCCCTAACCAAATCAAACGCTAGCGGGCAAAACCCTTTAATCAAAAATTTTTGAGGGAAATAAAAAAAACTGTTTGGAGGGGGGAGGTGTAAAATCCAACATTTGACCTTGTGTCCTAAAAAACTAAAACTTCACGGGCGTTAGACTTGATCATTATTTAACAACGAAAAGGGGTTTTAATGGTTGCCCAAGGGCCAACCCGGGGGATAATCATTACATGGAAGCGGGAAAACCCTGCAAAGACATAAAAAAACATTCAAATTGAAAAAAAAAAAAAGAGGTCGATAAACCATTAACGTGTATTTTTTTTAAATATATGATGCCGGGCTGAAAAATTGAAGATAACAGTTTTAAAAGGGATATACAATCCCTAAATTTTTTTTTATTTTAAAAAAACATGTCTGTTCTTTTTTATCCAAATGTCCTACAGAAACCGGGAGTCGCCAAGAGAAGGGATAGTAGAAACCCCCCAACATAAAAGCCCAATTGCCCAAACTTACAAAAAAGCAACAAAAACTAGAGCAACCTTTCAAAAAAAAGAAAACCCCAAACGAAGGTATTCTGCTCCCCTTTAAATTTGCGTTACCAAATTTTTTACGGAGAAATCGACTATAACCTGCAACACGGGAACGAGGGGTTGGGTCCTTAGCAACGGGCATAGGCGAAACCCGCAGTTTTAACCTCTAGGGGGTTTTGGGTCTTTACCTTTTGGGCCTGTGCCATTAGCTGTAGGTGCTGCTAGAAAAAAAATAAAAACAAAAAACTCCAAAAGCACACAGCTATGGTTCAACTAATAACGGCTAAACTTGTTCGTTCAAACTGACAAAAAATAAAGCGCAAGTTGACTCAAACTCACGGATGAAGAATTTAATCGTTTACGGGCCGTTTTTGGGATGACAACAAAAACAAAAGTTTGATCTTCAAAAAAAGGGTGGGACAACTTTTTTCAACGGGCCCGAAAAACCATCAGATAAAAAAGGAATTTTTAAAAAAAGAAAACGAACATTAAACACTGTTCTAAAAGCTCACATTAAAAAACCCCAAAAGGGGGGTTTTTTACTTTTAAGTTTATGAGTCCAAGCACAAAAAGCCCTTTGATATTGGTTTCCCGGTTTAAATTTTATTTTTTTTTAATTTTAAAAAAATATTTTTAGTTTGAAAAAAAACCAGCATGGTAAGATATAGAAGGTCCAGACGAATTGTTTGAAACAATGCGTAAGGGAAAAAAATTTTATCAAAAAACTTTAAAAAGATTCAGTCTAGAAGCATTGATCCAGCAAACGACAGGGAAATGTTGCTCCCTGCTATTTCCCCAAGTTCCAGGTAAAAATAACAAAAGACCCGCCAGTTTAAAATAAAATTTTGCGTTTTAATCGACTATGTAACAATAAATGAAGAAAATCTAGAAGTCCCGGGTCCCCCACTAAACAACAGACTATTCTTTCCCCATAATACTAAAAACCCGGTTTTGGGCAAAGAACTGCTTTCCCAGTTTGATGAAGCCGCTGAAGAAACCAAAAAAGAGAGGCTCTGGTTGTCAAGGCGAATTTTTAGAAAATCAGAAATTAAAAAAAGGCTAAGTATTGGGGCCGATTGTAGGCAATTTTTTAATTTACACTACCCCCCAGCATTAGTTTGCAAAAAGACAATTTTTTAAAAATAAAGAATACAGACAACAAATGTTTCATGTGGTGGGGTTCTCGCAAATGCTGCATCAGTCCCCAAAAACGCAGAGAGAGTGTCCCAACAAAGAAACCCTTTCAGCAATATCTTAAACTTTAGTAGAATATCCTTTTCCCCTTAGCGTGGACAAAAATTTATCAGTTTGAAGAACAAAACAAAACCCAAAAAATGTTAATATCTACACATGGGAAAGAGGAAACAAATCTACAAACCCCTTTAAAATGTCCAAGGGAAAAGTCCAAAAGTTGGCGAACCCCAAAAAAAATCTTTTGGACTTACTACTGATGTTTTCACCACAGGGCCCACCCCCAATTTCACATTGATACAAAAAATAAAAGATTATTGGGCGCATACTTCAAACAAAAAAAAAAAACAAGAATTCTGTAGAAAATGTTTAACCCAAAATTCCCCTCTGTCAGCGCGATTTAACTAAAAAACATTGTATCAGCCCATTGACTGGGAATACAGAACTAAATTTCCCCCCACCCCCGGCTAAATTTTGTTTTAAAACTGGAAAAGGCTGCAAAAATTTTCCCCTACATTGTTTCCCCAAAACTTCGAGTCGCCCTTTTTGTTCCCAAAAGGGACCAACCCCACAAAAACTTTTCCCAAAACAGCCTTAAATGAGTAAAACATCAGATTTTTTCATTTGCCTTCATTATTTTTTCAGGTCGGATGGGCCCAATTTTTCACCAGAAAATTTTATAGGGGGGACCTATCTGCAGAAAACTTTTAGAACCTTTCCCAAAAGGGGGGGGAAGGGGCGTTCTAATAATCTAAACTTTCTAAAAATCATAATTAAACCCCCAAGACCAACAAAAAAATAAATCACCCCCCACATTGTTGGATTTTTTGGTTTTTGAACCCAAACCTAAAAGTGAGGAAACCAATCCGACCCGTAAGAAAACCTGACCATTAGTGGAAAGTTCAGAAAGGAACACCACAGTAAATGCAATCTTCAACTAAATTTGAACCAAAGACAGGAGCTGCCCATATTCTTTTTACAAACCCTTTCGAAAGGGTTTCGACTCTCACCTTTTAAAGCAAACAGTAACCGACGCCTTTTTGGGGGCATGCATTGCACAGCATCAAAAATTTCATTGTTTCCCCTTTTAAAAAACATGTCTTTTTTTGACTCTATGCAGCCATAGGGATCATTAGAGCCCCTAGCTATGTCCTTTAAAATCCGCCCAAAAAGGAAGAAAATTTTTGACCCAACACTCCCTTAAAAGGGTTTTTTACCCCCTTATGGAAAAAACATGAACAAATTTGGGAAAAATTTTACGAAGACACACTTCCCCTAAAGTTTCGTTCTGTTCAAATCTCAGAGGAAAAAGGAAAACAGTATTCCGATTACCAAACAAAGCTCAAAAAGCGTGGCGGGAAATTGAGTTAAAAACAATGGGAGACTATCATGATTCATACTTTAAGGCGGGTGTAGTTTTTTTGGGGCGACTTTTGAAAAATTTTTAGGGAAGACCGGGATTAAAAAATTATACCTGGGTCCGCGCATTATATTTTTGCCCCGGGATGATTTTGGGGCGGGTTTCTTAAAGTTTACTGGAGTACAGAAATTTAATTTTTTTGTCTAACCCCGCAAATGAAATTTGATTATTAAAAAAGGAATTTCGGGGGAGGGAAATTTGTATGGCGTTTGCACCATTACTGTAAAAGCAAACAACAAATACTTGGGTACTATGATCCAAGTAAAAGGGCCTTAAAATTCAATTTTTTAGAAGCAAAAAATAGGGATAGTGGGGGAATGGGGGGCCCAAACACTTCCATTAAGTAACTTTTAAAAAGTACACAATAATACGAATAAAAAATTCAAAAAAGCATTAAATTGGGTTTACGATTTGGGCGTCCCGATCAAACCCCCGGGGTACATTTTAGAAGTTGACTTAGAATATCCTCAGGGAAATCCCTGACCACAAAATGACAATCCGTTAGCACAGAAAGCCTAAAGATCAAAAACAGAACCCCCCCTAAACTGTGCCCAATCTCGAGGCAAAAAAAAAAAATGTCTGTCATTACAGACTTCTGCAATTTTATTTTAAAACAATGGTTTTAATTTTTAAAAGGGTGTTCATCGTAAAAATTTTTCTTTTGATTTAAGAACTTTTTATGAAACCATACTTCATGAAGAATACTGATCTCAGAACTAAAACCCCCAGATGCTTCAGAAAAAGACTTTTTAAGGGTAAGAACAACACGTTTCGGAAAGACTAGGGAATCCACACAAGGCCCAAAAATTTTAGTTGGTCACCCGAAAAAAACCCAACAAATTTAACCCGAATTCAAAACCTAATTATCAGGACTTCAGAAGATTTTCATGATCAGCTTTTTGGTATAAAAGATAAAAAAAAGAAAGTCAAATTGGACAAACCTGTATTTAAATTTGGGGTTTAAATTTTTTTAAAAATTATCAAACTTTTTATTTAAATTTTTTATGACATTTTTAAACCCCTTGTAAACCAGAGTCCCGAGTTTTTTTTTCACAGATACAGACAGTTTTTTTTATATATATCCCTACTAAAGAATCTATAAGACCTGGGAAAAAGAAGTAGCTTAAGGGCCTCAGGAAAGGGGGGACACATCGATTTTCCTAAAGATTCGCCTTTGGGATTCAATTACTAACAAGAAGGGTTTTTGAAAGATGAAGAAAGAATTATCTGGAAAGGTTTATCAAGGGTTTTTTTTGGGAAAGGGCAAAAATGTACAGTAAATTTGAGCCAGGAGAAAACTATCAAAAAAGAAAGGGGAAAATCTCGCATGTTGTGCAGTCGAGCAAACGGGATGAAAAACAAAAAAGAAGCATTGTTTAATAAACATACTTTTCATCATGACAACGTAAAAACTACGATCTAAATCCAACAAGAATCAACACAACTTTTTGTTTAAAAAAGAATCATTTTGAAAGAACAAACACAAAACGTTTTGTTTGGGGGTTTTAAACCCGAGTTTTCATATCAATTTGGGCATTGAGAAAAAAGCAAATTATTATCTTCTTTAAAATTTTTCCTCAAACATAATAGTTTTTCCCCCTAACCTTTTTTTTAAAGCTCAATCATATCAATAACCAATTCCCAAAACAAAAAATTTTTTTCATTTTTGCTTTATTCACTTGAATTTTTTATCATTTCAAGATATTCTTTATCCTGAAAATTTAAAATTTGGGGTTTTGGGGTTTTAGTGATCTGGATGCATTTTCCATTGGGCCCAAAAAAAAACCTTTGGGAATTGTTTTTTTTAAAAGCAAAATTTATATTAAAGATTCCCGCATCAATTCTAAGGGCTTTTCATTTATCATTCTTGTATCAAATTTTTTTTTCTTTCCCTTTTGAGCTTCCCCTTTTTAAATCCCAAAAAAATTTACGTAAATTAAATTTAAATGGAAAATGTGGCTGGCGGGATTATTCAGGGTTTTTTTCCTCCTTCACAAAAGAAACTTTGAGGGGCTGGTTTTTTTTTGTTGTGTCATTTCCCCGTAATAATACACAGGCGGATTCATTTTTTCAAATTTTTTTTATTTCATATGGGACAAAACCTCCAAACTGGACTGTTGCCCTGAAAACGATGCCCTTCTGCTTTCACCCCGGGAAATAAAGTTTCCTTAAATTTCAAACCAAATGGTAATAGTTTTGCTGGGTTACTGGGGTCTCCTTCAAAAACATTTAAATTTTTTGGGTTTTTTGATTGCTTTTTAACCCGGTTTTAAAACCCCTTTTTAAAAAAAATTTCCCTTTATTATTCATTGCGCGCAAAAAAGAGGCAGTCTTTTAAAACCCCTCTGTGTTCGAGAATTGTCAAACACTCTCTGTGATACGGGAGGAAAAAAGTCTTTCAGCTAACTGTTTTTTAAAGTTTTCAAACTAAAGCCTGTGATCTGTGAACTCCCCGGGGAAAGCCCCTTTTTAAAGGGAAATCTATGTTTTAACAATAAATTTATTCACTCGGCCTTTAAAATTTTTTTCCAAAACCCTCCTATTGAAAAAAAGCCAGGGTTTAATTAACGGGCCTCGTTATATATCATTGTATGGCAACAGCAACAGCAGAAGCACTCTTTTGTGTTAATGGTTCTGCATTTTTTGTATCTTGAAGCTATGTCATTATGCAAGTGCGTACTTTTAAAACTTTTTCGTCTAAAACGTATCAAAAAGGGAAAAAATAAAAGAACCAATTTTATGTGTCGTTCGGGATTTATTTACAAAGTGCGGTCTTTGAAACGTTTTTGGCGCTTGGGAAATAAATTTTTTCCAAATCGCTTGTTTTGATAACCATTCTTTTGCTGTTTTTTCCCCTGACTCCAGCTGCTTGGCTTAGCATTTTGTTTTCTGTAAAACCCCTTTTCCCAAAATCCCCTTTTGGGGAATAATAGATTTTTTTTATTTTTTTTTTTTCAGCCAATATTATGTGGCCAAAAAAAAATACACAAGTCATACCAAAAAAACAAACGCGATTTCTTGCATCTTTTGTTTTTCTGATGGATTATAAAAAATCGCTGAAATTTTGGGGGGGTGCAAAGTCTCGATTGGCTCCCTTTTTAAAAAATAAAAAATTTTTTTATTGCCTGGCAACGTCTTTAAATGTTTTAACTCATGTCCCTGTTTTTTCAGTTTTTTTAAAAATAAAAACTAACCGCTCAATTCTCTGCTTTTTTTATAGTTATCTTTGCTCCCGCTAGTTGCTCCCCACTTTTTTTATGTCTTTTTTTCCCCCCGCCGTCACCCCAGTTTAAATAAATGCATAATTACTTCCCCCTAAAAGCAAGCCATTAACCCAGCGCCACCCATCATCATTAAAGAGTGAACCCTTTTTTAAATTTTATTTTTTTTTACATAATTTAAAAATATCAAAGGGTTATTCCCTTTCTTAACTAAAAATCCCTTTTGTAGCTGCAATAATAGCAATTTGCTTTGCTGAGTCTTCAAAGCCTAGCTTTTCCAAGATCGCTGGTTTTATTTTTAACAAGGGTTTTAAACCCGCATCTTTTAAACCAAAACCTTTGGCCTCCAAAAACGCAGAAAGGTATACAAGGTTGGAAAAAGTTTTTTTGGTGCTCCCTTTTTAAAAAAAAAAAATAATTAATAATTAATAAAAAAAAAAATGAACATCCCATCTTAAAAACCCTTCCGAACTTATGACTACAAATGATCAAGTTGATGACCAAGCTATTAAACCCAAAAAGGAAAGGCTGTATACTTTGGCGCAAGCGAAAAACAAAACAACCCGGAAAAAGAAATTCCCCTAGAAAAATTTAACAAATGTCACCACAAACAAGGGAAATTATCAAAACAGGTTTTGAAAGGGAACTGGGGCCCAAATGGTAAAAAGTGTTGGGCAAAAAGGGTTTTTTGTTTGTACACTAAACTAGTTTATGATTTGGGGCCTATTGATTCTGACAAGAAATTTTAAATTTTGATTTTAAAAAGCCGGATCCAGTTTTTTTAAATAAGACATTAGAGTCTCTAGGTGTTTATCTTTTTAACAATTTGGAACATTTATTGTCGGGCCAAATGATTTGCAGGATTAATTACTTTTAAACAAAAAATTTTGGGTTTTCCCCTTCAAAATGACCGAGGCCCCGAAAATCGCAGAAAACAGAAAACCCTTGAGTCAGGAAAGAAAGTGTCCCAGTAAAAAGCCTCCTCATCCTGGGGGGCTTGGGAGCAGAAAAAAAATTTGGGAGAGTTGGGAAAAAAACCAAAAAAAATTTAAAGTTACAATCACAGAAAAATAATCATAATTTAAAAAATAACACCGCCAACGCCAGCAGCTTTTCAAAGCCCCGCCCAGAACAAGAACAAGTTGATTCAAGACCTGCACACCCAAAATCTTCAGGGGAAAATTTAACTTAAAACAGTTTTCATTTTTTTTTTCCTTGTGCTGGGGGTGTTTTTACTGTTTTAAAATAAAAAACAACGCTTTGGGGAAAACGAAAGGGAGTCAAAAAAAACTGAACCACTAAATATAAAACCAAAAAAAAAAGCTGCCCCAAAACCCCCAACAACAAAAATCATTTTTTATCCATTTTTAAATGAAAAAATATTTTAAAAATTTTTGTTTTTTTTTATAAAAATAGATCAAGCCGGGTTATTATTTGTTTAAAAAAGATGGGGTCAAAAATAAAGACTGGATCTATAAAAGGGCATTTTTCCCTAGACCAAATTGTAATCAATGCGGTTTTTTTACCAAAGTTTTAAAAACTTTTATTAAAATTTATGCTGACCGATTTTGCGCCAAAGACGCCTGACAAGACAATTTCCCAAAAGAAAAAGCGTTTTTTGAGGGGGTGTGTAAATATATTTGACTTTTACTATTTAAGATAAAAACAAAGATTTTTATTTTTTTTTTTTCTGATAATTACTTGAAATAAGAACTTGTTTTTACTTAGAGAAAAACTTAAATTTCGATTTGAGGGGATTTAAGTTTAAAACCTTTTAGGTTTTCCCTTTATTAAAATTTCTTGAGGGAACAAGAGAAAAACCCAATAAATGGCTTGGGGTGACTTTAGGGTAACTTTAAATAAAGAACTTTTAAATGACTTGAGTAAGAACTTGAGGATGACTTGAGGACAACTTGAGTAAAAAATTAAAGTGCCCTTGGGGGGACTTAAGGGTTAAAAACTTAAAAATGACTTTAGTGTGTGGGATGCGGGGTGGGGCGGCGGGGTGGGGGGGGGGTGTTGGGATGCCCTGTGTGTTTGGGGGCCGCACCTTTGATTAATTTTTTTAAAAACCCATGTTTCAAAAAGATATAAATTATTACAAAAACAACAAAACAAAAACAACAATTAAAAGCAAAAACAAGCACGATCGCCCGCACACAAAGCAACCCACACAAAAAAACAACACAAAACAAGAAATTTAAAAATAATTTCCCCTTTATTGATCGGCTGGCAGATAACCTTTTAAAAACCCCCTCCAAAAAAGGGGGCCGGGTTTAAAAGAGTGCCAAGTTCCCTCCACTGCTTGACTAACTGGCACCCTTTGACTGCTCAGGCTTTGGGTAAAAAAAGACTGTTACAAAAATGTGTAATGCAGGTTTGGTTTTTCCCCTTTTAAAAGCCGTGCCCATTGGGAAACGAGTACCTGGCCCCAAAACCGCAAAATTTAAATTATCAGGTTACAGTCTAATGGGGGGGGTCTCGCATAATTCCCGGCTGTGTGGAAAATCCGGCCAGCTTTAAACCCCTCAATCACTTTGCGGGCACAGAAAGCCCCAGCAGTTTTGTTTTTTTTTTTCTTTTCCTCAAAACGACTGACTTTAATAACCAAGACTGGGGCCTTCGGTCTTCATTTTACAAAGGGTCATATTCAAATAAATTTTGCTTATTTGTAAAAGACCTTTTTTTTTTCAGAATACTTGTTTGGGCGGGCGTCCCATCACTTTGTTTTAAAAAGTTTTTTCATGGGAATAAAAAATGTTTTTGGGTTTTTTGCAGAAAAAACAAAAACTGAAATCTGAAAAAGGGTTTTCTAAATTTTTATTGAAAACGATAATTTCCCACACAGTAATTTTTTGTTTTAAAAAAAAGTTTTTTTTTTGGTTTTTTTTGAAGTCCCTTTCTTTTCAGAGAACGAAAAAAAACGGATTTCCCGGGGCCCAAACCCTCCCGGGAAAATTTTTTTGAGGGTTTGCCCCGAAACCGTTTTTACGTTCTCTAGCCACATGAGCGAATTTTCCCCCCCCGTTTGAAGATATCAATGATTTTTCCTTAAAAATCTTGTAACTTCCCGATCAGAAATTTCTTTTGCTATTTTCAACCCTTTCTTATCTGTATGTCACATTTTAATGCATTTGATTGTGGGAAAAAACATTCTGAATTTAGTATGAAAAACTAACACTTTGGGCAAATCTTTACAAAAAAGGTTACCAGGACACTCCTAAGAACAATTTTACCAAAACCCTTAAAACTGGGGACAAGCGCATACCCACGTTCTTTTTTGGGTTTTTTTTTGGGTTTTTGTTGTTGTTTTTGTTTTTTTTTTGTTGTTGGGGGGTTTTTTTTTTAGGGGTACTTTGTTTTTTTCTTCTTTCCTTTTGGTCCCCCAAACATGAAAGATCATTTCCCGGCCAAAAAGGGGGGGGGGGGGGGGGGGGGGGTTTTTTACTTGTAGGCAGTCCCCTTTTCATGCTCTGATCACTTTATCCCCGTTCACTTTCGATTTTTCATTGCCTTAAACCATAGCCCGGGCCGTTTTCCGTAAGGGCCCCATGTTTTTAGTACAAAGTCCCCTGTTAGGGAGAGGTTTTTCGACACAAAAGCTTTGACCCGTTTTTGCCTCTACTGTCTCCCCTGGGAAATGGTTCCAGTCCCTAACAGTCCGGGTAAAATGACCACCCTCCCGGAAATGAGTTTCGGTTTTTGATAAGGCAGAACTGCTGTTTTTGGGGACGGGGCTGTCGTGGTGGGGGTGGGGACTAGTTTGCTCTTGATAACTGGTTTTCCATGAACTTAAACGAAGTTTACAAACCAACTGTTGAACTATATTTGCGACAAGACAGAATTTCTTATTTGACAGGTACATGTTCGTCAGGCGTACACTTATCATCCAAAAACGATTTTATTTCATAAATGTGTCTAGTTCTCGAAAACTTTCTGATGTTTGTTTCTTTTGTCTCTCATTGCGCCCGTCTCTTTGCTAATTTGTCAGCTACTTTTCACTTCACTTGCTGTTCATGTGTTGCTTGCTACCACTGTGTTACTGTTGGTTTTGTGGTGTGTGTGTGTGGTGTGTGTGTGTGTGTGTGTGTGTGTGTGTGTGTTTTTGTTCCCCTGCTACTTTTGCTGCTCCTGCCGCTGCTGCTACTACTAATACCGCCAACACTATGGGCATTACTAGCCTACAACTACCAACACGAAAAGAAAACTACATCTGCAAATAAGTGTCGGTGCGGGCTGGTGAAATGTGTGCTAATGGACAGCTGACTTTTCCCGCAGAGGAGGAAGGGCTGTGGGAGGGCTGGGGGGTGGGGGTGGGGTAGTCTGAGGGAAAGTGGAGGAGGTGACGGGAGGGAGCAGAGGAGTAAAAGGAAAGAGGGTGGGAGGGTGGGAGAAGGGTTCCCTAATTAGGCTGATGTCAGATGGTTGATGTTTCTTATTTTTCCCCGACATAATGGGCGACAATCCATCAAGTTGAAAAGGCAAGCTCCCGTTTCTCCCTTGTGATCTAACGTCAGTAGATGGGCAGATTTTCTTTCGTTCTTCCTCCCTCCTCCTCCTCTCCTCCCTCTCCTCCCGCCCCCTCCCCCTCCCCCTCCTCTCCCCTCTCTTTCTCCCCCGCACCCCTTCTGTGAGTGCGTGTGAGATAGAGTAATTCGGGTAATGTTGCTTATAGCCCAGCCGATCGCAAGGGCCATATCACCGCGTTGAAATCAGCTCACAAGCGATAGAGAGAGAGAGAGAGAGAGAGAGAGAGAGAGAGAGAGAGTGAGAGAGAGAGAGACAAGAGAGAGAGAGAGAGGGGGAGAGAGAGAGAGAGAGAGAGAGAGAGGGGGAGAGAGAGAGAGAAAGAGAGAGACACAGAGAGAGAGGGAGGCCCTAATGCACCGCCTACAGAAAAAGTCCAACGTGTCAAACGAGTTGTGCGACACACCCATCTCAACAAAACAAAATGTTATAATGTGTCTGTGCCTGAGGCCCGCTACAACCTTAGTCAGTGTATTCAACAGAAAACGCATGCAACACGCTGAGGTGACGAACAGACTTAACAATCGCAACAATCTGTAGTCACCGGAGCCCCTCGTCCAGTGCTGCATGAGAAGGTCATCATTTTTTTTTTCTCTGTCCCATCTTCTGTGCCACTTCAGCGGCACTGCACCCTCGCCCCTCATTCAATTCCTCCATCCACATTCCCCAGCACCGGCAATCCACAGGGAGCAGTCCATTAATGTCATGTCGTTTTGAGGCACCCCACCAGAGGAGACACTGCGGTGCCGCCGAGTCGCGGTGTTCAGTGGTGCCTGTTCTGATCCAACATTTGCAGGACCCCCCCCCCCCCCCCCTTCACTGAGTCCCTTACTGACGACAATGATTGGTCAGTCGCGGAGCCGGCGTGAGTGTTCTGTCCTTCTGGAGAGCGCCACCACGTTCGACCAAAGACTGTACGCGCCGTAGGGCGAACTATCTTTGGTCCGACCAACGTTCCCGTAAATTTGGGCAATGCCGGTGACCCCGACAGAATCACATCAAGGCCATGGATTGTGCAGAAGTCATCGAAACTTAACTCACCACGAGAGCAGGACATGAAGATCCACAGACTTTAAGACTTAAAAAAAATATATATATATATATGTGTGTGTGTGTGTGTGTGGTGTGTGTGTTGTGTGTGTGTG
>CM031608.1:18457493-18467493 GCA_018398815.1 Conus ventricosus
TCCCTCCTCTCACTTCTCTCTCTCATCTCTCTCTCTCTCTCCCTCTCCTCTCTCTCTCTCTCTCTGTAAGTAGATAGGCCGTCTACGCATGGCCTGGAATCGCACAACACACACAGTGAGGCTCATCGTTGTTGGGCTCAAAGACATGATACAGTCGGCATGACAATACGCAGTATGGCACGGCTTAGCACGTACAGCTTGGCACAGCATGGTACAGCTCGGCACAGCATAGTACAGCTCGGCATGATATGGTGTGGTGTGGCATGGTGTGGTGTGGCATGCTTACAGCATGGTGTGGTGTGGCATGGTGTGGTTGGGTGTGGCATGCTACAGCATGGTGTGGTGTGGCATGGTGTGGTGTGGCATGCTACAGCATGGTGTGGTGTGGCATGGTGTTGTGTGGCATGCTACAGCATGGTGTTGGTGTGGCATGCTACAGCATGGTTGGTGTGGCATGGTGTGGTGTGGCATGCTACAGCATGGTGTGGTGTGGCATGGTGTTGTGTGGCATGCTACAGCATGGTGTGGCGTGGCATGGTGTGGTGTGAGCATGCTACAGCATGGTGTGGCGTGGCATGGTGTGGTGTGGCATGCTACAGTGTGATGTGGTGTGGTGTGGCATGGGTTGTGTGGCATGCTACAGCATGGTGTGGTGTGGCATGCTACAGCATGTGTGGCGTGGCATGGTGTGGTGTGGTGTGGCATGCTACAGCATGGTGTGGTGTGGCATGGTGGTGGTGTGGTGTGGCATGGTGTTGTGTGGCATGCTACAGCATGTGTGGTGTGGCATGCTACAGCATGGTGTGGCGTGGCATGGTGTGGTGTGGCATGCTACAGTGTGATGTGGTGTGGTGTGGCATGGTGTGGTGTGGCATGGTGTGGTGTGGCATGCACAGCATGGTGTGGTGTGACATGGTGTTGTGTGGCATGCTACAGCATGGTGTGGTGTGGCATCTACAGCATGGTGTGGCGTGCATGGTGTGGTGTGGCATGCTACAGTGTGATGTGGTTTGGTGTGTGTGGCATGGTGTGGCATGGTGTGGTGTGGCATGCTACAGCATGGTGTGGTGTGGTGTGGTGTGGTGGCATGGTGTGGTGTGGCATGGTGTGGTGTGGCATGGTGTGGTGTGGCATGTCTACAGCATGGTGTGGTTGTGGCATGGTGTGGTGTGGCATGCTACAGCATTGGTGTGGTGTGGCATGGTGTGGTGTGGCATGGTGTGGTGTGGCATGGTGGTGTGGCATGGTGTGGTGTGGCATGGTACAGCATGGTGGGTGTGGCATGGTGTGGTGTGGCATGGTACAGCATGGTGTGTGTGGCATGGTGTGGTGTGGCATGGTGTGGTGTGGCATGCTACAGCATGGTGTGGTGTGGCATGGTTGGTGTGGCATGGTGTGATGTGGCATGCTACAGCATGGTGTGGTGTGGCATGCTACAGTGTGGTGTGGCATGCTACAGCATGGTGTGGTGTGGCATGCTACAGCATGGTGGTGTGGCATGGTGTGGTGTGGCATGGGGTGATGTGGCATGCTACAGCATGGTGTGGTGTGGCATGGTGTGGTGTGGCATGGTGTGGTGTGGCATGCTACAGCATGGTGTGGTGTGGCATGGTGTGGTGTGGCATGGTGTGATGTGGCATGCTACAGCATGTGTGGTGTGCATGGTGTGGTGTGGCATAGTGTGTTGTGGCATGCTACAGGGATGGTGTGGCATTGTGTGGTGTGGCATGGGTGGTGTGGCATAGTGTGGTGTGGCATAGTGTGGTGTGGCATGCTACAGTGTGGTGTGGCATGGTGTGGTGTGGCATAGTGTGGGTGTGGCATGGTGTGGTGTGGCATAGTGTGTGTGGCATAGTGTGGTGTGGCATGCTACAGCATGGTGTGGTGTGGTGTGCATAGTGTGGTGTGGCATGCTACAGCGTGGTGTGGCATGGTGTGGTGTGGCATGCTACAGCATGGTGTGGTGTGGCATGGTGTGGTGTGGCATGGTGTGGTGTGGGCATGCTACAGCATGGTGTGGTGTGGCATGGTGTGGTGTGGGCATGCTACAGCATGGTGTGGCGTGGCATGGTGTGGTGGTGGCATGCTACAGCATGGTGTGGTGTGGCATGCTACAGCATGGTGTGGCGTGGCATGGTGTGTGTGTGGCATGCTACAGCATGGTGTGGTGTGGCATGGTGGTGGTGTGGCATGCTACAGCATGGTGTGGTGTGGCATGGTGTGGTGTGGCATGCTACAGCATGGTGTGATGTGGCGTGGTGTGGTGTGGCATGGTACGGCATGGTGAGGTGTGGCATGGTTTGGTGTGGCATGGTGTGGTGTGGCACCACATGGCATGGCATGGCACACACGCTTCCAGTTTTTGCGTTTATTGAGATGATTTCCAGGCAAAATGACTGTGAGCTGCCCCGTGTGAGTGAGATGCGGCGCGGTAGTAGCCTGAAGTGACTCACTTCAAAAGCAGAGCCTCGAAGCGGCCCAAGATGGCCCGCACACTGCAGGTGTAGACCTGGCCTTTGGCCGACCTCGGTGAGATAAAAAAAGTGACATCCGAAGCCACCATAATATATGTATCGGTGTACGCAATTCACAGAAACCTGAACTTTTTGTTTCTGTTTGTTTTGCGTTGTTTGGGGGGGGGGGGGGGGTTAGGGGCTGCCTTTTTTGTTTTTGTTTTTTTGATCGAGGTGGAAGTTCCATCTCCCATGCAACTCCAGAGGCATCGCCTCCACGCCACTCATTCCAGTTCCCTGTACACGGTCACGCTCTGTCTGGCCCCAGCCTGTCGCAGCCCTTCCACCTTCGATCTGTAGGGTCAGTCCATGATAAGCCTTCAGAAGGCAACCCACCAGAGGACACCCTGCACCGCTGCTGGGTCACCTTCACGTGTTCAGAGGTTCCTGTTTGTCCAGGACAGGGGAAATCGTGATGGTATTGCTTAAGTGCATTATGTTGATGTATTATTAGTCAGGCTTAACACACCAAGGTTATCTCTGCACTCATGCATGCATATGCACACTCATGCGCCCACCAAACATTCACCTCTCTCTGGGAATGGGATGTCACGCATTCGTTTCTCTCCTAGCACGACTGAGAACAAGAAATGCGATTTCTATGCTACGTATAATTATGCATGAACAATCCAATCACACAAAATGGAATAATCAAAACTTAAAAGATCAATACTTGCTAAACCCGGGTTATAATAAAATGGCTTCTTACCTGGCCAGGTTTCCACACACACACACACACAACCACTTTTGCACCACACCACAGTTCTTGAACAAGTCACTTCAAGTTTTCTTCAGCACTGGGTGATGGTGACACCCTTGGTTGACTGGCTCCAGGTTTCAAGACTGGGTCTTCGTGGTCGTCTCTGGGAACTCGACGTAGAAACCTTCTTCTTCGTCTCTTTCACCCACCTATGGGTTTCAAAGTTAGTCTTTCCTGGTTCAGCTGGTCTTTTACTCTAAGACCTTGCTGTTTCTTCTGTCTCCCAGACCATGTTTCTTTCAACCCTACTCTGTCCTGCACACTCTTCTCTTCCTTCTCTCCTCCGTTCTTCTCTCTCTCGTGGTGTTCTTCTCCTCCTCTGTCACGTTGTTCTCCCTCAGTTTATATAGGGATGGACACAAAGGATTTCCCTTGGGGCCATGTCGTTGTCCATGTTGCTTCTCCATCACCTTGTTCACAAGTACACTGAATTCTCCTTTCGCTACATTCTTCCACACATCAGGATTTACACACATCCCTACCTAATTGCTTAGGAAACAGCCACTTGGCACCAAATGGACATAAAAAATTCCCGCCGTCTCCGGGAGCCACTTTAACACAGTAATCATCCTAGAGAAAGCTACGACAGCACCGTCCACACACATTCAACCAGCCTGACAAAGCATCAACACAGTGCCCCATGGCAATACCATCTGAACGAGCCCAAGACTCCTGCTCTTCAAGGCCTGTTTACAAAGCAACCTCAGCTGACTGAGTATTTAGTGCCTACTCAATGCTCCGAGGTCCGTAGTGGTTACATTCCCCTCGCCCCCCACCCCCACCCCCACCCCTTTTTTTTTTTTTTTTTTTTTTTTTTTTTTGCTATCGGGAAGGTTCGAACTCGGGAGGTTCATTACTACCTTAGGTGCCATCTGTCACCTGACCACTTCGACCTGAACACAGTTCGACCGTGTGCGCTAGGGAAGGGAGTACTGCTAATCAGCCCATCACATATTTCTCTACCACGTGCTGAATTCTTTTCCTCTAAAGCGCTTAAGGCCCTTTTTGAGAGGTTTCGCTCCTTTGACAATTTCCCTCCACTTTGAAGACAATGCCCTGCATTGGCTAAAACACATTCAAGGAGCCAAAACTCTCATAATTCTCTCATTTAAACCAACTCTAAATTAGGTCTATCTTTTGTTTATTTACACAGGAGAACCACGCAATTCTACCTTGTGAACAAATATATCGAAAAATGAATATACACACTCTGAAAGTCCCAACGAATATCAACGCAAAATTGAAATCTCCACCAGCTCTGAGTATGTGGTCATCTATGCGTAAACATTCCGTTTCTACAGAAATTTCTCTCCCTTTTCCTTTCTACACACAGTCTGCAACCAGCTACATCACGCATCCACGACTCGCGTGAGACACACACGCACACTACCCGACTTTTCACCCCACCGTTTTAATTTGGCCTATGGACATATTTTGGTGAGACTGGTCCGATCTCTCTTTCTGTACATACACCTGCTGTACCCTGCGGCATGTGCTGCATTGCGTACAGAAACGCCTGATATCACCGAGGATACCAGGCCAGTAGTACTCCCGTGTCACTTTCTTCTGTGAGGCCTTTTTACCGAGATAGCCCGAGGCTGACGTCACATGTGTTTCGGACATCACCGCCTTTCTGCGTTTCGTAGGCACAATGATCTGTCTGTTTTGTCTTCCCAAACTCGAGTGAGTGAAAGCTCGGTACAATACCCCATCCTTTAACTGGAAACCGATGGTACCCTCCTTAACACCTTTCGTGTGCCCTCTGTGGGCAAATTCAAACAGTTTTCTAAGAGGGTAATTGCCCTTTTGTTCTGCCCGTAAGTGAGTGGGGTGGTCTCACTGGACACGCTCCAATGCTTTTGGAAGGGTTTGACCGCCCGGGGCCTTACCATCACGTTACTTCTCACGCCTGCTTCAACACAGTAATCAGGCATTGGGTCACTGTACCCACGTGCTCCTGTAATGTTTCCAGTTACCAGATCATTACGACTTTGGGACAGCCAAAGCCTGTACAATCCCACTTTAAAATGGTGTATCAATGAACAGCTGGGCCGTTTTGAATTCTGCTGCTGCTCCATCTATTTGTCTACACTTCTGTGTCTTACCTGTGAATTGTCCCTTCTTAACCAGGGATTCTTTCACCATTACACCTGTGCACCCAGAGTATTTAATGACACGAACCGCATTTTCCCCTACTCTGCCTTTGTGCACATCCATGTTATCTACTGAGTTGTGAATACACAGCACAATCCAGACAAAATAACACCGTCATCTTTTCCTTCTTTTTCTACCTGCCTCTCACTAGGCCTAACCCTCATTGCTGCAGCTTTCTGTGACTTGAATATACAATCCCTAGTCAAGTGCCCTGTCTTACTGCACAGAAAACAGGTACGCTCATCCACAGTTTTAACCATGTGGCTATTGGTTTTCACCCTTGCTTGCTCACGTGACGCCATGGGCCTATGGACGTATACTCTAGACACATTGTTTGAAGAATGCGCTGGCCTGCTATCCTCTAGATATGACTCCTGGCTTTCCTCTTGTTTAGGCAAGTCACGCCTTGCTTCCCGGTAAATCTCTGCTGCTTCAAGTAGTTGCTGCATTCCTTTCCTTGATTTCTCAGTGGGAATAAAACTTTCTTCATTCGTTTTGTCGTTTCAGTACCACTAAAACAGTTACGGAGGGTCCTTACTACCTTAGGTGCCATCTGTCACCTGACCACTTCGACCTCCTTGACACAGTTCGACCGTGTGCGCTAGGGAAGTGAGTACTGCTAATCGGCCCATCGCCTATTTCTCTACCGCGTGCTGAATTCTTTACCTCTAAAGCGCTTAAGGCCTTTTTTGAGAGGTTTCGCTCCCTTGACACTGTTGTGATCGAACATACGCAGGGCACCAGCTACTGAGCTCTCTACTGACGACAGTATTAATCTAGTCGCAGAACCAGTATGAGTGAGCTTCATTCTCCAGGGCGCTATGACTTCCATCCCGGACGATTCCTATGAACTTGTCTATACTAGCCTTCCCAGAGCGAACTCGCCAACGACATAAACTTAAGAGAGGAAATTGATACTGGGGTCACCATGAGAGCAGGACATAAAGAGCTACAGCTCTTTAGACATTGCTCTTTATGCTGATCGATGAGGATGAGGATGATGAGGATGATGAGGATGAGGATGATGGGGATGATGAGGATGAGGATGATGAGGATGATGAGGATGATGGATGATGAGGATAATGCTTTTGAGTCCACTCTGGTGTCAGACAGTTCGATAGGACTGTGCTCAATGCTTATTTTCATAACGTATCCAGGCGTCAACCAGGCTCGAGAAACACAGAAACCTGCAGTGTTGGTCAGGAAATGTCATTCTCAGCGACGCATGCATGTAGTGGATGAAAATCAACTGGTCGCTCCAGTCGTCCCAGTTGAGCCTATAGCAAATTTAGTTCTAGGTGGAAGCCCATCACAGACTTTATTAAAAAAAATTAATATCTATAAATAATGATGATGGGAATCGAACCTACGACCCCCTCAGCCCAGAATTCGTAACGGTTACCAGTGTGCAACAGTGGCTGATGAAGGTTCATAAGGGGCTGAGGCTAATGCAAATGAATAGTTTTGAGTTAGCTAGGATCCCTATCATACCAGCCGCCGTGGTGAAGTGGTTAGCGTCGCAGACTCCCGGCTGGAAGGTCGTGGGTTCGAATCCCTTCAGAGTCATGTGGGTTTTTCTGCCCCGACCGGCTCCTACCCAGAGTTGAGTTTGCCGCGGACTCAGTTGGGAAGACTGGGACCACACAGTCGAGTTTCATCCACTTAATGGATGCGTTTCTGAGAGTGTTGCTCAAATTTCATGACCAACACTGCAGGTGCCTGTATCTCTCGGGCCTGGTTGACGCCGGGATATATTATGAAAGGAAACGTAGAGTACAGCCTTGTCATGTAGTCTCAGACCGAAATGGAAATCTGTAGCATCATCTTAATTATTCTCATTCTCATCGATCAGCATTAAAATAAAAATGTCTCAAATTCTGTGGCCCTTCATGCCCTACTCTCATGGTGACCTCAGTTTCGATGTCCTCTCCACGTCTGTGGCCTTGGTTTTGGTTCCGTCGGGGTCACTAGGTATCGGTGAGTCCATGGGGGCTGTCGTTGGACGGACGTGATGGCGCCCTCCGGAGGGAGAGCTCACTCACGCCGGCTCCGCGACTAAGCAATTATTGTCGTCAGTAGGGGCTAAGTAGGTGGCGTCCTGCGTATGTTAGATCAGAACAGGCGCCACTGAACACCACCGAAGTGACTCGGCAGCAGTGCAGTGTCTCCTCCGATGGGTTGTCTCTTGACGACTTGACATTGACTGCTCCCTGTGGATGGCCGGTGCCGGGCTGCGGCGGGGCCGACCGGGCTGTGGCTGTGGACGGGGTGTCGAAATGAGCGGCGTGGGTGCACTGCCTCTGAGGTGGCGCAGAGGTTGTTGGGACAGCAAAAAAAAAAAAAAAATCCCTATCATTATGTTGAATGAGTGTCCTGTAAATTGATTTTTAGGGTGCTCACATCACCACAAAAATTCACACAGGTTTAAAATGCAATAATCACGTCTGTCAAAGTCACCTGAAAAACGTGCAATGAACTTTTGACTCACAAGCTCGTGAACATGTGCAAAGAACTGACCGCTCTTTTTTTCTTTTTTTTTTCTTTTTTTTTCTTTTTTTTTTCTTTTTTTTTTCTTTTTTTTTTTTCTTCTTTCAAATCAAAGATAAAGGCCATAGATTTGGGGAGAAAACCTCAGTAAAGCTTGAGTGAGAACTGTCAGTGCACTTTTTTTTTGTTTTTGTTTTTTTTTGCCTGCCATGGTTCAAAAATAAAACATCGTGTTTCAGAAAAAGCAAGTCAGAAAAAGCAAGCCAGCGTCCTTTCGTTGTAGCAATTGTGACAAAGGGAAGGCTCCGGCCAATCACGAGCATCACGTCACTGTTAGACAAGACAGCGTTGCGGTAACTTTATCTGTGACGTAAGATCGCGTGGGGAAGGATGGGGTAGGGGTGGGATTGGGGGGAAGGAGAGGGCGGGGAGGGCGGTCTCGTCTTGTTGTGATCCTCGTAACAGTTATGTCAAGTTGTTTACAATTTTGCCAGTTTATCATCGTCAAAGTCGGCCATGAAGATTTAGGAGAGAGAAAAATGACAGGAAAGGGGGTGGGGTGGGCGGTGGGGGTGAAGGGGCTCGGGAATATTTACGTGAAACTGAAAAAGCTAAGGAATGTGTGTGTGTGTGTGTGTGTGTGTGTGTGTGTGTGTGTGTGTTGTGTGAAGAGAGAGAGAGAGAGAGAGAGAGAGAGAGAGAGAAAGGGGGGAGGGCGCAAGGGGAGAGGGGGAGTTAAGATGGTGCCATATGAATCAACTCGTAACACAACCTACATACCACTTAATTATAATCACATCGCCACTCCCCCTCCCGTATTATTGACCTTGCGCATTGCAGCCCCCACCCCTACCCCAAACCCACCCCCACCACCACCACCCGTTCACCTCCTCCTACCCCTTCTCCCTCTCCTCTAGCCTACCCTCTTTCTCCTTTAGCCCGAACTGTCCCTTAACATCCCTTCTCCCCCTCCATCCAGGTTAGGTCAGAGACGTCTCTGGTAAGGTTCAGTGGGACTCAGCACGTTCCGTTTCATCGTCGTATCTTCAGTGTGTAGAAAGGTTTGAGGCTACAGTTCGTGGTCGATCTGTCTTTGCATTGCCTGCGCCCTCTTCTCCTTCCCTTTAATCCCTCTCCCCTCCCTCCCCCCCCCCCCCCCCCCTTCGCCTTCATATCCTGCCTTTCCTCCTTCCCATGCCTCTCTCTCTCTCTCTCTCTCTCTCTCTGTTGGGGAATCTCTCTTTCTCTCTCTCTCTCTGGGTCTGGGTGGGTGGGTGGGTGGGCGGCTAGGTCTCTGTGTGTGTGTGTGTGTGTGTGTGTGGATGGGTGGGTGGGTCCTCTCTCTCTCTCTCTCTCTCTCTCTCTCTCTCTCTCTCTCTCTCTCCTCTGTGGATGGGTAGGTCTCTCTCTCTCCTCTCTCTCTCTCTCTCTCTCTTCTCAGAAACCCATAAACCAGGTTGCTTGCGTTAACGTCAAACACTGACTTGTCTAGTCTAGGCCGGTGAGCTCGTTTTGTCACTGAAAGATTCAACATGCGGCTGCAAGCTGTAGCGATACAAATATCCCTGTTTGCGCGTGCGGTAATGATTGTAACGGCATTCATGTTTTGGGCCTAGGGACTGATATTCAAATATTTGGACTCTCTCTCTCTCTCCTCTCTCTCTCGCATAATCTTGTCAGCTGCATACGCTTTACTGTCAAAGTGTTTCATGGCTAAGAAATGTGGGTGTGTATTCACTGAAACGTTATGCCCTGAAACCAAGAAAAGTTTATATATTTTTGACCCATAAAGCGTTTGAAATTTTGGCTATGATTATGAAGTATGCGCACGCAAAACGTCGGTATCAGAATGAGTGATGTTTGTTCTTGTATACATAGATTGGTCGAAATATTTCCCCTTCAAATTCACTTGTTCTCGTTTGTTTATTGATCGGTTGAATATCTTCCCCATCTTAGTCACTGACTCAAATGATTATTTTTCCCCTACCGGCGAACATTGCTAGTAGAAAGGCCGGTGACTTTAAAGCTACGATTAAAATCTCTCTCTCTCTCTCTCTCTCTCTCTCTCTCCTTTGTTGTCAAAAAC
>CM031608.1:18469993-18477493 GCA_018398815.1 Conus ventricosus
ATATTCATATTCATATTTACCTCTACAGTATTTTTATCATCTTAACATCTCCTTTGTCGCTGTCGGAGCTTGGACGTGAGTTAGGCCACGCGCGTTCTCCACAGAGCAGGTCAGTATATTATCTCATCCGAAATTCCAGCACTCGTGTCACCACTTGAAGTCTATTGGAAGAGTGGAATGCAGGGCAGAGAGGGGGGGGGGGGGGGGGGGGGGTAAACTAACACGCTCCGAGCGAAATCCGAACTGCAGGCCTGCTATTCTTCAATTCTCTCGCTTCCTACACAAGTGTGTTCTGGTCCACTGACTCTCATGTTCTCCATTGATGAATGACAGTCACGACCGATTCTCTGCCCCTGATTGCAGTCCCTGAGGCATTACCGAAACAAACATACGCCTTGGAGTCTTCAAAGGCGTGTTGTCAGTCCATCCAAACTTGTCGCCTGTTTTGTGTACCCATGGCGACAAAGTTTGTAGAGAACCTTGAGAATCGTGTGGCCCGCCACATATGCTAACCTCATTTCTGTTTGTTTTAACGACCCACAGTCTCTGACAGAGTTCTTTCCTGAATACCACCATCTACCTCGTCCACGATACAAACATGATAGATGTCGTCGTCAGGGAGCTATAGAGGATAGAAAAGGACGTGTGTTTCTTATAGATCATGTACCGCCATTTTCGCCCTCTCCGTCCACCACGAACACTCTGGTGTAGACAATAATCGGCATTCTCATTCCCTTCGTCTAAATCGTAAACAAAGACGATGCAGAGAATGACTGGTAGGGAACTTGCGGGAGGGGAAAAGTGAAAGCCCAATGATTCATTCATACCCCACTAGTTCTACCCTGCCCCTACCACCCCAGCCCCCTCCCCACCCCCCACCCCTCCCAACTCTCCTCTCTATCCCTGTGGTAGCCTAAGGGGGGAATCACTGAGATATCACACAATAGGAGGAGCGAAGACCCGACAACTTGGCGCCCCATTCTGTACCGAGTTAATTTCTCTTTCAAGTGGTGCTCGCCGGGTGCCGGGTCGGATTATGGGGGGGGGGGGGGGGGGGGGGGGGGGTGGGGGAGGGGGGGGAAGGGACAGGGTGTGGGGACAGGGCGTGTAGGACAACAGTGCAGCAAGACCCACAGAAACTATCTACCATGCAACGCAGCAAGAAAGTTTTACACAGTATTCGGACGTCTCATATCCGACGCATGTAACTTAAAAGATATAAATGCGATGAGAGAGAGAGAGAGAGAGAGAGGGGGGGGGGCGATCTCTTCTCCCCCACTTTTTCTCCTTTATATACAATGACTTATGAAAACACAGACCATAGTTCTCTGCCCAAAAGAATTTCTTTCCTGTTTATACGACTGAGCTTTTTTTGTTTTTTTTTAACAGAAGCATAAATCAATATAGGGACCTACCACAATTTCCTCAATTCCTATCTCACAATCGGTGAAACAAAAGTTTATAGCTTCCCTTGGAAATGGCCTTCGCAGAGAAGATAGTCAAATTGCAGTGAAAATAGGTCATGACTTTGTTAACTACAAGGCGTTTGTCACGTGACATTTCACATGCGCTGAACGTCTGCTTAGCGTGACGATTTGTCTTGCCACCCCTACGTCTATTTGGTTTTCGAGGCCAGCTGGGCTGTTAAAAACATTATGACACCGGTCGACAGATTTGAGTGTTATCGTACCTCTGACACCCAATCTCTCTCATTTGTTTTGTTTTGCTGTTCGCCTTCTTCGTATTGTTTGTTCCTGGTCTTTTTCAGTCTTCCAACTCGTTAAAACCTGAAATCAGTAAGCTTTCAACCATTTGTTTTTCTTTTTTAATTCTACAACCCCTCTTCTTCATCCTCCTTCATCTTTCCCTTACCTCCTCCAACCCCACCCCCCCATCCCCACCAACATAAGCATCACCCATCTCTCTCACTCGCTTACCTCACTCACACATTACACACACAAAACACACAACACACACACACACAAAAAGAGAGAGCGTCCAGTGAGGGAAGAGGGGCCCGCATTGTCAGTGATTGAACGCACTGACACCCAAAAGGCTACAAGATAAAGAGTTCAAGCCCTTGAATCACCCACGATTAAATTTCTGTGACGTAAATTTCTGTCCTAGTTTACCTACTCCCCTCGTCCCTCCCCTTCCCCACCCCACCGCCACCCTCACTACCCTCTCTTCTCTCTCTCTCTCTCTCTCTTCTTTCTTCTCTCCTCTCTCCTGTTTCATCGTCGCTATCGTCGTCACCATCATCTTCAACAATCGTGGACCAAAATAATTGTCTTTATCTTGTCGCCATCATTTTTGGCTGTTGTGTGTGTGTGTGTGTGTTTTGTGTGTGGCGCGCGCGCGCGCGCGGATAGGTAGGGAGGAGGTGTGGTGTGTGTAATTAGTCCCCCCCCCCCCCCCCCCCCCCCCCCCCCCCCCCCCCCCGCTATTACTGCTGTTTTTATTTTTCGGTTTACCTTCTGTTCTCCTTCTTCCTTTAATGGAAAAGTATGGACTGATGATGGATGTCGCAGGGTGGAGCGAATGGGAAAAGGTGAGGAGTGGAGGAGGGGATAGGATGGGTGCGGGACACGGAAGGGAGATGGGGGACAAAGAAAAGACAACCAAAACGTTGTTACTCTTTACTGCACACCTTCATTTCTAAGTTTCCTCTCTCTTCCGTCTAGCCCTTCACCATAAAATTAGCACTCAAAAAACGAAAAGTGGCGAGATAAGATGGGAACATGAGGGGTCGTCGGGTGGAGAAGGAGAGGAGAGAGGCAAGAGGGGGGAGTGGGAAGAGAAGGTGGGGGGGGGGGGGTAGTCAAGAAGCCTATCTCCGCCCACGGCAACGAAACCGTTGTAATGAATGCCCAGTGATTACGCCGTGTGTCCATCGACTCCTGGTTGTGAAGTGCTGATGGTGAGAGGAACGCGTGTTAGCCACGGGCTGTTTGCGGTCTTGATCCAGGTGCAGGTGAATTGTCTTCTTAATGAGTTAGGCTACCAATCGCAAGAATGCTCGGGAGTTCGGCCCAGTCGCGTGGCGCGACACGTCCAGGGGATAAAAATCAACTGACAAGTGAGTGTAAGAGGTCTCGAGGTTCAAGTGGCAGTGATGGGGCCCACAAAGAACGAACCCAACGAATTCAACTGCCTTCAGGCTCGTCATGAAGACGGACACTACCGACGCTCCGATTCTTGAACTTGGGATAGAGACTGGGATTATGACGAAAGTCCATGAACCAGCGAATTCGCTCCCTTGAAGAATAGCAATTCATCGAAAAAATTTTTCTACATGGGACCATGACTACCTTTCTTTAAGCCGGATAAAGACAGCTTACCAGGAACACATGAACAAACGCCATAATCATCGAATATTCAACCGAGTCGTGGAAAAAAGAGGAAAAAAAAAAACCTTCGATGGGGTAATTTTACGGAGAAAACATTAAAACAAATCACAACATAAACCTTGATGGGATACGATGATAGCACGTCGTGTAGGCTATATGTTATGCTGGTTTCCGTGACGTTAACTTACTGACCCCTGTAGCCATCAGTCTTGAGACGTTCTCTCTGTTTAGGCTTTTGTGTCTGGTGAGGACACAACACCACTTCAAATAGAAAAGTTGGTTTGTCCCACAGTGAGATGGGACCCAACAAAAATCAATTCTTATACCTAGAGTTATGAAACAATGCAATACATGCATTTATTTCAAAAAGCAAATCTTTTCTAGCTTTGCAGTCCCAACGCTCTAGTGATTGCAAAACAGATTTGGAATCAACACACAGTAGGATTTTATATAAAGCAATGGTGTATCATAATGTACATCAAAGCCTTCAGTATTGCATATAATTCTGAGGTATAAATTGAAAACCCCTTTCCTAAATGATATGATTTCCTGACATTTAAAGTTAGTACATAAAGCCAGAACCACTGTCAGAGGATTCCATTACCGACCCATCTGTAAACACTTTTAAATGATTTGGATAGCTGTTTTTCTAAATGTTCACGAACTTCAGTTGTTAAGATATTTACATTATCACTTTTCTTTAACACAGTGTATTCGTAATCAAAAGAAGCGTTTAGGTGCTCCCAAGGAGGCATGAAGGTACCGCAGGAAATTTTGGTATAGCAGTAATATCAATATTACAATGTGACATAAAGTCAGATGTGTAGTTTCTAATTGGTTGGATGTATGATATGTTTTTCGAACTCTTAGGAAAATCTTTACTGGAATCCATCAGTATTTCTTCAGTAACTGAATTTTCAACAGAAAGACTTCTGACAATATATTTGGACACATCCAATATTCGCTTCTCATTAAGTGGTAAGATATTTGTTTTCTTTATAACAATTATAAGTGTTTGTAATGAACTGGAACTCCCAGAGCTAATTTCATGGCCTTACTATCCAAGCTTTGCAATCTCTTTAAAAGAATTTAGGTGCAGAGAATTACACTTCCTGCCCAAATAAAGTGGAATGAAATAGCAGACAGTCTTGCAAAAGAAGGAGCAAATAGAAAACGCTGAAAATTTAACCCAAAGTCCCTTAGATTTTGTCCTCTTGTGAATTAATCCAAATTATGGAAAAGTACATACATAAGCAGAATTTTAGTAAAAAGGTGACTACTTTACCATCGTGCCCTAGGCACATTGTTAGATTAATTCATAAATTAAGGCTGAATACCTGGAACACTAAATATTCTCATGGTATTACTTGTGTCTGCAGAGAAAACATTTCCGTACGTCATCTTTTGTTTGAATGCTCAGTGTTGACCTCACTCTATCAGGAGGAAGGTATTGAGATGAACAACTTTGATAATGTCAATACTGTCTTATATGGTTCATGTGTTGCTGAAATTGCCATGGTTATTTCGCAGTCACAGGTTGCAAAACTTTTATAAAGATCGCAACTTTGTGTACCTTTAGGGTATTTCACTTATGTAAATATGCATATGTCAGATGTGGGTTTGAAAGAACTAGATAAGTTGAGTGAGTGTAAAAGGTTGGGGATTTTTTTTTTTAAATTTTTTTAACAAGTGTCTAATATCATCTGACGATGAAAAGACATTAAACAAACCTCTGAACTGAACTGAACTTGGTTTGTCCCGTGCTTAACTCTCTGTGTCGGTTGGCGTGGAACAGTGGATAGCTTCATATAGAAAACTGTTCCATATTATCCACAGCAAATGTGCATTTAATCATCAGTGTCCCTTCATGAAACGGTAAACACAATGTGTACAGCACACACGCTAAGAATTGGGGCAACAACAAGAATTGGGGCAACAACAACACACATAGGCCTACTCTCTCTCTCTCTCTCCTCGATTTCCCACTCCCTTCCTCATACCCTTCGGGGCAAGAAGAAAAAAAAGAAAGAAAAAAAATCCCCTTCGTCCTCCCTGCGCCCACACTTGACAAACGCTGGCACCAGCAAAACGGACCTGGAAAAAAAAAAAAAAACTGCCACATGCGGTCTGCGGCACAACAACGGAGCAGAAGTTAATGACGTCAGACCGTTGTCAGCTTTGCTATATAAAAAAAAAATTTTAAACTACCGGTCAATCATGTACTGCGCAGTTCCTACACCGGCACAACAAGCCCCCTCAATAAGCCCTTGCAGATCAGGTCCGATAACTCCCACTGTCCGTCCGCCTTTACATGCAATCGTCGGCGCTCTCCCAGGCTATATCGTCCGGCTCACTCACTCTGTCACTTGGCCAGCGGGCAAACAAAGCTGCTGCAGGCCGAGGCGGTCTGAGCAGGTCACATGGTTTGTGACCGAGCCGCTCGGGCGTGGGAACGGTTCAAAGCAGTGCAAATCACTCTGGGAAGGTGATTGATACGTCACGTACAAATGTTGTCGACCTACCCCGCTAGGTGACAAGGGAACGCGAACAGAACTGAGAAAGGGATGAGGGGGGAAGGTGATAGGTTGCGGACAAAGTGGATGACGGAGGGAAGTATGGGGGGGGGGGGGGGGGGGAAGGAAGGGGAAGAAGGAGAAGTGGCTAACGAGAGGGGGGGGGGGGGGGTGAGGGTAAGGCGATCGAGGAGGACGGTAGGGTGGAAGGTAGGAGGTGAGGTGGGGTGGGGTGGTTGGGGGGGGGGGGGGGGGAAGGAATCACAGGTTTCAGTTACACTTCAGCCACCTCGGGTGGTATACAGACCGACGTGGATGCTACACACTCCAAAGAACATTACATAGGGAATCTGAAAAAGCTGAGGGGGGGGGGGGGGGGGGGGGGGGGGGGGGAGACTGGAGATGGGGTCAGAAAGGAGGATACGTTCTAGCCCATATTATTGATGGAGACGGAAGCGACAATCTCTTATTATGAAGGTTTTGTATGGTTTCTCACAGTGAGGGCTAGGTTAGTGTTTAGGATGAAGCAGGCTAACTAGGTGTTTACATAAACCCCCAATCCTGCACATTTGTTTAAGTTTTGATTTGTTTTATTGGCTTTGTTTTTTGTTTGGTTTTGTGTTTGTTGTTATCTTTAATCTAAGTTCTCATCTCTGATGCATAAAACAGCTGCTGCTTGGGGGATCGGGTGGATCAGGGAAGTGGGGGGTGGGGGGGGGGCTATTGTATACTGCGCAAATACCACAAGTCAGCCAAAATGGAATGGTGTAATAACAATGACAAGACAACAACAACAACAACAACAACAACAACAACAGCCCGCTCGCAAAAAGTCCAGGAAAATTCGGTGGTTGAGAAACGCTGCACTTGTGCTGGCCTCAAGTGGGCTTTGTCCCTACTTGCCGTGCGGATGCGCGTTTGTGTGTGTGCAATGCTTACGCGCATATGTATGCATATGTGTGTGTGTGTGTGTGTGTGTGTGTGTGTGTGTGTGTGTGTGTGTGTGTGTGTGTGTACGCACGAGTGTGTACGTGCGCGCACATTCACAGTTGCTGGTACGCTGGCTCGCTTGCGAATGTAAGGGTAGAATATGCATGATATATGTGACATATATGGCAGTCAAATGTGTGGTTATGTAGCGCGCGCGCGCGTGTTTGTGTGTGTGTGTGTGTGTGTGTGTGTGTGTGTGTGTGTGTGTGTGTGTGTGTGTGTGTGTGTGTGTAGTTAATACAAAGAATGAATGTTAAAAAGAATTCTTTATTAAAATAAAAATAAAATAGATTTTTTTAAAAACAACAAACAAATCATGAACAAACAATTTCATTTCAATGTTTATTGTTTTATAACCCTGCCGCCCACGAGGCGGCCGTAACAGGGATGTCACCTCGTCAAAACAACAACAAAATCCTTACATAGCTGTATTACACAAAGCCAAACACGAATAAACAGAACAACAGATAAGAAAGCCAAAACTCTCAGAGGTGTGGTATATGTGTACACACACCTTCTCCCACACCTGTGCTAAGCCTGCATGATAGGCAGTGCGATCCACTCAGTCACGGTCATGTACACAGCCACTGGGGGCTGAAGTGTGCGGGACTACAGCTACAGCCGACAAACGCAGTCTGATTATGATG